>JAIUJO010000693.1:305000-570430 GCA_023846275.1 Vanilla planifolia | reverse complement strand
CTAAGTTAGGTTAGGCTAGGCTAAGCTAGAGTGTGTAGAGTAGAGCATAGAAGAGTAGAGTAATAAAGACTAGAGCTAGTTTAGGTGAGGCTACATAAGGCTAGGCTCGAGTAGAGTAGAGTAAAGCAAAGCAAAGTAGAGTAGAGCAGAGTAGAGCATAGTAGAGCAGAGTTGAATAGAGTAGAGAAGAGTAGATAGTAGAGTAGAGAAGAACAGAGTAGAGAAGAGTAGAGAAGAGCAGAGCTAGGACAGGCTAGGTTAGGCTAGGCAATGTTGGCTGGACGAGGCTAGGCTATGTTAAATTAGAGTAGAATATAATATAGTAAAGTAGAGTAGAGTAGGGCTAGGTCAAGTAGGCCAAGCTAGGTTAGAGTAAAGTAGAATAGAGTACAGTAGAGTAGAATAGAATAGATTAGACTATAGTAAAGCTTGGTTAGGCTAGGCTTGGTTAGCATAGGCTAAGCTAGGCTAGGCTAGAGCAAAGTAGAGTAGAGCTCGATTCAGCTAGGTCAGGTAAGGCTATAGCAGAGTAGAGTAGAGCAGAGTAGAGTAGAACAGAGTAGAAAAGAGAAGAGCAGAGGAGAATAGAGAATAGTAGAGTAGATTAGAGTAGAGCTAAGTTAGGTTAAGTTAGGCTAGTTTAGGCTAGGTTATAGTAGAGTAGAGTAGTGTAGAGTGGAGTAGAGTAGAGTAGAGTAGAATACTGAAGAGTACAGTAGAGTAGAGTAGAGCAGAGTAGGCTAGCCTAGGTTAAGATAGGCTAGACTAGGGTAGGTTAGGCTAGAGTTGAGTAGAGTAGAATAGTGTAGTGTAGAGTAGAGCTCAGTTAGGCTAGGTTAGAATACAGTTTAGCATAGTAGAGAATAGCAAAGTAAAACAAAGTAGAGTAGAGTAGAGAAGAGAAGAGTATAGTAGAGTAGAGCAACGTAGAATAGTGCAAAGTAGAGTAGAGTAGAGCAAAGCTGAGTAGAGCTTAATTTAGCTAAGATAGGCCTAGTTAGGCTAAGCTAAGCTAGGTTAGAATAGAGTAGAGTAGAATATAGTACGATAGAGCAGAGTGGAGCAAAGTGTAGTATAGTAAAGTAGAGTATCATAGAGTAGAGTAAAGCTAGGTTAATCTAGGCTAGGCCAGGCAAGGTTAGGTTAGGCTAGATTAAAGTAAAGTAGAGTGGGGTAGAGTAGAGCTACGTTAAGTTAGGCTCGACAGGCTAAAGTAGAGTAGAGTATAGTAGAGTATAGTAGAGTAGAGTAGAATAGAGTAGAGCAGAGCAAAGAAGAGAAGAGTAGAGCAAAGTGGAGCAAATTAGAGCTGAGTAGAGTAGAGTAGAGTGGAGTAGAGTAAAATAGAGTAGATTAGAGTAGAGAAAAGCATAGCTAAGTTAGGTTAGACAAGGCTAGGCCAAGCTAGGCTATGCTAAGCTAGGTTAGGCTAGAGTAGAGTAGAGTAGAGTGTAGTAGAGTAGAGTAGAGCATGGTCAAGTTAGGCTAGGCAAGGTTGGAGTAGAGAAGAGTAGAGTAGAGTAGAGTAGAGTGTAGTAGAGTAGTGTAAAGTAGAGTAGAGTAGAGTAGAGCTAGGTTAGGCAAGGCTAGGCTAGGGTAGGCTTGGTTTGGCTAGGCTAAGCTTGAGTGGAGAAGAGTTGAGTAGAGTAGAATAGAGTTGAGCTAGGTTAGGCTAGACTAAGGTAGAGTATAATAGAGTAGAGTAGTGTAGAGTAGAGTAGAGTAGAATAATGTAGGGTAGAGTAGTGCCAAGAATAGTCTAGTACAGTAGATTAGAACAGAGTTAAGTAAGGTTAAGCTAGGCTAGGATAGAGTAGAGTAGACTAGGGTGGAGTAGAGTAGTGCTAGGTTAGGCTAGGCAAAGTTAGAGTAGAGTAGAGTAGAGTATAATAGATTTGAGTATAGTATAGTAGAGTTGAGTAAAGAAGAATAGAACATGGTAAAGCTATGCTAGGCTAGGTTATGGTAGGCTATGCTAGGGTAGGCGAAGCTAGGCCAAGCTAAAGTTTAGTAGAGTAGAGTAAAATAGAGTAGTGTAGAGTATAGTAAAGAAGAGTAGAGTAGAGTATAGCTTGGTTCGACAAGGCTAATTTAGGCTAGCTAGGCCATAGTAGAGTAGAGTAGAGTACAGTAGAGCATAGTACAATAGAATAGAGAATAATAGAACATAATAGAGCAAAATAAAGAAGAGAAGAGCATAGCAGAGCTTAGATAATAAGAGTAGAGCAGAGTAGAGTAGAGCTACGTTATGCTAAATTAGAGTAAAGTAGAGTATAGTAGAGTAGAGTAGAGCTAAGTTAAGCGAGGCTAGGTTAGGCTAGGCTTGACTAAGCTAAAGTAGAGTAAAGTAGGATAGTGTATAGTAGAGTAGTGCAAAGTAGAGTAAAGTAAAGCAGAGCAAAGAATAGTAGAGTAGAGCATAGAACAGCAAAGTAGAGTAGAATAGAGTAGAACAGAGCTAGGTTTGGCTAGGCTTGCTTAAGCAAGTTTTAGCTATGGTAGAGTCAAGTATGGTAGAGTAGAGTAGCATAGTGTAGAGCTAGGTTAGGTTAGGCTAGGGTAGAGTAAACTAGAAAAGAGTAGAGTAGAGTAGAGGAGAGTAGAGGAGATTTGAGCAGAGTAAAGTAGAGCTGAGTAGAGTAGGGTAAAGCAGAGAAAAGGAGAGCAAAACAGAATGGAGTAGAGTATAGTAGAACAAAACAGAGTAGAACATAGTAGAGAAAAGTAGTGCAGAGCAGAGTAGAGTAGAGTAAAGTAAAGTAGAGCAAGGTTAGGTAATGCTAAGCTAGGCTAGGATAGAGTAGTGTAGAGTAGAGCTCAGTTAGGCTAAACAAGGCGTGGTTATGTTAGAGTAGAGTATAGTAGAGTAGAGAAGAGTAAAGTAGAGTGAAGCTAAGTTAGGTTAGGTTAGGCTAGGCTAGACTAGAGCAGAGTAGAGTAGTATAAAACTTGGTTAGGCTAGGATAGGCTAGAGTATAATAAAGTATAGTATAGTAGTGCAGATTAATATAGAGTAGAGTAGAGTAGAGTAAAGTAGTTCAGAGCAAAGCAGAATAAAGTAGAGAAAAGTAGAGCTAGGTAAGACTAGGCTGGGCTAGGGTAGGCCAGAGTAGAATAGAGTAGAGTAGAGCTAGAATAAGCTAAGCTATGTTAGGTTAAAGTGGAGTAGAGCTAGGCTAGTGTAAGGTAGGCTAGAGTAGAGTAGAGAAGAGAAAAGCTAGAATAGGTTAGCCTTAGCTAGGTTAGAGTAGAGTATAATAGAGTTGAATGGTATAGAGTAGAGTAGAGTAAAGTGGATTTTAATATAGTAGAGTAGAGTTGAGTTGAGCATTGTAGAGTTAGGATAGGCTAGGCTAAAGTAGAGTTGAATAGAGTAGAGTAGCATAGAGAAGAGTAAACTAGAGTAGAGCTCAGTTAGGTTTGCATGTCTAGGCTAGGCTAGGCAAGAGTAGAGTAGAGTAGAGCAGAATATAATAGAGTAGAGTAGAGTAGAGCAGAGCAGAATAAAGAACAGTATAGTAGAATAGAGCAGAGCAGAGCAGAGATGAGAAAAGTAGAGTAGAGTAGTACAGAGTAGAGCAAAGCATAGTAAAGCTAGGTTAGGCTAAGCTGTACTAGGATAGGTTAGGTTAGAGTAGAGTAGAGTTGAATATAGTATTGTAGAGTATAGTATAGTATAGCACAATAGATAGAGTAGAGTATAATAGAGCTAAGTTAGGCTAGGCTAGGTTATTCTAAAGCAGAGTAGAATAGAGTAGAGTAGAGTAAAGCTAGGTTAGGTTAAGCTAGGCTTTGCTAGAATTGGCTAGGCTAGGCTTTGCTAGAGTTTAGTAAAGTATAATGGAGTAGAGTAGAGTAGAGAAGAGTATAGCAGAGCAACATAGAGCAGAGCAAAGTAGACAAGAGTAGAGTAGAGTAGAGTAGAGCAAAGTAGAGTAGATCTAGGTTAGGTAAAGCTAGGCTCTAGTAGAGTAGAGTAGAGTGAAGCTAGGTTAGGCTAGGCTAAGCTAGGTTAGGTTAGTGTAGAGTAGAGAAAAGAAGAGTAGATTAGAATAGAGTAAAATAGATGAGAGCAGATTAAAGTAGAGCAAAATATAGTAGAATAATATAGAGAAGACAGAGTAGAGTATGTAGAGCAGAGTAGAGTAGAGCAGAGTAAGGTTAGGCTAGGCAAGCTATGCTAGGTTAGGTCGGGCTAGGCTATGCTAGAGTAGAGTAGAGTAGTGTAGAGCTTGGTTATGCTTGGCTAAGCTAGAGTCGACTAGAGTAAAGTGCTGAGTGGAGCAGAGTAGAGCAGAGCAGAGCAAAAAAATGTAGAGAAGAGAAGAGAAGAAAAGAGATGAGCAGATCAGAGTAGCATAGTAGGGCAAAGCAGAGCTTGGTTAAACTAGGAAATGTTTGGCAAGAGTAGAGTAGGGTAAAGTAGAGCTTGGTTAGGTTAGGTTAGACTAGAGTAGAGTATCGTAGAGTAAAGCTAGGCTAGGCTAAGCTAGATTAGAATAGAGTAGAGCTACCTTAGGCTATACTAGGCTAGGCTAGAGTAGAGTGAGGTAGAGCAGAATAGAGTAGAGTAGAGTAGAGTAGAATAGAGTGGAGTAGAGTAAAGTAGAGTAGAGCAGAGGAGAAGATATGAGAATAGAGTAGAGCAGAGTAAAGTAGAGTAGAGTAGAACAGAGCAGTGTAGAGTATAGTAGAGCAGAGTAGAGTAATGTAAAGCTAAGATAGGCTAGGTTAGGGTAGGTTATAATAGAGTAGAGTGGAGTTGAGTAAAGTAAAGCTAGGTTAAACTAAACTAGGATAGGTTAGGCTAGGTAAGGTTAGGCTAGAATAGAGTAGAATAGAGTATAGTAGAACTATATTAGGCTTAGCAAGATAAGGCTAGAGTATATTATAATAGAGTAAACTAGAGTAGAATATAGTAGAATAGGGTAGAGAAGAGAAGAGAAGAGTAGGGTAGAGTGGAGTAGAGTAGAGTAGAGCATAGTAGAGTAAAGGAGAGGAGAAGATAAGAGAGGAGATGAGAGTGGTGGAGAGGTGAGTAAAGGAGAGGAGAGGAGAATAGAGCAAAGCAGAGCAAACAGAGTAGAGCCAAGCAGAGCATAACAGAGTAGAGCATAGCAGTGCAAAGCAAAGTAAAGCAGAGCAGAGCTAAGCTAAGTTAGGTTAGGCTAAGCTAGGCTAGGTTAAGTTAGGCTAGAGTCAAGTAGAGTAGAGAAGAGTAGAGTGGAGTAAAGCTCGATTAGGTTTAGCTAGACTAGAGTAGACAGGAGTAGAGTAGAGCAGAGTAGAGTAGAGCAGAGCATAGTAGAGCAAAGTAGAGCATAGAAGAGAAGAGTAGAGTAGAGCAAAGTAGATCAGAGTAGAGTAGAGTAGAGCTTATTTAGGTCAGGCTAGGTTAGAGTAGGGTAGAGTAGAGTAGAGTAGGGTAAAGTAAAGCTTGGTTAGGCTAGGCTAGACTAAGAAAGGTTAAAGAAGAATAGAGTAGAGTAGGGCTGAGCAGAGCTAAGCATAGTAGAGTAGAGTAGAGCAGAGTAGAGTAGAGCAGAGCAGAGCAGAGCAAAACAGAGTAAAGCAGAGTAGAGTGGAGTAAAGAAGAGTAGAGTAAGTAGAGTAGAGTAGAGTAGAGCAAAGCAAAGTAGAGTAGAGTAGAGTAGAGTAGAGTAGAGTAGAGTAAAGCAGAGTAAAGTAGAGTAGAGTAGAGTAGAGTAAAGCAGAGTAAAGTAGAGCTAAGATAGGCTAGGCTTGGATAGACTTGAGTAGTGTAGAGTTAAGTTATGGTAGGTAAGGCAAGGCTAGGTTAGAGTAGAGTTAGGTAAAGAAAAGTAGAGTAGAGCAGAGTATAATGGAGTAGAAGAGAGTAGAGTAGAGTAAAGCAAGGTTAGATTAGGATAGGTAAAGCTTGGCTAGGATAGGCTAGGCTATACTAAGTTAGGCTAGGCTAGAGTAGAGTAGAGTAAAGTAGAGTAGAATAGAGCTAGGTAAGGCTAGGCTAGAGTACAATGGAGTAGAGCAAATTATAGTAGAGTAGAGTAGAGTAATATAGAGTAGTGCAAAATAAAGTATAGTAGAGTAGAGCAGAGTAGAGCTAGTTAGGCTAGGCTAGGGTATGCTAGAGTAGAGTAAAGAAGAGTAGAGCTAAGATAGGCTAGGCTGGGCTAGGTTAGGTTAGAGTTGAATAGAGTAGAATTGAGTAGAGTAGAGTATAATATAGAAGAGTAGAGTAGAGTTACGTTAGGCTAGGCTAGGCTATGGTAGTCGAGGCTAAGTTTGGCTAGAGTGAAGTAAAGTAGAGAACAGTAGAGCAGAGCAAAGCACAGCAATGCAAAGTAGAGCAGAGCAGTGAAGAGTAGAATAGAACAGAGAGGAGTAGAGATAAGCAGAGTAGGCCAGAGTGGAGTAGTGAAGAGCATAATAGAGTAGAGGAGAGTAGAGAAGAGTAGAGAATAATAGAGCAAAGTAGAGTAGAGTAGATAAGAGAATAGTATAGTAGAGAAAAGCTAGGTTTGGCTTGGTTAGGTTATACTAAGTTTGGATAGAGTAAAGTTGAGTAGAGTAGAGTAGAGCTAGGTTAGATTGGGCTTAGCTAAAGTATAGTAAACAAAGTAGTGTAGATTAGAGTAGAGTAGAGTAGAGCATAGTAGAGTAGGGAAATGTAGAGTAGAGCATAGCATAGTAGAGCAGAGCAGAGTGGAGTATAGCATAGTAAGGTTAAGCTAGGCTAGGCTACAGTAAAGTAGAATAGAGTATAATAGAGTAGAGTAGAGCTAGGTTAGGTGAGGCTAAGTTAGGCTAAGTTAGAGTAGAGTGGAGTAGAGTATATAAAAGCTAAGTAGAGTAAAGTAGAGTAGTGTTAGGTTAGGTTAGGCTAGGTTATGTTAGGGAAGGCTAGGCTAGGCTAGGTAAGGGTAGAGTAGAGTAGAGTAGAGTGAAGTAAAGTAGAGATAGTAAGGTTAGGCTAGGCTAAGTTAGGCTAGAGTAGACTAGAGTAGAGCAGAGTTGATTAGAGTAGAGTGGTGTAGGGTAAAGAAGAGTAGGGTAGAGCAAAGTAGAGTAGAGTATAACAGAGGATGTTAGAGTAGAGCAAAGTAGAGAAGAGTAGAGCAGAGCATAGTAGAGTAGAGTATAATGTAGTAGAGCAGAAAAAATCAATGTAAAATAGAGCAGAGCATAGTAGAGCTGAGTAGACTAGATAGAGAAGGGTTAGGCTAGACAAAGCTTGGCTACGCTCAGCCAGGCTAGAGTAAAGTAGAGCAAAGTAGAGCAGAGTAGAGTAGAGCAGAGCAGTATAGTGTAGAGTAGAGGAGAGAAAGAAGAGTAGAGTAGTGTAGAGTGGAGTACAAGAAAGTAGAGAAAATAAGGGCAGAGCAGAGCATAATAGAGTAGACTAGTGCTAGGAGGCTAGACTAGGCTTGTCTAGGCTTAGCTAGGCAAGAGTAGAGTAGAGTAGATCAGAGTAGAGTAGTATAGAGTAGAGTATAGTATAGTAGAGCAGAGTAGAGTAAAGTAGAGTAGTGTCGAGTAGAGTAGAGCTAGGTTAGGTTAGGCTAGGCTCGACTAGAGCACAATAAAGCAGAGTAGAGTAGAGCAGAGCTGAGTTGAGAAGAGCATAGCAGAGTAGAGTAGAGCAGACTACAGTGAAGCACTTCAATGCAGAGCTGAGTAGAGTTTTGTTTGGCTAAGTTAGGCAAGGCTAAGCAAGGCTAGGCTAAGCTGGGCTAGAGTAGAGTAGAGTCGAGCTAGGTAAGCGAGGAAAGGCTAGGATAGACTAGAGTAGAGTAGAGTAGAGTAGAGTAGAGTAGGGCTTGGATAGGCTAGGCTAAGGTAGGCTATGCTAGGCTAGGCTAGGCTAGGCTAGAGTATAGTAGAGTAGAGTAGAGTAGATTAGGATAGAATAGAATAGAGTAAAGTAGAGCTTGGTTAGGTAAGGCTAGGCTAGGCTAAGCCAGGGTCAAGTAGAGTAGAGTAGAGTGGAGAAGACAAGAGCAGTGCAAAGCAGAGAAATATAGAATAGAGTAGAAAAGAACAGGGAAGAGTAGAGTAGAGCAGAGTAGTGCCAAGAAGAGTAGAGTAGAATAAAGTAGAGCCAGGTTAGGCTAAGCTTGGCTAAGTTAGGTTAGGTTAGAGTAGAGTAGAGTATAATAGAGTAGAGTAGAGCTAGGTTAGGCAAGGCTAGGTTTGCCTAGGCTATGGTAGAGTAAAGTAAACAAGACTTGACTAGAGTTGAGTAAATCTAGTTAGGTTAAGCTATGATATGCTAGGCTTGGCTAAAGTAAGTAAAGTAGAGAAGAGTAGAGCAAAGTAGAGTAAAAGAAAGTAGAGCAACATAGAATAGAGTAGAGTAGAGTAAAGTAGAGCTAAGATAGGTTAAGATAGGTTATGTAAGGCTAGGCTAGGCTAGTGTCGAGTAGAGTATAGTAGAATAGAGTAGAGTAGAGTAGAGCTAGGTTAGGTTAGGTTATGCAAGGTTAAAGTAGGGTAGAGTAGAGTAGAGTAGAGCAGAACAGAGTAGAGTAGAGTGGAGTAGAGAAGAGTAGAGCAAAGTAGAGCAGGGTAGAGTAAAATAAAATAGAGTAGAGTAAAGTTAGGTTATGCTAAGCTAGGTTAGAATAAAGTAGAGTAGAGCAGAGTATAGTACAGTAGAGTAGAGCTTGGTTAGGCTATGCTTAACTAGGCCAGGCTAAACTAGGCTAGACTAGAGTGAAGTAGAGTTGAGAAGAGCAGAGTAGAGCACTGAAGAGTAGAGTAGAGCAGAGTAGTGGAGAGCAGGGTAGAGTAGAGCAGAGCTGAGCAGAGCAGAGAAGAGTAGAGTAGAACAATGCAAAGTAGAACAGAGTAAAGGAGAGTAGAGTAGGGCACTATATAGTAGAGTAAAGTAGAGTAGAGTAGAGCTAGGTAAGGCTAGGAGAAGCTAAGATATAGTAGAGTAGAGCAGAGCTACGTTAGGCTAGGCTAGGTTAGAGTATTTTAGAGTAGAGTAGAGTATAGTAGAGTTGAGTGGAAGAGAGTAGAGTAGAGTTGAGCAAGGTTAGGTTAGGTTAGGCTAGCCTAGGTAAGGCTATGCTAGGCTAGGCTAGGCAAGAACAGAGTATAGTAGGGCATAGTTAGGTTTGATAAAGCTAAGCAACTTTAAGAAAGAGTATAGTAGGGTATAATAGAATGTAGTAGAGTAGACTTGAGTAGAGCATTGTAAAGTAGAGTAGTGCATAGTAGAGAAGTATAGAGTAAAGTAGAGCATAGCTAGCTTAGGTTAGGCTAGGAATGGCTAGGCTAGGGTAGGCTAGAGTAGAGTAGAGAAGAGTAGAGGTATGATGGGTTAAGCGAGGCTAGGCTAGGTTAGAGTAGAGTTCATTAGAGTAGAGTCGAGTAGAGAAGTGCAGAGTAGAGTGGAGTAGAGTAGATTGTAATATAAAACATTAGAATAGAGTAGAGTTTAGTAGAGTAGAGTTAGGTTAGGTTGCCTAGGCTAAGCTAGGCAACGCTAAGCAAGGTTAGAGTAGAATAGAATAGTGTACAGAAGACTAGAGTAGAGTAGAGTAGAACAGAGTAGAGAATAGTAGAGTAGAGTAGATTAGAAAAGAGTAGCATATAGTAGAGTTGAGTAGGGCAGAGTAGAGTAGAGAAATATAGAATAGAGTAGAGTAGAGTAGAGAGGAGAAAAGCATAGTAGGGCTAGATTATGTTAAGTTATATTAGGCAAGGCTAGGTTAGGCTAACTTAGAGTAGAGTAGAGTAGAGTATAGTATAGTATAGTAGAGCAGAGTAGAGTAGAGCAAGGTTAGGCTTGGCTAGGCTATACAAGAGTAGAGTCTTGTAGAGTAGATTAGAGCTAGGTTAGGCTAGGATAGGCTAGGTTAGGCTAGGCTAGGTTAGTGTTTAGTAGATTATAATAGAGTAGAGTAAGGTAGAAAAGAGCACAACATAGAAGAGTAGAGCAAAGTAGAGTAAGGTAGAGCATAGTTGAGTAGAGTAGAATAGAGTAGAGTAAAGCAGAGCAGAGTTAGGTTAGGCAAGGTTAGGGTAGAGTAGAGTAGAGTAGAGTTAGGTTAGGTTAGAGTGATGTAGAGTACAATAGAGCAGAGCAGAGTAGAGCTGAGTAAAGTAGATTAGAATAGAGCAAAGTGGGGCTTAGTAGAACAGAGCAAATTAGAGCAGAACAGAGTAGCGTAGAGCAGAGAAGAGCAAGGTTAGGCTAGGCAAGGCAATTCTAGGATAGGTCAAGAAAGGCTAGGCAAGAGTAGAGCAGACTAGAGTTGAGTAGAGTAGAGTACAGCTATGTTAGGCTAGGATAGAGTAGAGTAGAGCTAGGTTAGGCTAGGGTAGGATAGGATAGGTTAGGCTTGGCTAGAGTAGAGTAGAGTTGAGAAGAGCTATGTTAAGCTAGGCTAGCCTGAGTATAGTAGAGTAGAGTAGAGAAGAGTACAGAAGAGCAGAGTAGAGCAAAGTAGAGCTAGGTTAGGTTAGGCTAGGTGAAGCTAAACTAAGCTAAGCTAGAGTAAAATAGAGTAGAGTAGAGTAGAGTATAGTAAGGTGCAGTAGAGTAGAGTAGATCTAGGTCAGGCTAAGCTAGGATAGGCTAAGTTAGAGTAGAGTAAAGTTGAGTAGAGTAGAGTAAAGTAGAGTAGAGCTAGGTCAGGCTAGGCCTAGTTAGGCTAGAGTAATCTATGCTAGGCTAAGAGAGGCTACAATATAGCAAAATAGAGTAGAGTCTAGTAGAGTAGAGTAGAGTAGAGCTAGGTTAAGGTAAGCTTGGCTAAACAAGGCTAGAATTGAGTAGAGTATAAAAGAGATGGGAAAAGTAGAGTAAAGATAAGGATAGTAGAGTAGAGCAGAGTAGAGTAGAGTAAAGCATAGTAGAGTAGAGCAGAGCTAAGTTAGGCTAGGCTCGAGTAGAGTAGAGTAGAGTAAAGCAAGGTTAGGATATCCTAAGTTAGGCTAGGCAAGGTCAGAGTGGCTAGGCTAGGCTAAACTAGCCAAATCTTGAGTAGTATGGAGTAGAGTAGAGCAGGATAGATTAGAGCAGAGCAGAGTAGAGTAGAGTAGATTAGAGAAGAGTAGAGTATAATAGAGCAGAGCAAAGAAGTGTTGAGCTAAGTTAAGATAGGTTAGAGTAGAGTAGAGTATAATAGAGTAGAGTAGAGTAAAGTAGAGTTGAGCACAACATAGTAGAGAAAAAGATGAGCAAAGAAGATTAGAGTAGAGCTAAGCTTAGTTGATCAAAAAGAGCATAGTAGAGTAGGGTAGAGCAGAGTAGAGCAAGTTTAGGCTAGGTTACCTTATGCCAGGCTATGATAGAGTAGAGTAAAGTAGAGTAGGGTAAAGCTAGGTGAGGTTAGGCTAGGTTAGAGAAGAGTAAAGTATGGTAGAGTAGAGAAGAGTGGAGTAGAGCAATATAGTGTGGAGTGAAGCAGAGTAGAGGTGAGCATAGTAGAGCTAGGTTGGGCTAAGCTAGGCTGGGCTACACTAGGCTTGGCTAGGCTAAGTTAGAGCATAGTAAAGTGGAGTAGAGTAGCATAGAGTAGAGCAGAGTAGAGTATAGTATAGTAGAGTATGATAGAGTAGAGTAGAATAGAGTAGAGTAGAGTAGAGTAGAGTAGAGTAGAGTAGAGTAGAGTGGAGTAGAGAATAATAGAATAGAGTAGAGGAGAGCTAGGTTAGCCTAGACTAGGAAAGGCTAGGCTAGAGTAGAGTAGAGTAGTACAGAGCATTATAGAGCAAAGCAGAGAAGAGAAGAGTAGAGTAGGGTAGAGAAGAGTTGAGTAGAGCTAGGTTAGGCTAAGGGTAGGCTAGGCAAGGCTAGCTTAGAGAAGACTAGAATAGAGTTGAGTAGAGTAGAGTTGAGTATAGTAGAGTACAATAGAGTTGAGAAGATTAGAGCTAGGTTAGGCTAGCCAAGTGTAGAGTAGAGTACAGTAAAGTAGAGTAGAGCTAGGTTTGGTTAAGCTAGGCTAGGTTAGGCTATGCTAGAGTAGAGTGGAGTAAAGTAGAGGAAAGTAGAGCAGAGTGGAGTAGAGTAGAGAAAAGTAGTGTAGAGTAGAGCAGAGTAAAGTAGAGTGGGGCAGAGTAGAGTAGAGCATAGTAGAGTAGTGTAGAGCAAAGTAGTGCTTTTTTAGAAAAGACTAGGCTAGGCTTGGCTACAAAAGAGTAGAGTAAAGTAGAGCTAGGTTAGGCTAGGCTAGGTTAGGCTAAGTAAGAGTAGAATAGAGTATAATATAGTAGATTAGAGTAGAGTAAAGTAGAGTAGAGCAAAAAAAAGCAGAGTAGAATAAAGTAGAGCAAAATAGAGCAGAGTAGTATAGAGCAAAATAGAGTAGAGAAAAGTAGAGTTGAGTAGAGTTAAGAAGAGTAGAACAGATTAAAGAAGAGCAAAGTAGAGTGGAGCTAGGTTAGGCTAAGAAAACCTAGGCAAGGTTAGAGCATAACAGAGCAGAGTATAGTAAAATAGAGAAGAGAATAGGTGAGTAGTGGAAAGAAAAGTAGAGTAGAGTAGAACAAAGCAAAGCAGAGTAGAGCAGAGCAAAGAGTTGAGAAAGAAAATAAGAGTATAATTAGTTAGGCTAGGCTAGAGTAGCATAGAGTAGAGTAGAGCTAGGTTAGGATAGGCTTTGGTTTGCTATGATAGGTTACAGTAGAGTAGCTTAGAGTAGAGTGGAGTAAAGTGGAGTATGGTAGAGTATAGTAAAGTAGAGTGGAGTATAGTAGAGTAGAGTTAGGTTAGAGTAGGCTAGGGTAAGCTAGGCTTAGTTAAGCTAGAGTTGAGTAATGTAGAGTAGAGTAGAATAAAGTAGAGTAGATTAGAGCTTGGTTATGCTCGACTAGGCTAAAATAGAGTAGAGTAGAGTAGAACATAACAAAACAATGCAGAGTAATGTAGAGCAAAGCATAGTAGAGTGGAGAAGAGTAGTGCATAGAGCAGAGTGGAATAAAGAAGAGTAGAGTAGAGTAGAGCTAGGTTAGGCTAAGCTAAGCTAGGCTAGGCTTGGTTAAAGTAGAGTAGAGTTGAGTAGAGTAGAATAGAGTAGAGTAGAGTAAAGCATAGTATAGCAGAGTAGAGTATAGCAGAATAGAGCTCGATTAGGCTAGGTTAGAGTAGAGTAAAGAAGAGTAGAGTAGAGTAGAGTATAATAGAGTATTGTAGAGTAGAGTAGAGCTAGGTTTGGCAAGGTTAAGCTATAGTACAGTAGAGTAGAGTAGAGTAAAGTTGAGATGAGTAGAGTAGGGCATAATAAAACAGAGTAGAGCCGAGCATAGTAGAGATGGGTTAGTTTAGGCTGGTAGGACAAGGCTAGAGAAAAGTAGAGTAGAGTAGAGTGGAGCTAGGTTCAACTAAGCTAGGCTAGGCTAAGTTAGAGAAGAGTGGAGTAGAGTAGAGTAGATTAGAGTAGAGTATGGTAGAGTAGAGTGGAGCTTGATTAGGCTAGGCTAAGATAGAGTATAATAGAGTATATTAGAGTAGAATAGAGTGGTATAGTGTAGAGCAGAGTAGCGTAGAGTAGAGAACAACATCAAAGAGTAGAGCAAAGCAGAGCAAAGTAGAGCTAAGTTAACTAGGCCTTGCTATGCTAAGCTAGGTTATGCTAGAGCAGAGTAGAGTAGAGCCAAGTTATGCTTATGTAGGCTAGCCTAAGTTACAGTAGAGTAGAGTTGAGTAGAGTAGGGTAGAGTAGAGTAGGGTTGAGTACAATAGAGCAAAGCTAAGTTAGGTAATCTAGGCTGGGCCTGGCTTGGCTAAGGCATGCTCGGATGGGCTAGGCTAAAGTGGAGTAGAGTAGAGCTCAGTTAGGTTAGGCTAGGCAAGGCTATGCTAGAGTAGAGAAAAATATAGCAACACAAAGTAGAAGAGAGCAAAGTAGAGCAGAGCAGAGCAGAGCAGAGTATCGTAGAGCAGAGCAGAGAAGAGAAGAGCAGAGTAGATAAGAGTAGAGTAGAGAAGAGCAGTGCAGAGTAGAGTAGAGTGGAGATGCGTTGAGCTAGGTTAGGCTAAGCTAGACTAGGCTTGGCTATGCTAGTTTAGAGTAGAGAAGAGTATAGCAGAGAAGAGTGGAGCAGTGTAGAGTCGAGCTAAGTTAAGGCTAGGCTAAGATATGGTAGGCTAGGTTTGGCTAGGTTAGAGCAGAGTAGAGTAGACTAGACTAGAGTAGAGTATAACTAAGTTAGTTTAGGTTAGGCTAGGCTAAAGTAAAGTAGAATAGAGTAGAGCAAAGCACAGTATAGTAAAGTAGAGCATAGTAGAATAGAGTAGAGCAGAGTGGAGTAGAGTAGAGCAAAGAAGAGCAAAGTAGAGTATAGTAGAGTAGAGAAAAGCTTAGCAAGGTTAGGCAAGGCTTAGCTAAAGTATAATATAGTAGAGTAGAGTAGAGTAGAGCATAGTAGAGCTAGTTAGGTTAGGCTAAGCTAGGCTAGGCTAGGTTAGAGTAGGGTAGAGTAGAGTAAAGTTAAGTAGAGTAAAGTAGAGAAGACTAGAGCTAGGTTAGGATAGCCCAAGCTAGGTTAAGCTAGGCTAGGCTAGGCTATGTTAGGCTTGGCTAGAGTCAAGTAGAGCAGATTGTTATAGTGTAGATTAGAGAAAGGTTAGGTTAGGCTAAGTTAGGCTAGAGTAGAGTAGAATAAGCTAGAGTAAAGCAGAATAAAGTAGACTAGAGCAGAGCATAGTAGAGTAGTGTAAAGTAGAGCTAGGTTAGGCTAGACTAGGCCATAGTAGAGTAGAGAAGAGTAGAGTAGAGTAGAGCTAGATTAGGCTAGGTTAGAGTAGAGTAGATTAGTGTGGAGTACAATAGAGTATAGGAGAGGAGAGGAGAAGAGAGTCGAGTATAGCAATGTAGAGTAAGGTTTGGCTAAGCTCAGCTAGAGTAGAGTAGAGTAAAATGGAGTGGAGTAGAGTAGAGTAGAGTGGAGCTCAACTAGTTTAGGTTAGGTCAGGCTATGCTAGGTTAGGCTAGTGTAGAGTGGAATAGAGTAGAGTAGATTGGAGTAGAGTAGAGCAGAGCAATGTTTGGCTAGGGTAGGCTAAGCTATGCTAAACTAGGCTAGAGTAGAGTAGAGTAGAGCAAGGTTAAACTAGGTTCAGCTATGCTATGCTAGGCTAGGCTAGAGTAGGGTAGAGTTGAGTAGAGTAGAGTAAGGTAGAGTAATGTAGAGTAGGGCTAAGTTTGGAGAGGTTAAGCTAGGCTAGGGTATGGTTGGCTAAGCTAGGCTAGAGTAGAGTAGAGTAGAGTAAAGCTAGGTTAGGTTAGGTTAGTCTAAGCTAAGCTAGGTTAAGGTAGAGTAGAGTTTAGTATAGCAGAGCAGAGAAGACTTGAGCAGAGCAAAGTAGAGTAGACTAGAGCAGATCAGAGTAGAGCTAAGTTAGGTTAGGCTAGGTTAGCTAGGCTTGGTAAGGCTAGGCTAAGCTAAGTTAGGTTAGGCAAGGTTATGGTACGCTACGTTAGGCTAAGCTAGAGTATAGTAAAGTAGTGTAGAGTAGAGTTGAGTTAGGCTAGGCTGAGCTAGCCTAAGCTACAGTACAGAGCATAATAGAGTGGAGTAGAGACAAGTAGAGTAGAGTGGAGTAGAGTAGAAAAGAGCAGAGCAGAGTTGAGTGTAATGGAGTATTGAAGAGAAGAGTAGAGCTAGTTTTGGCTAAGCTAAGTTAGGATGGACTAGGCTAGGCTAGGCTAGAATAAAGTAGAGTAGAGTAAAGTAGAGTAGAGTAGAGCTAAGTTAGGCTAGGGTAGAGTAAAGTAGAGTAATGTAGAGTAGTGTAGAGTAGAGTATAGTATATTAGATCTAGGTTATACTAGGCATAGCTAGCCTAGGCTAATATAAGCTAATGTAGAGTAGAGTAGAGTTGGATAAAATAGAGTAGAGCTATGTTAGGCTAGGTTGGGATAAGCTAGGTTAGAGTAGAGTAGAGTAGTTTAGAGTTGAGTAGGGTAGAGTAGAGTGGAGTAGAGTTGAGTAGTATAGAGTAGAGTAGAGTAAAGTAGAGTAGAGTAGAGAAGAGGAGAGTAAAGTAGGGTAGAGAAGAGTAGAGCAAAGCAAAGTAGAGTAGAGCAGAGTAGAAGAGCAGAGCAGAGCAATACAGAGTAAAGTAGAGTTGAGTAGAGTAATGTAGAGTAGAGTTGAGCTAGGTAAGGTTATTTTAGGCTAGGCTAGGCTAGATTAGAGTAGAGTAGAGTAAGATTAGGATAGGCTAAGCAAGGATAGGCTAGGCCAATATAGAGTAGAGTAGAGTAAGGTTAGGTTATGCTATGCTTGGCTAGGTTAGAGTAGAGTAGAGGAGAGTAGAATAGAGTATAGTAGAATAGATTAGAGTAGAGTAGAACTGAGTAGAGCATAGAAGAGTAGAGTAGAGCATGGCAGAGCAGAGCAAAGTAGAGTATAGTAAAGCAAAGAGAAGCAAAATAAAGTAACATAGAGTAATGCAAAGAAGAGTAGACCAAAGTAGAGCAGAGTAGAGCTAGGTTAGGCTATACTAGAGTAGAGAAGAGCATAGTAGATTGGAGCTAGGTTAGGTTTGGCTAGGCTAAGTTAGGTTAGAATAGAGGTTAGTAGAATAGAGCAGATTAGAGTAGAGTATAGTAGAGTAGAGTCAAGTAGGGTAGAGCTAGGTTAGGTTGGGCTAAATAAGGCTAGATCAAGTTATGCTAGGCAAGGCTAATGTAGAGTAAAGTAGACTAGAGTAGTGTACATTAGAGCTAGGTTAGGCTAGGTAAGTTAGAGTAGAGTAGAATAGAAAAGAGTAAAGTAGAGTAAAGTAGAGTAAGGTTAGGCTAGGTGAGGTGAGGTTAGTCTTGAGTAGGGTAGAGTAGAGTAGAGCATAGTAGAGTAGAGTAGAGCTTGTTTAGCTAGGCTTGGCTAAGTTAGGCTAGGCTAGAGTAGAGTAGAGTAGAGTAGAGTAGAGTAGAGTAGAATAGAGTAGAGTAAAGAAGAGTAAAGAATAGCAGAGTAGAGCATAGTAGGGTAGAGAGGAGTATTGTAGAGTAGAGTCGAGTGGAGCAGAGTTGAGCTGAGGGAACTAGGCTAGGCTAAGCTAGCTATTCTAGGCTAGGTTAAAGTAAAGTAGAGAGTATAGTGGAGTAGAGTAGAGTAGAGTATTGCCGAGTAGAGCAGAGTAAAGTAAAGTAGAGTAGAGTATAGTTGAGTAGAGTATAATAGAGTAGAGCTAGGTTAGGCTAGGCTTGGCTATGCTTTGTTAAGCTAGGCAAGAGTAGAGTAAAGTAGAGTATAGTAGAGTAGAGTAAGGTTAGGTTAGGCTAGCCTTGGCCAGGTTTTGTTAAAGTTGAGATGGGTAGAGCAGAGTAGAGCAAAGCAAAGTAGAGCACAGTAGAGTAGAGTAGAGTAGAGCAAGGTTAGGCTAGGATATGGTAGGATAGGCTAGCATGGCTAGGTTAGGCTAGGCTCGAGTAGAGTAGTGTAGAGCAGAGTAGAGTATAGTTGAGTAGAGCTAGGTTAGGAAAGGCTATACTAGAGTAGAGTAGAGTTATATAGAGTAGAGTAGAGCAGAGCATAGTAGAATGGAACAAAGCTATGATAGGTTAGGCTAGGCTAGAGTAGTGTAGTGTTTAGTAGAGCTAGGTTAGGCTAGGTTAGGATAGGCTAAGGTAAACTAGGTTAGAGTCGAGTAGGATAGGGTAGAGTAGAGTAAAGTAGAGTAGAGTAGAGGATAGTAGAGCAGAGTAGAGCAAAGTAAAGAAGAACAGAGTAGAGCAGGCAAAGTACAACATAAAAGAGAAGAGTAGAGTAGTGTAGAGTAGACTAAAGCAAAATAGACCAGAGAAGAGTAAAGTAGAGCTTGGTTAGGCAAGACAAGAGTAGAGCAGAGCAAAGTAGAGCTAAGATAGGCTAGGCTAGGTTAGAGAAGAGTAGAGTAGAGTGGAATCGAGTAAAATAGAATAGAGTAGAGTAGAGTAGAGTAAAGTAGACCAGAGTAAAGTAGAGTAGAGTAGAGCAGAGTTTGGTTAAGCTAGGCTAGGCTAGCCATGGGTAAGATATGCTAAGCTAGGTTAGAATAGAGTAAAGTATAGTAGGATAGAGTAACGAAGAGTAGAGTAGTGCAAAGCTTAGTTAGGTTATGCAAGTCTAGGCTTGGTTATGCTAGAGTATAATAGAGTATAGTAGGATAGAGTAACAAAGAGTAGAGTAAAGCAAAGTAGAGCAGAGTAGAGTAGAGTAAAGAAGAGTAGAGTATAGTAGAATTGAGTAGAGTAGAGTAAAGAGGAGCAGAGTAGAGTATAAAATAGTTGATTAAGGTTAGGGTAAGCTATGCCAAGCTAGGCAAGGGTAGTCTAGTTTAGAGTAGAGTTTGGTAAAGTAGTGTGGAGTAGAGTAGAATAATGTAGAGTAAAATAGAGTGAGTAGAATAAAGTAGAGCAAAGAAGAGTAGAGTATAGTTTAATAGAGTTGAATTGAGTAGAGCTAGATTAGGCTAGGCTAGGCTAAGCTAGGTTAAGGTAGGTTAGGATAGGCTAGAGTAGAGTAGAGTAGTGTAGAGTAGAGTAGAGTAGAGTAGAGTAGAGTAGAGCAGAGTAGAGAAGTCAAGAGTAGAGTAGAACATAGTTAAGCAAAGCAGAGCAAAGTAGAGTAGGATAGAGTAGAGAATATTGAACTAGGTTAGGTAAGCTATGCCAGGCTAGGCAAAGCTAGGCTTGATTAGAGTAGAGTAGAGTAGAGTTGAGTAGAGTAGAATATAGTAGAGTAGAGCAAAATAGAGTAGAGTAAAATGGAATATAGTATAGTAAAGTAGATTAGATTAAAGTAGAGCTAGGTTAGGATAGGCTAGGCTAGGCTAGAGTAGATTAGAATTGAGTAGAGTAGAATTAGGTTAGGATAAGCAAGGCTAGGTAAGGCTAGAGTTAAGTAGACTAGAGTGGAATAGAGTAGAGCAGAGAAGAGTAGGGTAGAGCAAAGCAAAGCAGAGTAGAGAAGTGTATAGTAGAGCAGAGCAAAGGAAAGTTGAGCAGAGTAGAGTAGAGTAGAGCAGAGTATAGTAAAGTAGAGCAGAGCTTGGTTAGGCTAGGCTAAGTCAGGCTAGCTAGAGTAGAGTAGAGCAAGGTTAGCTAAGCCAAACTAGGCTAGGTTAGAGTAGAGTATAGTAGTGTAGAGTAGAGGAGAGTAGAGTAAAGCAAGGCGAAGCAGACCAAAGCAGAGGAGAGTAAAGTAGAGCAGAGTATAGTAGAGTAGAATAGAGTAGAGAAAAGTAATGTAGAGTAGAGTAGAGAGGAATTTGGTTATTCTAGGTTAGGCTATGCTAGGCTAAGATAGGCTAGGCTAGACCAGAGTAGAGTAAAGTATAGTAGAGGAGAGTAGAGCAAGGTTAGGCTAAGCTAGGTTAGGTTAGCATATAGTAGATTAGAGTGGAGTAGAGTAGAGCGATGATTAGCTAGGCTAAGTTAGGCTAGGCTAAGCTAGAGTAGAGTAGAGTACAGTTAATTAGAGTGGTGATAGGTTAAGCTAGGCTAGGTTGGGCTATCTTAAAGTAGAGTAGAGTCAAGTAGGGTAGAGTAGAGTATTATAGAGTAGAGTATAACTAGGTTTAGCTAAGCTAAGCTAGGTTAGGCTAGCTAGAGTAGAGTTTAGTAGAGTAAAACTAGGTTAGAATGGAGTAGAGTAGAGTAGAGGTAGGTTAGGTTGGGCTAAGTTAGGCTAGGCAAGGTTAGAGTAGAGTAGAGTGGAGTTGAGTAGAGTAGAGTAGAGTAGAGTAGGGCTAGGTTAGTCTAAGCTAGGCTAGGCTTGTGTAGAGTAGAATAAAGTAGAGCAAATCATAGTAGAGTAGAGAAGAATACAATAGAGTAGAGCAGAGTAGAGTAGAGTAGAGCTGAGTAGAATAAAGCTAGGTTCAGATATGCTAAGCTAGAGTAGATTAGAGTTTGATTAGAAAAAGGCTATGTTAGGTTAGAGTTGAGTAGAGTAGAATAATATGGAGTAAAGGCTAGGCTAAAGTATTATTAACTAGAGTAGTGTAGAAAGGATTAGATTAGAGTAGAGTATGGTGGAGTAGAGCAGAGGATACTTTACCAAGCTAGGCTAGAGAAAACTAAAATAGAGTAAGGTAGAGTAGAGTAGAGCAGAGCAGAGTTGAGTAGTGTAGAGTAGAGTAGAGTAGAGTATAATATCGTAGTATAGAGTGGAGTAGAGTAGAGCTAGGTTATGCTAAGCAAGGCTAGGTCAGGCTAGGCTAGAGTAGAGTAGAGTTGAGCCAGGGTAGGTTAGGATAGGTTAGGTAGAGTATAATAGAGTATGGTAGAATATAATAGAGTATAGTAGAGCTTAGTTAGGTTAAGATAAGCTAGGCTAGGATCGGTTAGGCTAGGGTAGACTAGAATAAAGTAGAGTAGTGTAGAGTAGAGCTAGGTTAGGTTAGGTAGGAAAAGGCTAGGTTAGAGTAGAGTAGAGTAGATTTGAGCAGAGTAGAGCAGAGTAAAGCAGCATAGAGCAGATTAGAAGAGAGTAGTGAAGAGCAAAGTAGACCAAAGCTATGTTCAACTAGGCTGGGATAGGCAAGGTTAGGCTAGGCTACAATAGAGTAGAGTAGAGCAAAGCTAGGTTACGTAAGGCTAGGCTAGGCTAAGTTAGAGTAAAGAACTATAGAATAGAGTATAGTATAGTAGAGTAGAGCAGAGTAGAGTAGAACTAGGTTAGGCTTTGTTAAGCTAGGTTAGAGTAGAGTAGAGTAGAGTAGAGTAGAGTAGAGTGGAGTAGATTAGATCTAGGTTAGGCTAGGCTAGGCTAAACTTGACTAGCATTGGCTAGGCTAGGCTAGGCTAAAGTAGAGTAGGATAGAGTAGAGTTTAGTTTGGCTAGGCTAGGCTAGAGTAGAGAAGAGTAGAGTAGAGTAGAGCATAGAAGGATAGAGTGGGGTAGAGAATAGTAGAGTAGAGCAAAGCAGAGTAGAGAAAAGCTGAGTAGAGAGGAGTAAAATTGAGTAGAGCTGAGCTGGTCAAAGAAGAGCTAGGTTAGGCTAAGCTAGGCTAGGTTAGGGTATGTTAAAGTAGAGTAGAGTGAAGTAGTGTAGAGTAGAGTGGAGTAGAGTAGAGTAGAGTAGAGAATAGTAGGGTAGAGTAGAGTAGAGTTAGGATAAGTTAGGCTAGGCTAGGTTAGGCTACGTAGGAGTAAAGTAATGTGGAGTAGAGTAGAGCTAGGTTGAATTTGGCTAGGCTAGGCAATGCTTGGCTAATGTAGGGTAGAGTAGAATAGAGCAAAGTAGAGTAGAGGAGAGCAGAGTAGAGTAAAGGAGAGCAAAGAAAAGTAGAGTAGAGTGGAGATGAGCAAAGTAGAGTAGACCTAGGTTTAGCTAGGCAAGGTTAGACTAGGCTAGGCTAGAGTCGAGTAGAGTACAGAAGAGTAGAATAGAGTATAGCAAGGTTAGGTTAGGCTAGGTTAGAGTAGAGTAAACTCAAGCAGGGTAGAGTAGAGCAGAGCAGAGTAGAGTAGAGTAGAGTAGAGCAGAGCAGAGTAGAGCAAAGTAGAGCAAGATAGAGTAGAGCTAGGTTAGGTTAGGCTAAAGTAAAGTAGAGTAAGTAGAGTAGAATAGAACTTGGTTAGGCTAGGCTAGGAATGGCTAGGCTAAGTGAGGCTAGAGTAGAGTAGAGAAGAGTAGAGTAGTGAAGAGTAAAGTAGAGCAGAGCAGACCAGAGTAGACCATAACAGAGTAGACCAGAGAAGAGTGGAGCATAGTAGAGTAGAGCTAAGTTAGGCTAGGTTAGGTTAAAGTAGAGTAGGTTAGAGTAGGGTAGTGTAGAGTAAAGTATAGTAAAGCTAGGTTAGGCTAGTCTAAGGTAGGCTAGGCTCAAGTAGAGTGGAGTAGAGTAGAGTAGAATAGTATAGCCTAGGCTAGTCTAGCTAAACAAGGCTAAAGTAGAGTAGAGTAAATAAAATATAGAAGAGTATAGTAGAGCAAAGCATAGTAGAGGAGAGCAGAATAGAGTGGAGTTGTGCAGAGCAGAGCAAAGCAAGTTTATTTTAGACTAGGTTAAGCTAGGCCAGGCTAGAGTAGAGTAAAGCTAGGTTATGCTAGGCTAGCTTAGAGTAGAATAGAGTAGAGTAGAAGAGAGGAGAGGAGAGGAGAGGAGAGTAGATTAGAGCAGAGTAGAGTAGAGTAGAGTAGAGTAGAGCAGAGAAAACTAAAGTAGAGTAGAGTAGAGTAGAGAAGAGTAGAGTAGACCAGAGCTATGTTAGGTGAAGCTAGGCTAAGATAGGCTAGGCTAGAGTAGAGCAGAGTATAGTAGAGTAGAGTAGAGTTGAGTTTGGTTAGGTTAGGATAGGGTTAGCTTGGCAAGGCTAGGCTAAAGTAGAGTAATAGAGTAGAGTATAATAAAGTAGTGCTAGGTTAGGTTAGGCTTGGCTAAGCTAGGCTAGAGTAACGTAGAGTAGAGTAAAGCAGAGTAGAGTAGAATATAGTAAAGTAGAGTGTAATGGTGTAGAGCAGAGCAAAGTAGAGTAGAGTAGTGTAGAGCAGAACGAAGTAGAGTCAAGCAGAGCAAAAAAGAGCAGAGTAGAGCAAAGAAAGGTAAAGTAGAGTAGAGCGAGGTTTGGCATATGTAGGCTAAAGAAGGCTAAGATAGGATAAACTAGAGTAGAATAAAATAGAGTAGAGTATAGTAGAGTAGCATAGACTAGAGTAGAGTAGACCTAAGCTAGGTTAGGTTAGGCTAGGCTGGGTTATGCTAGGCTAGGCTCAGATAGGCTAGGCTAGGCTTGAGTAGGAGAGTAGAGTAGAGTAGAGCTTGGTTAATCTAGGCTAGAGTAGAGTAGAATAGGGCAATGTATAGTAGAGTAGAGTAGAGCAGAGTAGAGTAAAGCAGAGCAGTACAGAGTAGAGTAGAGTAGAGAAGAGAAAAGCATAGCAGAGTGGAGTAGAGCAGAGCAGAGCAAGAGTAGAGCTATGTTAGGCTAGGCTAGGTTAAACTAGAGTAGAGTGGAGTAGCATAGAGTAGAGTAGAGTAGAGCAAGGTTAGGATAAGCTAGAGCAAAGTAGAGTAGATTAGGGTGGAGAAGTGTACAATATAATAGAGCTAGGTTATTCTAGGTAAGGGTAGGCTAGAGTAGAGTAGAGTAGTATGGTTTAGATTGGAATAGAGTAGAGTAGAGTAGAGCTAGTTTAGTTGAGAATAAGCTAGGCTATGCTTAACAATATTAGAGTAGAGTAGAGTAGAGTAGAGTAGAGCATAGTAGAGTAGAGTAGATTGGAGCAGAGCAAACCAGAGTAGAGTAGAGTAGAGCAAAGAAGAGTAGAGAAGGGAAGAGCAGAGTAAGGTTAGGCTAGGCTAGGTTATCGTAGAGTAGAATAAAGCAAGATTATGTTAGGCCATGTTAGAGTAGAGAAGAGTAGGGTAGAGTAGAGTAGAGTAGAGTAGAGTAAAATAGAGTAGAATAGAGTTGAGTAGAGTGGAGTAGAGGGATAAGAGAGAAGATGAGAATAAAAGAGAAGAGAAGAGAGTAGATTAGAGCAGAGTAGAGAAGAATAGAGCATAGTAGAGTAGAGAAGAGTAGAGAAGAGTAGAGTAGAGTAGAATAAATTAGACCAGAGCAGAGTAGAGCTAGGTTATGTTAGGCTAGGCTAGGCTATGCTATATTAGGCAAGAGTTGAGTAGAGTAAAGAATAGTAGAGTAGAATAGAGCTGAGCTTTGTTAGGTTAGGCTAGGCTAGAGTAGAGTAATTAAGGAGAGTATAATAGAGTAGTGCTAGGTTATGCTAAGTTAAGTTAGGCTTTGCTAGTTTAGGCTAAAGTAGAGTAAATTAGAGTAGAGTATAGCAAAATACAATATAATAGAGTAGAGTAGAGCAGAAAAGAGCAGAGCAGAGCAGAGTAGAGTAGAGCAGAGTAGGGTAGAGAAGAGCAGACAGAGCAAAGTAGAGTAGAGTAAGGCAAAGTAGAGCTAGGTTAGGAAAGGCTAGGATAGGCTATACTAGGATAAGCTAAGCGAGAGTAGAAAAGAGTAGAGTAGAGTAGAGTATAGTATAGTAGAGTAGAGTGGAGTAGAGTAGAGTATAATAGAGTAGAGTAGAGCTAAGTTAGGTTAGGTTAGGCAAGGCTAGGCTAGGGTAGGCTAGGCTAGGCTAGAGTAAAAGAGTAGAGTAGAGCTAGATTAGGCCAGGTAAGATAAGGCAAAGCTAAGCTAGGCTAGGGTAGATTTGAATAGAGTAAAGTAGAGTATAGTATAGTAGATAATAATAGAGTAAAGTAAAGATGAGTATAACAAAGCAAAGAAGAGTAAAGGAGAGTAAAGCAAAGAATAAAAAAGTAGAGCAGAGCAAAGTAGAACAGAGCTATGTTAAGCTATGCTAGAGTAGAGTAGAGTAGAGTGGAATAGAGTAGAGCTAGGTTATATTAGGCTTGGGTAAGTTAGAGTGGAGTAGAGTAGACTAGAATTGAGTAGAGTAGAGTAGATTAGAATAGAATAGAGTATAATATAGTAGAGTAGAGTATGGTAGAGTAGAGTAGTGTTACATTCGACTTGCCTAAGCTAACTAGGCTTGGTTAGGGTAAGCTAAGCTAGGGTAGAGTAGAGTAGAGTTGAATAGAGTATAGTAAAGTAAAGCTAGGTTGGGATAGGCTAGGCTAGGCTAAGCCAGAGTAGAGTAAAGTAGAGAGAAGTAGAGCAAAGTAGAGTAGAGCAAAGCAAAGTAGAGTAAAGCAATGTAGAGAGCAAAGTAGAGCAGAGTAGAGAAGAGAAGAGCAGAGTAGAGTAAAGCTAAGTTAGTCTAGGATAGGCTGGGCTAGGTTATACTAGGTTAGGTTAGGCTGGGAGTAAAGTAGAGTAGAGTAGAGTAGAGTAGAGCTAGGTTAGGCATGGTTATAGTTGGTTAGGCTATGCTGTGCTAGAGTAGAGTAGAGAAGAGTAAAGTAGAGCTAAGTTAGGCTTGGCTAAACTTGGCAAGGCTATAGAGTAGAGTAGAGCAGAGTAGAGTAGAGCAACATAGAGTAGAGCAGACTAGAGTAGAGTAGAGTAGAGTAGAGCAGAGTAGAGTAGAGTAGAGAAGAGTAGAGTGAGATTAGGCTAGACTATGCAATAGTAGAGTACAGTAGATTTAGGTTATGTTAGGCTATGTTATAGTCGAGAAGAGTAAGGTAGAGTAGAGTATAGTAGAGTATAGTAGAGTAAAGTAGAGTAGAGTAGAATAGAGTAGAGTTAAGTAGAGTAGAGTAGAGTAGAGTAGAGGAGAGGAGATAAGAGGAGAGTAGAGTAGAGGAGAGGAAAGGAGAGCAGATTAAAGCAGAATAGAGTAGAGTAGAGCAGGATAGAGTAGGGTAGAGTAGAGTAGAGTAGAGAAGAGTAGAGAAGACTATAATAAAGTAGAATAGAGTAGAGCAGAGTAGAGCAGAGCTGAGCCGAGCTAGTTTAGGCTTGGCTGGTCTATGCTAGGCAAGAGTAGAGTAGAGTAAAGCAGGGTAGAGTAGAGCTGAGCTTAGTTAGGTTAGGCTATGCTACGCTAAGCCAGAGTAGAGTAATAATAGAGGGTATAATAGAGTAGTGCTAGGTTTGGCTAGGTTAGGCTAGGCTATGTGTGTTCAAGTGAGTAATAGAGGAGAGTGTAGTAGAGTATACATGCATGGATGTGTATGTGTGTTTGTGTGCTAAAGTGTGTTCAAGTTAATATGTGGTAGTGAGCAAGTTTGTGTGCATGTTCGTGCATGTGTGAGTCTTTGTGCATATATGTGTGTCTACAATTATGTGTATACATGTGTGGTTAGTGGTGCCTGTGTGTCTGCATAGCTTTATGTATGTGTGCATGTGTTTGTACGTGCACGTGTGTCTGTTCAAGTGTGTACTTGTATGCATACATTTATGTGTTTGTGTGTGTATGTATGTGTACATGATTGTGTGTGTGTGCATGTATGTGTTTGTGTAAGTGTGTGTATGTCTACAGACACATGTGCATGTGTGTGCAAGTGTGCATTTGTGTGTGCATGTGTATATATTTTTGTGGGTGTACTAGTGTGTGTGCACACGTGTTTTTATAAGTTTGTATGTATGCACGTGTGTGTTTTAGTATTTATATGTGCATGCATGTGCATGAGTATATGTGCATATGTTAGCAAGTATGAATGTGTGTATGTGCACTTGTGTGTGTGTGCATATACATGTGCATATGTGTATGCTTGTGCACTTGTGCATGTGTATTTATGTGTCTATGTGAATCTATGTGCGTGTGCATGCTTGTATATGTTTGTGTGTGTGCATGATTCTATGTGTGTGTGTGCTTATGCATGTGAGTGTGCATGTGTGCACTTTTGTGTACATATTTTTGAGTGTGTCAATGTGTGTGTTTATGTATATGCATGTGCATGTTTGTGCCTATCTATATATGTGCACGTATATGTGTGTGTCTGTATGTTTGTGTTCCTATACATGGGCATGTGTGTTTGAGTGTGTGCATGTTTATATGTGTGTATGCCTGTGTTAATATCTGTGGGCATGTTTGTGTGCTTGTGTGCAATTTTTTGTGTCTGTGCATGTATGTTTGGGCATGTGTGTGTGAATATGCACATGCGTGTATGTGTGTTCTCATGTGAGTAAGCTTGTGTATGTGTATGCATGCATATTTTTGTCATTTTTTGCTTTTTTATTTTTGTGTGTTTGTGCTTGCATGTGTGAGTGTGTCCATGTGTGTGTATATCAATACATGTGTGTGTTGATGCATGTAAATGTGTGTATGTGAATTTACATCTATGTGTTTGTATCCATGTGTGGATGTACATGTGTGTGTGTATGTTTTGCACATGTACTCTTTTGTGAGTGTATGAATCAGTGCAAGTGTGTGCGTATGTGTTTTTTGTGCATTGAAACATGCATGTGTGTGCGTGTGTGTATGTTTTTGTGGGTAAGAAGGTCTCTGTGCATGCACTTGTGAATTTGTGTGTACATATACTTATTTATATGTTTCTATGTGTGTGCACACACGTGGAGGCTTGTCCATGTTTATGTGTGTGTGTGTTGTGTTTGCATGTGCTCATGTCTATGCATGTATGCATATGTGCAGGTATGGGTGTTGTTGCTAGTGTCTATGTGTACGTGTGAGTGCACATTTAGGCATATTTGTGGTGTGTATGAACATGTGTTTGTGCATGTGGATGTTCATGTGGTGTGTATGAGTCTATGTGTGTTTGCATGTGAGATCATGCATGTGTATGCATACATGTGTGTGTGTGTTGGTTTGTGTTTATGTGTGTTTGTGTATGAGTGTGTGTTTGTGTGCTTGTGTACGGGTGTATGAATGTCTATGCATGTGTGTGACTGTGTGTGTGCATGTATGTCTATGCATATTAATGTGAGTGGGTGTGCATGTACTTACATGTACATTTGCATGTGTGTCATGTGTTTATGTGCCTTTGTTTATGGCTATGTGCATGTATGTGTATACCCATGTGTGTGTATCTATAAGTATACCTCAATGTATGCTTGTGTGGACCTATTTCTATGCATGTGCATGCGTGCATGCTTGTGTATGTTTATGTGCATGCATATGTGTGTGCATGTGTTTGTGTGCGCTTGTGTGTGTGATCGAGCATGTGTGTGTGGTTTTTTGTGCTATGTGCTTGTGCATACTTATGTGTGTGCATGTGTATGTGTGCATGCTTGTTTATATACATGCATGTATGCGTATGTGTGAGTGTGTGTGCTCGTGTGTGTCTGTATGCATGTGTTCATTCATCTATGTCTATGTGTGCATGCATCTTTTTGTTTGTGTATGTCTTTGTGATTATTTGCATTTGTGTGCATAAGCGTGTGTATGTGTGTGTTCATGTAGGAGTTTTTTTGTAGGTTTGTCTGTATCATTGAGCATGACCAAGCATGTGTGTGTGTGTGTGCATATATGTAGGTGTGTATGTTAGTATGTGCATGTGTATATGCACATGTGTTTTTGTGAGCTTTCATTTGTATGTGTGTGTGTTTGTGTGTGCATGTGTATGAGTGTGCATGCATTCATGTGGGTGCGTGTGCACGTTTGTGTGCATTTATGTGTTCATTTGTGTGTGTGTGTGTTTATGCTTGTGTGTGTTTGTGTTTCTATCTTTGCATGTCCATGTGTGTGTACCTTTGCAAGTGCTTGTATGTGCTTAAGCATGTGTGTACGTGTGTATATGTGCATGCGTGGTTGTACATATTTGTTTTTGTGTGCATGTGGGTGTGTGTACATGCATTCATGTGTATGCATATGTATGAATGTATGCATGTGTGTTTTTATGTGTGTGCATGTGTTTGTGTGCACATGTGTGGTAGTGTGCATAAGTATGTCTGTGTTTACATGCATGTTTTCATGCACATGTATGTGTTGTGCCTTTTTGTGTGCATGTGTGATTGTGTGCATCTGCTCATGCATGTGCATGTGTTTGTTATGTGTGCGCATTTTCATTTGTGTATGTGTGCGTGTGCACGAGTAAGCATATATGTGTGTGCATGTTTATGCATGTGTGCATCCATGAGTATTTCTTTACATGTGTGTGTGCATGTGTATGTGTTTATGTGTGGGCATATTTGTATGTATGTGTGTCAGTGCTTTTGTCTATGTGCACATGCGTTTACGTGTGAATGCATTTATGCTTGTGCATGCCTCTGTGCATGTGCATTGTGTTTTTTTTGTACGAATGTGCTTAAGTGAGTGTATGTTTCTGTGCACATGTGCATGTCTGCTTGTGCGTGTGTGTGTAAGTTCATATGTGTTCTTTGCTTGTGTGTGTGTGTGTGTGTACATGTGTGCATGTGTGTTTATGTGTGTCTACACAACTATGCCCATCTATGCATACATTTGTGTGTGTGATTTTTTGTGTTCAATTGTGCATGTATCCACGTGTTCATGGGCTGTTTGTGTGCATGTATCCATGTGTTCATGGGCTATTTGTGTGCATGAATGTTGATGTGACTTCTTAAAAGCATGTGTGTGGTTGTGTTTTTGTGTGCTTAGTTGTGCTTATGCTTGTGTCTACATGCTTGTCTGTGTGTATGTGTGAGCACCTACATGCATGCATGTGTGCACATTTGTCTATGAGTGAGGGGAGTGATTATGTGTGTGTGAATGTGTGCATATGTGTGTGTGTATGTACATGCGTGTTTGTTTGTGTTCACATGCAAACATGATTGTCTTTATGTCAAAAGTGTAGGTGTGTTTGTGTATTCATGTGTGTTTGTGCATAAGTGTGTGCATGTGCATGTGAATGTGTGATTTATGTGCATGTGCTTTTGTACGTGAATGTGTTTTTAAGTCTATGTGTGTGTGTGCATGTGTTTAGGTGTAACTATGTTCTTGTGCATGTATGTCTTGGTGTGCATGTGCGCTTATGTGTATATGTGCGTGTGCATGTGTGTGCTTACATATATGTGTGTGTGCATATATCTGTGTGTATATGTGCATTTCTACATGTCTGTATATCTACTTGTGTCTCTCCATGATGAAGTTTTTGTGCATGTGCTTGTGTATTTTTATGTGCATACATGCACATGTGTGTGAATATTTGTGTGTATGCATATTTGTGTTTGTGCATGTGTGTATGTGTGCATGTGCTTGTGTGCACATGTATGGTTGTGGGTGTGTGTGAGCATGCATGTGTGCATATAAGTGTGTGAGTGTGTGCCTCTATTTGTGTGCATGTGTTTTTTCATGTACTTGTGAACATGTTTGCATGCATGTGCATAGGATGTGTGTGTTTGTGTGCATGCATTAACCTATGTATATATGTCTATGCATCATTCTTATATGTGCATATGTGCATGTGTGTGACTTCACCTGTGTGTATGTTTGCATGTGTTCATGTGCATGTGCATGCATTTGTGTGTGCGTGCATGTGTGTGTGTGTTCATGCATGTTCAATTTGTATGGATGTATGCACTTGTGTGTGTCCTTGTGTGGTTATGCATACATGTGTAAGTGTACATCTGTCTGGTTGTGTACGTGTTCATGTGTGTATGTGTGGGTGTGTTTGTGCTTGTGTGTATGTGGATGCATATTTGCTTATGTGTGCATGTGTGCATTCATGTGTGTTTCTATCTATTTGTACTTGAGTGTGTGTGAGTGCATCTATGTGTACATTTGTGTTGGCGCCTACATCTGCATGTGTGTGCAAGCATCTCCAAACTGGCATGTTGCATTTTACATGTTTAGACATATGTATTACATGTCTATGAGCCTTTGTGTGTACATGTGTGTGTGTGTCTACACCTGTGCATTTGTGTGTGTGGACATGTGCTAGTGCATGTGTGTGTGTGTTTCTGTGAATGTGCATAGGGGTGTGTGTGTGTGTGCATGCATAATGTTTGTATGTGTGTGCATGTTGATGAATGTGTGTGTGTGTCTATGTATGTGTGTCCACATGTGTTCTTATGTATGCATGGGTGTATACATGTGTGCAAGCATGCATGTGTGTGTGTGTTTGTGCTTGCATGTATTTGTGTGCATGAACATATGTGTATGTTTGTGTGCATGCATAAGTTTGTGTGTGTGTACATGTGTATGCGTAGGTGTGTGTGTGTGTGCAGTTTGTGTTGTGAGTGCTATCTTTGCATTTACTTGCATGTATGCTTGTTTGTGGGATTGGTTGTGCTGGTGTCAGTGTGTGTATGTGCATGTGTGCGGTATACGTATGCCCGTGTGTGTGTGCATGTGTGTTCATGTGTGTGCACATGTTTATGTGTGAGTGTGTACACGTAGGTGTGGATGTGTATGAACATGTGCATGTGTTCATGCACACACACTAATGAGTGCATGTACATGTGTGTTCTTGTGTATTCTTGCATGTGTCTCCATGTTTGCACTTGTGTGTTTGGGTATGTGTGCAAGTGCATGACTTTGTATTTGCATATGTGGCTGTGTTTCTATCCATGTGCATATGTGTTTGGGTGTGTTTTATGTGTATACATTTGCATGCATGTGTTTGAATTTATGTGTGGGTGCACGTGCTTGGTTGTGTGCTTTGTTGTTATCGTGTGTGTGCTTGTTTTTATGTGTGTGTGTGCATGTGTGCACATGGGTGCATGTATGTTTGCTTATTTTCATACACTCATGAATGTTTATGTGGTTATGTGTTAGTATGTGTGTGAGGATGTGCGTGTGTGTATGTGAATACATATGCATATGTGTGTGCGCATGTGTGTGTGAGTGTATGTTTGTGTATTTGTGTATGTTGTGTGCCATTGTAGTGCCTGCGTGTGTGTGTGTGTATGTTTGCATTCATGTCTATGCATGCACATTTGTATATGCATGTGTGTGTGGATGTGTGCTTGTGCATTTGTTTGTACATGTGTATTCTTTTGTACATGTGTGTCATTGTGTGTGTGCATGTGTAGCTATGTGCTTGTGTAAGTGTGTGCATGTGTAGGCTTGTGTTTATACATATGTGCATGTGTGTGTGCACGTGTGTGTCAGTGTATGAGCACACGTGTATGTATGTGCATGTGTGTGCATATGCTTATGTGTATGGGTGTATGTATGTGTCTTTGTACATCTATATCCATATGCTCATGCATGTGTGTTTGTGTGCATTCACATGCATGTGTGTTCTGTGTGTCTTTGTTTGCATTTGTATATGTTCGGTGTGATGTGTGTGTGTTCTTATCTGTGTATATTGGTCTGGGAGTATGTACATGTATATATATATATATATATATATATATATATATATATATATATATATATATATATATGTATATGTGTGTGTGTGTGTGCATACTTGTGTGTGTATATGCATGGGAATGAGTGCATGCATTTGTCTATGTGCATCAATACACATGCATGTGGGTGTGTTTGCATGCATGTGTGTGTATGCGTTTATCTGTACATGAGTGTGTGCATGCTTGTTTGTGAGTCTATGTGTGCATGTGTACCTATGAATGTGGATATGCATGAATGTTCATGTGCTTGTGCATGCATGTGAATGTGCTTGTGCACGTGTATGTGCGTGTGCATGTGTGAGTGAGTGTGCATGTGTATGTGCATACATTTTTTTTTGTGTGTAGGTATGTGCATGTGTGTATGTTTCATGTGCGTGTGCACTTGCATGCACCTATGTCTTATGTGTGTGCATGTGTTGGTGCTTGCATGCATGTATTTCATGTCAGTGTGCAAGCCTATGTGCACGTGCAAGTGTGTGTTCTTTGGTGGGTGTGTGTGTGTGTGCATGTGCAAGCACACGAGAGTGTGTGTGTATGTGTACATAAGTTTGCATGCATTTATGCATGTTTGGGCACATATGTATGTTCGTGTATGCCTGTGTGAGTGTGATTATGGGAGTATGTATTTGTGTGTGTGTGTGTGTGTATGCATGGATGTGCATATATGCATGTGCATGGGTGTGCATTTGTGTTCATGCATGTTCCTTTGTGTGTGTGCATGCATGTTTGTTTGCATGTGTACTTGTGCTTATGTATATATGTAGATGTCTGTGCATGTGCATGCACACATATATATGCCTTTGTGTGTGTCGGTATGTGTTTGAATGCACGTGTGTGTGTGTGTTTACATGTATGTTTGTGCATGTGTGTGTGTATGTGTATTTGCATGTGTGTGTATATGTGTACATGTGTCTATTTTCTTGTGTGTGTGTATGTCTTTTTCTGTGTGCATATATTCATGTGTGTATGTAATTGTATGGGTTTTTGTGCTTGTGTATGCATGTGTGCATGTGTATGCTTATGTGCTTGTGAGTGTTCTAATGCATATGCATGGGCATGTGTGTGAATTTGTCTAAGTATGTGTGCATCTACATGTGTGTGTGTGTGTTTGTGTATGGGTGCATGTGTTAGAGCTCATGTTTGTGTATGTGTATATGTTTCTACATGTATTAGTTTTTGTGCATGTGAGTGTATGTGTGTGTCGGTGTGCTCTTGTTTGAGTATGTGGATGTGTGTGTGTTTGTACATATATGTTTGTGTGCTTGGGCATTTGTGTGTGTATATGCATGTGCATGTGTGAATGATTGTGTGTGCATCTACAGGCATGCGTAGATGTGTGTGCTTGTGTGTGTGCATGCATATGTGTATGTGTGTGTGCACATGTGTTATTGTGTGTGTGTATGAGCCTGTGTGTATGAATGCATGTGTGCATATGTTTTTGAATGCATCCATGTGAGTGAAAGTGCATGCATATGTTTTGGTGTGTTTGCAAGCTAGTATGCATATTTATGTGTGTGCGTGCATGTACATGTGTGCGTGTATATGTGTTTGTAATTTTGTATATGTGTGTATGTGCTTGTGTATGTGTTTGTGCATGTGTGAATGCATCTATTTGTGTGTGTATTCATGTATGTGTGTGCGTGTGTGTTTGCATTCGCATGTGTGCATCTCTGTTTTATTTTGTGTCTTAATGTATGTACGTATATGTGCATTCATGCATGTGTATGTACATGTTTGTGTTTGTATTTGTGTGCATGTGTGCAAGTGTATATTCTTATGGGTGTGTTTATGTGCATGTGTCTTTGTGTATATAGGTGTATCTATGTGGCGATTACATATGCATGCATCAGCGTAGGTGTGCGTGTGTGTACATGCATGCATGTGTGTGTTCCTGTGCAAGTAGGTGTGCGTATGCATTAGGGTGTGTGTGCATCTGATTTGCCTATGCATGTGCCTTTAAGTGTGTGCATGTGTGTGAATGCAAGAAAATGTGTGTGCATGTACTTGTGCAAGTGTGTGTTTTTTGCATGTGTGTGCGTTTGTATGCATCTCTATATGTTGTTCATATGTGCATTTTTAGTGCATGAATGTACATTTATGTGTGTGCATATACATGTGTGTGTGTGGACATGTGTGCATTTGTATGTAGATGTGTGTGTGTGTGCATGGTCATATGTATTCATGTTTTTTTCCATTGCCTATGAGCACTTGTGTGTGCCTATTTGTGTGCATGCATATGCTTGTGTGTATGTAGATGATTGTCTGAGTATTTCTGTGTCTTTGCATGCTTGCAAGCATGTGTGTGTGTGCATGTATATGTGTGTTCAAGTGTAGGTGTATGAATGTATATGCATGGTCATGTGTGAGTGTGTGCATATGTGTCGATGCATGTATATGTGAGTGTATTTATGTGTGTCTGCATGTCAGCTTTTGTTTGTAATTGTGTGTACATTTGTGTGAGTGTGTTTATATGCATGTGTGTGCAAGCATGTGTATTAATGTGATCTATGTTCATTTGTGTGCATATGCATATGTGTATGTGCATGTATTTATGTTTGCACATTCATGTTAATGTGTGTATGAGTGCATGTGCATGTGTGTGAGAGCATTTTTATGTGTTTGTTTGTGTATGTGTGTGCATACATGCTTGTGTGCATGATTCTATGTGTGTGAGCACATGTGTGTACATCTTTGTGTGTCTTATGCACCAATACATGTGCAGGTGTGTGTGTGTGCACAGATGTGCACATGCATGCATGTGTGTGTGCTCTTGGCTTTGTGTGATTGTGTGTATGATTGCATGTGTGTGCTTATGCATGCACATGTGTGTTCCTTTGTACGTGTGTTTATATTTGTATGTGTTGCTATGCATGTAAATTTGTCTTTGTGTGTGCGTGAAACTGTATATAGATGCATGTGTATGTGCATATGCATTTTTGTGTGTGTGTTTATGTGTGTATGGGTTCACATGTGTGTTTGTGTGCATGCTTATGCATGTATGTGCTTTTGTGTGTAGAAGTATGTCTATGTGTGTGTGTGTGTTGCTATGCACATGTGTGTGACTTTGTGTGTGTGTGTGTGTGAGAGACTACATGCATAGGCATGTGTACATGCATTTGTTTGTGAGTGCGTGTGCATTTGAGTGTGTGTGTGGGTTTGCATGTGTTGGTGCATGTGTGTGCATCTGTGCATATGTGAGTGGTGGGAGGGGTGTGCATGCATGTGAATATTTTTGTGTGTGCATGTGTGTGCGTGTGCCTACTTATGTTTGTATTTTTGTTTGTGTGTGCATGCACACACACATATGTTTGTGGATGTGAGTATGTGTGTGCATATGTGCATTTTTCAAGTGTATGATTGTGCATGTGTTTTTTTGTGTGTGCATAAATTTGTGCATGTGCATGCATTTATGTGTGTGCATGTGTATTTTCATGTGTGTGTATGTCTGCATGTGTGTATATATTTGTATAGGTTTTTGTGCTTTTGTATGCACATGTGTGTGTATTCCTATGTTCTTGTGTGTGTTCCAATACATGTGTATGTGTTTTTGTGTGAACTTGCCAAATTATTTGTGCATGTACATTTTTGTGTGTTGTGTGTGCTTGCATGTTTTAGTTTTTGTGCATATGAGTGTGTGCGTGTCGATGTGTGGTTGTGTGATTATACGGGTGTGTGTGTACTTATGCATTTGTGTTTGTGTGCATGGGCATTGTGTGTGTGTGTGCTTGTGTGAATGATTGTATATGCATGTACATGCATGTGTAGGTGCGTGTGCTTCTGTGTTTGCATTCATGTGTGTATGTGTTTGTGCACATGTGTTATTGTGTTATTGCATGCATGTGTATGCACATGTGCATGTATGTGTGTGTGCATCACAGTGTGTGCATGAGCCTATGTGGGTATGTTTGTATGCATGTGCATGTATGTTTGAATGCATCCATGTGTGTGTAAGTGCATGGCCAATGCATATGTGTATTTATGTGCATGTGTGTGTATTTGTTGCAATTTTGTATGTAGATGTATGTGCATGTGCATGTGTATGTGTGCTTGTGTGTTTATGTGTATGCATATATGTGTGTTCATGTGTGTTTGCTTTTGCATGTGTGTGTTTACGTGTGTTTGTTTGTGCCTTAATATGTGTACATATGTGTGTATAAGTGCATACATATATGTGTGTTTGTGTTCCTATTTCTACATGTGTGTGGGTGTATATGCTTATGGGTGTGTTTATGCATGTGTCTTTGTGTATATAGGTGTATCTGTGTGTGTGATTTGTATATGCATGCATCAGTGTAGGGGTGTGTGTGTGTGTGTGTTTGTGCATGCATGCATGTGCGTGTTCTTATGCAAGTAGGTGTGTGTGTGTGCACCTAATTGTGCTTGTGCATGTCATTAAGTTTGTGCATGTATATGAATGCAAGTAGATGGCATGTGCATGTTTGTGTGTATGTGCTTATGCAAGTGTGTGTGTGTGCACAAAATTTTGTTTGTGTGTTTGTGTGCATATGTACATGCACACATGTTTGTGTGTGGGTGCAAGTGTGTGTGAGGGTGTTTGCTTGTCTTTCTATGTCTATGCATGTATGTGTGTTCGAGTGCATGTGTGTGCTTTTGTGCATGAACGAGAGCACATGAGTGTCTATGTGGATTTGTGTGTGTTCATATATTCATATGGATGTCTTTGTTTATGTGTGCAAGTGAGAGTGCATGCATATGCATGTGTGTGTGTGCATGCTTATGTTCATGTGTGTCTGTTTACATATGTGTGCATGTTTGTGTGTATGTTCTAATGCATGCCATTGTGTATGTATGCTAACTTGTTTTTATGTGAGTGCATGCATGTGTTTATTTGTGTGTGTTTAAGCTATTTTGAGTATATGTGTGTGTGTATGTGCATGCATTAGTTGTTGTACATGCAAGTTTGTGTATGTGTGGATGTGTGCTTATGTGAGTTCGTGGGTAGGTGTGTGCTTATGTATATATATTTGTGTTCATGTGTTGTGTGCATGAGCATTTGTGTTCATGTGTGCATATGTGAATGTGTTTGAGTGTTCATGCATGTGTTCATGTGTGTATGAGTGTGTGTGCACATGCATGTATGTATGTGATCATTTGTGTGTGTATGTATGTGTTATTATGTGTCTGTGTGCATATGAGTGTATGTGTGAGCTTGTGTGCATTCATATAAACCCTATTTGTATGCATGTTTGTGTGTAGGTGTGTGTGCAAGTAGCAATGCATGTATGTGCATTTGTGTGAGTGTTTACATGTGTGTGAATATGTTTGTGATTATGTGTGTGTGTACATGTGTCAATGCCAATGCTTATTCACTTAAGTGTGTGCATGAGCATGTGCATGTGTGTGTGTGTGTATCTATGTTAGTTCACGTGTGTGTTTGTGCACGTGAGTGTGTGTTTGCATGCGTGCATGTACGTGTGCATGGGCACATGTGTGTTTGTGTGTACATGTGTGTGTGTATTTAGTGCATGCTTGTGTGTGCATGTGCATATACATGCATGTTTTTTTCTCCATGCCTATGGATATGTGTATGTGTATGTGTATCTATGTGTGCATGCATATGTGTATGTATGTGAATATTTATGCTTGTTTGTGTCTATGCATATTTGTGCATGGTCATATGTGTGTGTGTATGTGTGAGGGCGCTTTTGTTTGTGCAGGTCAGTGTGTGTGTGTGCTTGTCTACTTGTGTGTGTACGTGTGTGTGCGTACATATGTGTGTGTGTATTTGTTTGTTTGTGTTCATGTGTGTGCATGTGTGCTTGTGTGAGTGTGTGTGTGTCTATGTGTGTGCATGTGCATGTGTGTATGTTTGTGTGTATTTGTACATGCATGCATTCATGTGTGTCTGCATGTGTTTGTGTATATTTGTTCTTGTTAATGTGTGTATGAATGCATATGCATGTGTGTTAGTGTTTGGATGTGTTGGTGTGTGTGTCGACATGTGCATGTGCATGTACTTGTGTTTGTGTTTGTGTGTAATTGTGCGTGAGTGTGTTTTTGGATGCACAAATGCACACAGACATAAAGACATGCATGTATATACATGTAAGCACATAGACAGGCATATATACACACACATGCATGCATATGTACTTACATGCACAAACAAACATGCATGCAAACAAACCTACACATACCTAAACACACAAGCATGCACACTCGTATATACTAATACAATCACAAGCATGTATTCGTGCACACAAATTGGCACATAAGCAAACACCCACCACACATGCATGCATACACACATAGCCATAACCACATATACACACACATACACACATATGCACATATGTAGTCACATGCACACAATCAAACACATAAACATACACATGCATCGATGCTCACATGCACCTATGCCTATACACAAAGACAAATGCACACATATACATGCACATTGATACACGTGTGCAAGCACAAATATAGACACATGCACATGCACACAAACACATGAACATGTAGATAAACATGCATGTGCACATAAATGTGCACACTTGCACTCACACACACATGTATGCACATCCACATATGCAAACACAACCATAGGCACACACACACAAGATGTACAGACAAGCATGCAAAGACATGCACATGCAAACATGCACATAGGTGTGTACAAGCACATGCATACACAATTGCACATGCACACGTGCATATGCATGCACACATGTTTGCACATATGCACACAAGTAGACACATTCTCACATGAACACACATATTTACACACACACACATGCACAGAGTCAATTAGAGACACATGCACACACAACCACATGTAGACATGTGCATATGTATATAGATGCACACTCACACACACAAGCACACACACATACACACGCACACACCCATGCACATGGACATACGCAGGCACACAAGCAATCATTTACACATACATGTGCGTGTGTGCTCACACAGGCACACATACACACATGCACTTAAACGCACACACACCAACACACACATATGCACACACACACACATGCTCGCATGTGCACATGTACACAAGCCTACAGGCATAAACACGCACACACATGGAAACTTGCACAAAGACACACACACGTATACACAAGATTTTGCACACACATTCTAATACATGCACATGCATATGAATGCACACAATCACACACAGCCACATATAGACATGTGCATTCATACACACACAGATGCACATAGACACACTAGCACGCACACACACACAAGCACACACCTAACCATACCCTTGAACATATGCATGCACTAACACACACACACATTAATTCATGTGTACACACACATACATCATTGCACAAACTCTTCATAACATGCATAACCCACACCCACACATGCACACATGCATGCTTTCATGTGTACACAAACACAAACCTACACATAATTGTAAACATGCACACAAGACATGCATATAGATACACACAAACATCGACACATACACATAAACAACCACACTTACACAAGCTCACACATGCATCCATAAAAACAAACACACATGCTTGCATGTACACACACACACATCACAAATGAATACTTGCAAACAAAGATAAGGATACACACATGTGCACAACTACATACACTCAGGCACATGTACTCACAAACATAGCTAAACCGACATAGTTGTATGCATGCAAGCATAACACACCCACATGGACACACAGACACACTCACATTCACACATACACAAACAATCATACACTCAAATGTTCATACACATAAACACACAGGAACACACATGAACACATGCAAACACACACATGCATGCACACTTGAACCCAAATGCAAGCAAACAAGCACACATGCACATGCATGCAAAAGCATGTGCACATGGATGCATATGTACACACATACACACACAAACACATACACACTTACACAAACACATTTACACATGTATGTACACACATGGAGACATGTACATGCACACATACACTCACACAGAAGCACACATACACAAAAATATGAACACACATGAAGATACACATGCGTGTGCACACACACACATGAAGACACATGCACAAGCATGCATGCAAAAAAATACAAACCTATGTACACCAACATAGACATGTGCACATGTGCACACTCACACACACAACATGGCACAAACCTCCAAACACTCATGTGCATGAACACATGCCCACACTTAATCATGTATACACACATACACATGCACAAATGACATGCACGTAGACACACACACATACACATATGCATGCACATGCACCCACATTAATGCATATATGAATGCACACACATTGACATAGGATCATGTATGCACATTCACACACACACAAAAGCACACATGCTCACTTATAAACACAAAACATACACAAGCCACGTGTATATATGCAAAGGCACACATATATTCACACATAACCATAGTGACACATGCACACATGCATGCATAGAACACATATGCACACACAAGCATACTACACACTCACACGCACAATCACACACTACCATGCACAAACACACAAATAGACATGCACAAAAACTCACAAAAAACATGTAGACCCACACATAGACACACACATGCATGTACACATGCATTTGATCACATGCATGCAAGCACACATGAATATAGCCATAAACATAATCAAGAACTCACATAAAGACACACATGCATACATACACACACATGTATACATGCACACCCACACACACAAATGCACACATGCACATGCACACACTGAAACACACATACACACAAACACATAAATGAAGACAAACACACAAACATACACATGCACACAAAAACATTGCACATGTAGACATATTTACATGCTTGCTTCCACACCTATAACATGCATAAACACACATCTAGGCACACACATGACCACTCATGCACATGCAAACACATACATACACATACACACACATGCACAAGTACAAAGACAAATGCAGGGACTCATACAAATAACACACATGATGATGCACACGCATGAAGACACACATGCACATGCACACACACACATAAATGAACACATACACAATTGCACACATGTGTGCATAAACCCACACATATAATCATGCACATTTACACACGCATATATCCATGTACGCAAACACCCACACGCATGCAAACACAAATGTGGTGATACACACACTTGCTCAATCGCATGCAAACATGCATTTGTGTAGACAAACATGCAGACACGCATGCTTGCACACACACACAAACACATATGCATACACATGCACTCACACAAACATGCACACACACTTGCATAAGCATGCATAAACACTTACGCAAGCATGCATACACACTTGCAAAAGCATGCACATGCCCAACTACAAACACACAAAAATAGAGGCACACAGATACATGCATGCATATGCAATACACGTGCACACACACAAGCATGAACACACATGTATACATATGCACACACTTGTAATCACACTCATACACACCTACACAATCACACACATGCGCACTCACGTAAATTCACCAAAACTAAGCTCGTAAACATTCATGCACATGCATATACACTACTCAAACACACATAAGAGCACACATGCGCATACATATGTACACACACACGCACTCAACAAACACATAAACAAACTCAAACACAAAAACACTAACAAGTGCACTTACACAGACAAACATATCAATGCACAAACAATGCATGTACATACACTTGCATGAAATGCACACACACACACACATTGATGCACACACACCTGCACACATGAACACATGCACCCACTCAAACAAACATCTGCACATGTGCACACACAAATGCATGCACACAGACATACAAACATACACATGGGGTGCATAGCCTCTACACATATGTGCACACAAACATGCTTGCACATGCTCACACAAATATATTCAAGCATGCAAACACACACACATGTACATGCATTCACTAACATAATTACACATATGCATACACATATAGACTCACATACATGGACCTATAAAGTTGCATGCATGCTCACACACACATTCACACTCAAGAACATGCAACCATACAACACATACACACACACACATAAGAATGTGCACATGCCCATATAAGCACACATGCACACATCAAACACACACAAGAATGGACACACATGCATATTCACACACACACACATAGAGTACTAGACTTATGCACAAATAGATGCACAAGTGTGCATAACACACACAAATGCACACACACGAACACACGTGCATGCACACATGCACACAAGAATGTATACACTCACATGCACATACATGCAAACACACACACATACAAACACGTGCACATGCATATGCACACATGCCAAAACACACATAGGCACACAAGCACACCAATACATGCACACCATATGCATCCACATAGGTACAAGTGTGCACACAAAAATGTGTAAACATATGCACATGCATACACCCATACCCACACTCCTAATGCATGCACACTCATACATAGAAATACACACACACCAATTTGCACATGCATACACACATACATACATGCAAACAAAAATGCATAGTCACACACATGCACATGCATATGTAAACACATGCTCACACACACTCAGATGCACACACATGCACATAAATGCATGCACACACATGCTCACACTCATGCACATGCGCACACACAAGCGTACACACATGCATGTGTTTGTGCATGCACAAGCACACGTATACCTATGCACATGCATACTAGCACCTGCATACAAACAAACACACACACACACCACATAGCAGACGTACACACCCACTTGTGCACAAGCACATATACAAATGCACAACGTGCACACTTATGCATTCAAACACGCACATATACATACACACACATACACCCAAACACATGTTCGTGCATACAAGTACACGCAGGAATGTATGCACACACACTCAAATACTTGGCACATGCATGCACCAACTTGCATACTAGAATAGACAAATACATATTACACACACAAACAAGTACAACCTTAAACATCCATGCATATTAACATGCACTGCAATTCACACACACATGCAAATGCATGCACATGCACACACACACACATACTCTCTTACGTAGACACATTCAGAAGACCATGGACATGCTTATGTACATTCACCTACGCACATAAACATGGATGCATGCATGCACATGTACATACACATGCACAAAAATGTACACACAAAAACCAACGCATGCACACATTCACAAATGCACATGCACATACATGCAAAAACACACTACAAATGCACATATGTGTAAATTCACACACATGCACACACACACACACACTTGCAAACACACAAATATATATACAAGTCCATGCATACACATACAAGCACACACACACACACACATGTGCACATGCACACACATACACATGCACGCACTCTCACACACAAACATACACACAATTGTGCATACACATGTACATGCACACACTTACACATAGGCATGCACACATGCACACGAAAGCACATGGATCAAACACATGCATGCATCCACATGCATAAGCACACACACACATAGATATGCACAATGACACACGTGCACACATGCACTTAGACTTACCCACCCACATGCACACAAGTACACACATACAAACCCAAAAATGAGCACACACACTAGCATAAGTACATTGATGCACATGCATTCACATACACATAAACACAAGCACACACATTGACATACATGCATGCACACACACACACTCAAACACACACACATACATGCAAATGTACACAACCCAGACGTAGAATCATAGACACATACAAACACACACACATGAACTCTCTCACACTCATATAGATACACGCACATGCGGACACACATCGACACTGATGTACGTGCATGTACACACACACATACACTCAGTTGTGTGCACACACAGACACAGAAATACACTTACTCAAAAACATGCATGCAAACACATGCACTTGTCTATGCACACACACACACATCCATGCACAGACATGTCGACACACACATGTGTGCACAAGCATGCTTATGCATGTATGTAGTCCCACATGCATACATGCATGCATGTAAGAACAATTGAGTTAACACAAGCAAAAATACACACACATAAGGGCACATGTAGGATCACAAGCACACATGAAAGTACCCACTTACACACAAGAACACACTAACCCACAAGTATTCATAAATGTAAAACCACAAACACTAACACAGACACACGTAAACCCATACCAACACATGCACATCTTTAAACACACACAAACACATACACACAAATGTATACACATATTCATGCATATGCACACACATGTACATGCACTTACATGCACATGCACACACACACAAAAATGTGCACACATGCAAACTTGCACATGCACAAATGCACTAGCACATACACGTACATGTAGACACACATGAACATGAACACACATAGACACACATATGCACACATATGCTCATATGCATACACACATAGAAGCACAAGCAAACATTGGAACACTTGCATGCATGTGCACACACACAAACATACATACATAAACATGCATGCACACATAGACATGAATGCTTGTATGCACTCTGACAGATACAAAAATTCTCTCTCTCTCACACACACACACACAATTATGCACACACCCAGTCACACATACACACGTGCCAACATTAGCACACACATACACGTGCATGCACATGAATAAACATTAGTGCACACGCACATGCACAAAGACATACATGTAGCTACAAATTCACATGCATAGGCACTTAGACATGCACACACTGGTGCACATGCATACACACACATACACACACTCACACAAACATGCACACATGTAGACTCATGCACAAAACCATGTGCTCACAAGTGCACTCATACTTACCTACACACATGCTTACACAAATGCACATAAAAGTACTCACATATGTGCATGCACAAAGATATGCACACACCTACACACACTTGCACATACACAGACATGCACATGCACACACATGCATACACACATGCACACGAACATACGTCCAAGTGTATACACACAATCACACATGCACGAACATGCACACACGCACACATACATATAGACACATACTTGCACAAATGTACAAACACACTCATGCAAATGCACAGATGCATGCACAAACCCATACACATAAACTCACATGAGCACACATGCACCTGTGAACATAGACACACCCACATGCACACACATGTGCACACATCAACACAAGCACACACACACATGCATATACACACATATACAAACACTTATGCAATACACATGCACTCCTATGCACATTCAAACCCAAGCACACACTTGCATTGGCACACACAAAGACTGTCACACATGTACACACACATGCACACACACTCGCACATGCACAATCACGCATGCAAACATGCACGCATTTGCAAGAAAGCATGTGCACACACAAGTACACACAGTCACACACGCATTTATATGCACACACATATACATACACACAAGCATATGCACATAAACATGCATACACATTTACAAATGCATAGGCACATGCCCAAATGAACACATACACATGCACACACATACATACATATGTGCATGGTAATGCATGCATGCACAAATACACAATCACACACACTTGCATACCTCCACATACACATACTCACACAAGTATGTCTACATGCATGCACACATGCACCCAAATACATAGAAGCACTCACACACACATATAGACAAGTGTGAAAGAACAGACATGCATACTTATGCACACTTGCACACACACATAAACTCACACAAATAAACATGCATGGACACACATACCAACTTATGCATACACATAGGCACACTCATGCATAGACATGCACACAAGTTCAAGAATGAACATAAGAACATGTACACATACTCTTGCATTTATGCACATACAACTTACACACATTATATATACCACACACATGCAAGAATATGCACACACAAATGCAGACATGCTCTTACACACACATGCACACTAATGCATGCATACACACATGCATACACTCATGTACAAACAAACAAGTGCACCCATGTACAAACACCCACACATGCAAACACATGCACACCCACTCAGACAAGTACATGCACACACAAAGGCACACACAAACACACCTAAGCACTAACACTCACGTATGCACTCAGGCTTGTGCACACACACACATAGCCACATATGCACCCACATACTTAACCACACATCTGTGCATACACACTTGCATTTTCACACACACCCATGCACAAACACACACATATGTAGGCACAAACACACACACACACATGCACATACACACATTCACAAAAGCCCACATCCAACTTAGATACATGGAGAAGCACATAAAGACATGCACACATGCACAAATGCATACACATACATGGACATATGCACGCACACACACACATGCACATAAATGCTCACACTCAATCACATACATGTGTAGGCACCCATGCATGCATTGAGAAATTCATGCACAACCATATGCATATGCACACACTTTTGCACTCACACACATAGATAAACACACTCACGTGCATGCACATGCACATATAGACACACATTCACACATACAGGCATGCACACACAAACACTCACTTGGTCAAACATAGAAACACATTCACATATGGACAAAAGCATGCACATAAGCACATATGCACACACACATGCATGCACATGCCCAACACTAACATATGCACTCTCATGCATACACACACAAATACACACATGTGCATGCTCACACATGCTCAAAAACATGAATGCACACATACACACACATTCACATTCACACAGATAGACACAAAATAGATGCATGTGCTAATGTGAGCACTCGAACACACACACACACACACATGCACTCACAAGCTCATGCATGTGCTTGTGCACACACCCATGCACACTTCCAAGCACATCAAAATGCACACATTCACACCTATACACATATGCTCAAACACACACACACTTGCACACACATACGAAGACACACACACATGTGCATGCATCCACACTCACAAATGCCTATTTGCACTCATAGGCACACACACTCATGCACAAACACATACAAACATGCACAATCACAATAACAAGCATGCAGAAGCACACACATGCTCACATACACACACACACACATGCATTCACATGCCCAAACACACATGTATGCACATCCACACACACAAAACACGTGCACGTGCCCATATGCACATGCATATGCACACACCAAACATATATGCATAATTGTATGCACACAACACACACACACATACACACCCATGCATGTGCACTAACACACAAATGCAAACTCACATGTGCACATGCACATGAGAAAATGCACACACACATATGTGTACATGCACAAACATGCATGTGCACACACACGCACATGCACACACACATATTGATCCATAGAAACACACACATGGAAATGCTTGCTTACACATGTGCACATAAGCACCCACATCCACCCACCCACACACACACTTGTACAACCATGCTTGCACATGTGTATGAATTATAAAAACATGCACAAGCACAAACATGCACATATACATAAACACACACATGCACACACAAAACATGTGCTCCCATGCACCCACATGCATCACAAACACATACACACACACACATACACATACAGACATTAACAACCACATGCATAGACTTGTAGATGCACAACCACAAGCACACACACACACATTGGACCACAAATATGCTAACACAAGCTCAAAACACATGCACACAGACATGCACAAGAATGCACATGCATGCACACATGGATACACACATTCACTTGAATGGTAAGACATGTACAAATAGCACACATACATACATGAACACTAAATCACACTCGCATAGACACACAAACCTATAAACAAGCACAATATGTGTGCTCGCACACACACCCACATAAATAAGTAAACATATATGCACATGCACACAACAAGATAAGCACACAAATGCATGCACATGCAAATGTCATCCACATGCACACATTCATAAAGTAACAAACTCAAACATACATAATTACACACAAAGATACACACAAATGCATATATACACACTAACACACAAACATACATAAATTTACATGTATAAACACACTCACACATGCACAAGCACATGCATACATACACACACATGTGTACATAATTGTGTATGCATACACAGATGCATACATGCACATATATGCATAAACTCAAATGAACACACATGCATGCACACACACACATGTGAACTAATAAGCACACACACACATGCCCACACATACGCTTGCATGCACACACCCACCCATAATCAAACATACACACACATATGTACACACATACACAAACATTCACATACATGTAACAAAGACACAAAAAAGTATACATGCACAAAGACATGCACACATAGACACATATAAAACACAAACACACTAAGACACATGAATGTAGACACACACATTCACACATGTGTGCAGGCACACATGTGCAGGAACACACACAAAAATATGCACACATGTACTCACACGTACACACACACACATGTACATGCACACATACACACACACACATATGCACTCACACACATGTGCATGCACAGGCATGCATGCATAAGCACACACATGCTAAAACACATGCCCATGCAAACACACACATGCTCATGCATCTGCACACATGCATGCACACTCACTCACACATGCACACATACGTGCATAAGCACAAGCCCGTAAACATGCACATATGTGTGAACAAGCAAATTTACACACACACACAAACACATGAATGTGCACATGAACACAAACGTGAATAGAAACACATGTAAACACACACACATGAACACACATACACACACCCACAAATGCACTGTATGCTTATACACACACAAGAAGCATGTAGAAACATGCATATGCACACACAAACCCACACACATCCATAGAGAGAAGCACACACACACACACTCACACACACAAATACTTGTGTGTAAAAACTTACACACATAGGGACACACATGCATGCACAAACACACACTCACAAAAAAAATCAAACATGTACACACACACATGCACACTCGTATGCACACACATGTACATGAGCAGAAGCTCACACATGCACAAATGTGCACACACACATGCACAAATGCACACACTCACATGCACAAGCACAAGCACACACACACACACATGCATACACACAAATAGCAACACATGCACATGTGGATGCAACACATACACACAGGAACACACACACATGCGTTGAGATATAGACATGTGCCTGCATTTACATACACAAGTAGCATGCCCCTACACACACATGAACACTCTTGGATGCATATACACACATGCACGCATGCATACACACACAAATATATATATATATATATATATATATTTAAGTGCACACAAGCACATATATATGTGCACACACATGCATATATACACACACAAGAAAACATTAGTGCTCAACAGACATGCCTATGCTCACACTCGCATGCACACACAAATGCACAAATACACTTGCACATACATAAACACATGCACACACACACACATGCACACAAACACACACGAACACAAATGTGGATGCAAAGGCAAACACAAAAAACAAGCATGTACATGCATAACACATACGCATGTAGAGATGCACACATGCATACAAAAACATGTAAACAAGCACATACATTTACATTAATGGGCACATATGCATTTGTGCAGAACACATATATAGAGACACACACACACATATGAGCATGCATAAGCTCACACATGCATATACAAATAAGATAAAAAAGCACACATGCAAACACATATATGCATACACACATGTGCACATGAAAACACTCAGAAACATAGTCATATATGTACATGAATGTACAAACACACACACGTGCATGCATGTACACACACACAGACACACGCAGATGCACGTGCAAACACACAAGCAAACATATACACAAACACACATACACTCACATACACGTGCACACACACGCATCCACAAGAATGCATGCATACAGACACACATAAGCATGCACATGCACACATGTACACTCATACCCATATACATACACCCACATTCATATACACACATGCACACAAACACATGCACACACACGTATACCCACAAACCTACATAGGCACACATACACATGCATGCACACACCCACACATACACTCATTTTTACACATATGCATAGACACGCCCACACACACCCATATCGATATGGACACACATAAACACATACACAAGCAAAAACATGCACTCATATGTACATGCACATGTATAGGCAAGCACATGCATATGCAAACATGTTCACGCACACTCACTCACATACATATGCACATACATGCATTTAAACACACCCACACACAAGCATATGCACACACCTCTACACAGACACATGCACCTACATATGAACTCATGCATAATTGCACACAAGCATCCATTCATAGATGCACAACCCAAACATACAAGCACACACATGCACGCACAAGCATACAAATGCATACCATACAAACATGCACATACTCACACACACCCATACTCTCACATACCCTTACACCATGCATAAACACACACAAATGCATGCACACACATGCACACCTATGTGTGAACATGGATGCGTACATACATGCACACAGTCACACCCACGCATGCACATGTGTTCATATGCATGAACATGCATGAATGCATAATTGCTTTTCACATACGCATGCATCCACACAAAGAAACACCTAAACACATAAATATAAACACACACCCACACCCACATGCATATACACTCACTCACATGAACACATTCACATGAACACACTCATAAACACATGCACACACACATGCATATTCTTATGCACACAAATGCTCTTGCTCGCAACACATACACATGTATACACATGCTCAAAAGCAAATGCATGCACAAACAAATGCACGTTCACATAAAGGCACATACACATGAAAACTCAAAATGCATGCAGAGACATGCACATGCAAAGACAACAAATACACAAACATGCACATACACATACACACACACATATGCTTCCATGCAAGCATGCATGGACCTACATGCATTCACATATGTACACACATACTTGCATACATTGTTAGAGTTGCACAAGAACTCATATTCACACACACATATGAGCAAATGCATACAAATACTGATGCATGAACATCCTCACATGCACTTAAACGTGCACACACCCACACACCCACAAGTGCATACTAGCATGCTCACATGCACACACATGCACACACTTACATATATATAAGAAAACACACCCACACAAACACAAATGCACAAACACTCACACTTAAACAAACACAAGTGCACATATGCACACCCACACATGCAAACACATACATCTACACAAGTACACACACATATCCACACAAGCTCACACACACACACATAAACAAACATGCACGTACACACACACACACACACTCTTGCATATAAACACACACATGCACATGCACCTGCACTGGTATACACAAAAATACCCAAGCATAAGCTCACACACATGAACACACACACAAACACACATAATCCTATATGTATGCACACACACACATGCACATTTGCACACATGCATAAGCACACACAATTACATGTGCACATGCACACACACGTGCACACACATGATTACACTCATGTACACATGTAGACATAAATGATATGTGCACACTCACGATATCACACATGTGCACACACACGATCATGTGTACACACAAGAATGAATGCAAAAATACACAAACACACTTGCAAATGAATGCACACACACTTGCACATACCCACATAGGCATGGACACAAACATACAAACACAAACCAGCCCTAACACTCGATGATGCATGCACATGCACATACACACACACACACGTGAGAATGTAGATATACACACACACACATTTGCATATGCACATGTACACACACGCACATGCATACACATACATGCACACACTCACACACACATGCACATGCACATTCAAAGACATGCACTCATGCACACACATTGGCATGACATGTGGACAAACTACACACATATATGCATGCATGCACCCACATGCACACATACATGAACACAAACACACTTACATACATATACACATATACACAAGAACATGCACACATCTACAGGCAAAGACAGACACACACATGATCAGGTAGACATATACACAAGCACACATGCATTTGCAAACACATCCACACAAGTAGAAACAAGACCAAGTGCACAATCATGCACACTGACACATAGATAGACCCATGCAAACACACATAAAGGCACATATGCATGTGTAATCACATAAAGAACCACACATGTAGACATGTAAAACAATTAATGCACACAAACAAAATCACTCATGCATAGACACATGCATATACGCACACCATACACACACACATACATGATCACACATATGCACGAACAGTCACTTGAACAAACAAAAACACACATGATAAGCACATGCAAATACACATATGCTCACCACACATACACATGCATAAAAACTTTCACACACACACATACATGCACTCAAATCCATACATGCTCATGCACACATGAACACACACACACATGTGCACTAAAGGCATGTGCACACACACATATGCACACTCCCGCATATATAAACATGTACATGCATGCACACATGTGCACTTGCATACATTTATGCACACATATGCACATAAGCATATGAATGCATGCACCCAAGCTCACATGCATGGGCCCATACACACACACACACACACACACTAGTACACACATACACACACTTAAACTCACATAGACACACACCCACACACAAACACACCCATACACATGCACTCACACACACACACACACATGCATAGGTCCCCGTGTACAAACCCATGCATGTACACACACGCATACACACACACAAAAAACAACAAGCACCCAAATACATGAAAATACTTTCACACAACTAGATAAATTTGCACAAGCAAACACGCGTAGACATATAGTCACAAGAATGCTCCCACACATACATGTAAACATGCACAAACACATATACTGGCATGGACACACATGATTACGTACACACATGTACACATGCACTCACACAAACACATATAGATGAATGCCACTGAATGTAGATAAATGCATACATATACACACACACACACAAACATATACACACACACACACGTCCACACAACACATGTATGCACACATGCAAAAAAGTAGATGAACACTACACAGACACACACACAACCACACATGTGCATTTAGACATGCATGCTTGCACACATAATAATAAACTCATACACACATACATGCATGCATGCGCCCACATATCAACATACCAATGCACCCATGCACAAACATACACTTGCATGCCAACACCTGCATGCACACACAAACACAAACACACACCCATACATGCATGCACATGGCACACACTCACACATATACATGTATAGATGCACACCCACATCCTTGCACATAGAAAAACACTCAAACACACACGTACACATGTACACAAGTGTGCATATGCACATATACACATATATACACACAAACATGAACACACACAATCACACATAAATACACATGCATACACACATTCACACACACGCACACACTCACATAGGTATACAATTGCACACACACACATACACGTGCACACATGCGTAGAAGCACACACTTGCATAGGTAAATACAAATACTCACACACACAAACACATAAAAGCACACACGAATATGACACAACACAAACACATGGATACATAGGGACATACTAATGTATGCAAACACACACATAGAAATGCCCAAATGCCCAAAGGCATACATATGTAAACATGCACACATGCACACTCAAGCACACCCATTTACTAACACTAACACATGTAAATACCCAAGCACTCATGCATACATATTCACATGTAGAAGCACACACACACACATGCACATTCATATGCACAAATATGCACATCTACACACATGTAGGAATACATAGATACACACTAAAGAACATGCACACACACATATACACCCACATAAATGCAAACACTCAAAAGTACACATGCATGCACATGCCCACATAGAAGTAGGAATGCTTAAACATACATACACATATATGTACACACAAACATGCACATGCATGCATGACACACCCAAAGACAAACACACTTATAGACATGTCAACATGTGAATGTGCACACACACACACACACAGTCATGCACACACACACATGCAAAAAATCACACAAACATGTGCAAACATGCACAAGCACACACACAAATGAGCACACACATATATACATGTACCAACTGAAACATACAAATGTATGCATAGACATAGGAAAACACACACACATACTCATGCACATAGACAGACATGTGGATACACCAACACACATAGGTATGTACACAAATGCACACATAGAAGTACAAACATGCCCACATAAGCCCAAACACACTCACATAAATGTACATGCACAAACATGTATACACAAACATAGGTACACATTCACACCCCTATGCACACATACATACACATGCACATAAGAAAGTGGACACACAAAAAACTATACAAATATTCATAGACATCAATGCATGTAATAATGTACACATGCACACACACACACACACACACACATGCAAATGCACAAAAACATAATCACACACACACATACCTACATAGGCACACACATGAACCCACACATGTATGTAAGCACCAATGCAAACATTCACACACACACACACACACACACTCACATGCATTTAAATTGACACATGCATATCAACATACACATACATATATACATATATATGACATGCACACACACACAATAAACATATGTACATGCACACACACACACACATACATGCATACACACATGCATGTGTGTGCACAAACCCACACACAGCCCTAATCAGAAACTCATTGACATGTATATACTCAAGCATATGCACAAACACCAACAAACATGAACACAAAATCACATGCAATCACACATGCACACATGTGGTTGAATGCACATGCACACACACACATACATGGTGGCACACACATGCACACACCCACACTCATACAAACTTACCTCTCTTTACATACATAATTTGCACACACATACACACATACATACATATGCATGCATATAAACATAGACATAAACACACAAACATAGATGTGAATACAAATCAACAACACACATGCACACACACGAACAAAAAGTTATACACTCACACGTACAAATATGAACACACACACATGCATAAGACAATATATAGAAACGCACACCCAAGCATAAATAAACACACAAGCAAACACGCAAACACACATACATGTATAAAAGAAACATATACATAGTTTCATGTGCACTCACTCGCACACAAACATGCATGTAAACACACACACACACATGGATGGATATAGAACACACACACACACACTACTCGAACAAACACCTATGTGTGCACACATGCACATACTTGCTTCAACATGCATACATGCACATACATACACATATCACATGAACTCTTGCACCCAAACACAAACAAATATAGCTGCACACTAAGGCACAAACTCACACATGCACAAAAACAGCAAATCACAAACACGTGCATACATACACACACATGTACACAACATGCACAAACATGCACAAACAAGTACATGCACACGCATATGCACGACTATAGACATGCACATATGCACATGAACACACAAACACACACACCCACTCACACTTGCATGCATCAACATGCACACACATGCATTTACATACACAACCACACATAGCATACACACAAACACATGCACACAAATACACACTATCACTCACATGTATGCATAGGAAGACACACATATCTACTTGCACATGCATATGATCACAGGCACACTTGAACACATGTATGTGCATGCATAGATGCACATACATGCACACATATAGATACACACACACATACACACATGCACACACACACACATACATATGCACATGTATACACACATATGCATGCACACACATGCATACACATGCACATCGATACCCATATATAGGTATAGAAGAACACATGAACACATGCATACACCTATGCATGTACACACACGCACACATGCTCATATATACACAAATGTACACACCCACACATGTGCACATGCATGCAAACACACACACCCACACATGTGTATGTGCACATTCACTCACATGCACACAAAGTTATATATACACATGCACACGTATTCTTGCACACTTGCATAATGCACACATGCATGCAGTCAGATCACACACAAATAAGAGCACACATGCACATAGGTGCATACACAAATGCATAAACGCACATGCACACTTGCACACAGACAAAAATATCCTCACATGCATGCATGCACTCATCTACACACACATGCATGCAAAAGCACTTGTAAAGACACATACACACACACACACATATGTATAGACATAGGAACTCAAAATGCACACACAGAGGCTCATAGACATTGACTAAAAGGCACAAACACAAACACACTTACACAAAGATGTACACACAAATATAGACATGCCATGCATGTACACACACAAACACACATGCATATAGACACCCACACACTTACAGACACTCACACATGTGCATACATAGACACAAAAACACAAACACAAATATGCACACACATGAGCATGTGCAAAGGCCCCCACACACACATGCATACACACCTATGCACACACACACACATGCATCTGCACATTAAAGTATGCATATGCACATGTAGATATGCAGATGCACAAACACATGCATACATAACTATACCCTCCCACACATACACACACATACATACGTACATACATACATACATACATACATACATGTATGTCTACACACGTACACATGTGCATAGATAGACATGCCTGCATGTACACACGTGCCCACAAGCACACACACACATTCACAAAAGACAAACGCACACACATGCACATGCATGCATTATATACACATGCGCATAGGCTCATGCAAATGCTCATGCCTACAAACACACAAAAGCATGCAGAAGCACACACAAGTGCATCCACATACCCATACACATACACATGCACAAATACACATAGGTGCATATGAACAAGAACACATGAATAAACAAACATGCAGACACACACACGAATGCAGACACACTCACACATGCACAAAGACACATTTTTACATAGATGCATGTATGCACACATACATGGATGTGCTCATATGCACACTTAGACCCACATAAGAAGACATGCCCACACACACATGCACAATTTCAATGCACACATTCATATACAAACATGCTCCCACACATGCACACACACACATGCATAGGCACATACCCACACATGCTCATACACATGCACACACACATACACACATGCATGCACACATACACACACACGAAAATACCTGCTCACAAACATGCAGTCCTACACTTGTAGACATGTAGACACATAACTGCATATGCACACCCATTCTTATGCACACAGATGCACACTTATATGCACATAGGCACACATACAAACACCTACACATGATGGCACACACACCTACATGCATATAAAAAGGCACTGACATAGGCACACACATTCACACTCATGCACATCTACATACACACTGGCATGCACTCACATGCATGCACACACACACTCATGCACAAACACATATGCACAAATGCACATACCCACACATTTATACATGTAGAAGTATGGGCATATGCACATGCATGTAGATGTACACACACACACACAAATAAAAACATAGATGCATAGTCATAGGAATACATGCACACACACATGCAGCCAAAAATATGCACATACATGTGCACACAAGCACAAGCACACATATGGATGCACACAAACACACATATACATGCACTCACAAATGCACATACATAGTCATACACACATGAACACACATAAGAATACACTCATGCACACACTCACATTAGCACAGACATAATAAAAAACAAAAACATACACCTAAACACACAAGAGCATGTGTGTAGGTGTGTACTGACACACGTGCACACACACACACACTCATGCATGCACACACATGCACACACTTGAACACACAAACATGAGCATACATCCACACTGTGCTCATGTACACACATGCACCTCAAATGCACACAAATACACATGTAGACATGCACACATGCAAGCATAGACAAACATCAACAATCTCCCCTCAAACATGCACACAAATATACTAAAATTTGCACACACAAATGCACACTTGCTCACACAAAAACACACACACACACCTACACACATGCATGTGCAGAACCAAACACACACACACACATGCACCCATAAACACACACTTCTACATACACAGAAGGATTTGCACATACAAATAAGTGCACATGCATGCATGCACACACACACACACAAAGATGCATGTATGCAATTGCATGCACACCCATGCGAGCACAAACAAACACACGAATGCATGTGCCAACATGGAAAAAGATGAATTCAAGACATGTACACACATGCATAAACATGCATGCACACCAAGACACACATAAAGCACACATACACACATGCTCACACAAACACACAAACAAATTCACATGCACACGCAAAACTACATAGACACATGCATAGGTAAGCCCACACACACACACTTATTTACACACAATCTAAAATGGTTACATAAATACATGCACACACATTTGCAAACCCACATGAAAAAATTCATGTACATACATGAATACATATGCATAGTCAAACATACACAATAACACAGACTTACACACACACGCATATGAACATAGTAACATGCACACATACACATAAATATAGACAAATGATGTACATGCACATATGTTTACCTTCACACGCACATACGCACACTCATATGCACACACATATGCAAACAAACATGTAGGCATGCACACTGACATGCACACTCATGCACAAGCATTTACACACACACATAGGCACATATGCACACTTTCATGCATGTATATAGTCTCACGCACGCACATATAGATTCACACACACATATATGCACACAAACACACACATACACATGCATGAATACCCCTAAATGTTCACATACTTACACAAATGTATAAACATACAAATAAACACATACACATACTCACAAGCACACATCCTAAGATGTATGCACACAATGATGCACACACATAAAAACATCGCAAATGCACAAACATACGTATATGCACAAATAAAGACATTTTTAGGTACATATGTAGACAAATGAATACATACAGACATGGAAACACACACACCTTCACTTATAGGTACAAACACATGCACAAAAGCACACACACACCAATAAAAACACATGCATAGTGAAACACACACACATGCCCACGAACATACACTCACACACAAATGTTCCTGCATGTGCATAAACACAAGTGAGCGCACATATGCACTAATGCATACACACACACACACACACCACATACATATATGTGCCCATGTTGATAAACATATCGACACATGTGTGTTGAAGCACACACAAATGTGCACACATAGATGCACACATACAAATACCCACACAAACCCACAAACACACTTGAAAACTCACGCACACACATTTGCAATCATGTAGATGCACACACACATGCATGCACACAAAGCATACACTCACACCCCCTTACCACTTAGCACAAACAAACAGATATGGAGATGCACACACACAAACCCACTCACATGTACACACAAACACATACACACACATAAATACATACACACATACTTACACATGCATATACATACAAACACAATCACACAATGGTTCAGATAAGCACGTGCATAGCAATACACACATATAAAACACAAAAATAAAGGTAAGAACACACATGCAAAGACATACATAGCCACAACCATATGCACGCACACAAAGACATATGCACAAGTACACACACAAATGTGCACATACACAACACACATTCACACATGCATCCATGAAATCACAAACACATGAACACACACAAAAACATGCACACACAAAAAGACATGTACAAACACATGCACACAAAAGCATACACATACACACAAATACCTATATACTCACATAAACCACACTTGTGCACAAACACATGCCTTATATTAACTCAAACTCTCACATGCACACATTAACACACACACACACAAGCACACATACACACACATAAATGCTCACACATCCACACACACACACCCACACACTCTTTCTCTCACGCACACATAGATGCACCTCCACACACATGCACAAACTAATGCACACACAAACATGCACGCACATATATTGAAACATAGACCTACAGATAAGCACATGTATGAACACACACATGTTCACATATGCATAGCATACACACACACACACAAACACATGAAAACATGCTGATGTCCATGTGCTTGGAAAAGAATTCAAGAATAGATGCACAAACACACACACACATATACAAATACAAACAAGCATGAATACACACACACATCGATAGGCACACATAAAAGCAAGTACAAACACACACATGCAAATATGCATGCACAAACACATGCACACACCTACATGAACACATCACACATGGAAACATAGGTGTATATACATGTGGACAACCCACACACACAAGCAACACACATGCATGCACATACATATTCATAAGCACACACACATACATATGTATATTCTTAGGTGTGCCCACATGCACACACACACATGTACACCCACACATACACACATGAAAGCACATAGACACATTCACAAACATAGATAAGCTCTCCTACACACACATACCCACACATGTACAAACTTGCACAACCATAGAAACACACAACAATAGAATCATAGGAACACACAAAGCACACACATACACACCTATGCACACCAATGCAAGCACTAACACACAGACACATGCACACAAGCAAATGCACACACATGCAAGTACACACACATACACTCATACACATATACATGCATGCACATACACACACACACATGTATGTATATACATACATGCATGCACACACACACACATATGCACAAACACACATGCATACCACATTCACACATGCATGTATACACACACACATGCACAAGCACACAAACACATGCACATGATAAAACATAGATACAAACACAAACACACATAGACATACATACACACACACATGTACTTTTGCACAAACACTTATATATACACACAATCAATGGAACACATGTACACACAAATAAATGCACATTCACTCACACACATGCACTCAAAAATATGCACACACATGCATGCACACACACACACATGCACAGACACATATAAGTGGACACACATATGCCTACACACATGTAGATGCATATGCATATACCTATGCACACACATTCATATGCCTAAACATATGCACACACATTCATATGCCTAAACATATACACACATGCATGTGTACTTGTGTATGCATACACACACACACTTGAACTCACACACATATGAGCATACACCCACACACACATATCTATGCTATTGCACATAGATATACCCAAACACACCATAATCCCTTAACAAACACACACAGAAGTACACACAAATGCACACACACACACACACACACACTTATACACACACACACACACGTACACACACACATACTCACAAACATACTAAACTATACACATGCATAGACATGCACCCACAAACATACACATGTTCACACGTAGATGCACACATTAACATATGCCCACATATATAAACACTAACTCATACACACATAAGTGCACACACATGATTACACACATGCAGAGATGCATTTACACAATTGCACACACACCTATAGGCACACAAAAATCAAACACATGTATGCATTAATAAGAACACATATGAATGCAAAACATATACACATGTGCATAAAAATGCATGCACACATTGACTTACCTATAAAGCACACACATGCGCATGACACAAAAAATAGTCACACAAGCTCACACACACAAGTGTACTGGCAAGCATTCACACACTCATATGCATACACGAAAAGGGTCATAGAAATACATGCACACATGCACATATACACATGTAGACAAAGTTGTACACAAACACACACACATGTAATAACACATGTACACACATGAACACATATGTGCACACACACACACCTACACACACACACAAGCATACACACACATGCACAAACACACATGAACACAAATAGACACAAAAACATGCACAAAAGCCTGCATACATCACAACTTAACAACTACACACTCAAACCAGTGCACAAGCATGCATACACACACACATCTATCTGGTCACCCATGAACACATGCACAATCACAGTCACAAACACATGGATACAAACACACACACACATGCACAAGAACACAAGCACACAAACACATGCAAACTTGCACACACATGCACACAGATATACTTAGAGGAACTTATGCACAAATAGACACAGATATGCACAAATAGTCATGCACACATAGATCCATGCACTCACAAATACACATCACCCAAAAATATGCTCAAACACTCACATATGTACAATAACAAACATGAATGTTGACACACATGCACATACACATAATGACACATGCATTCACAAATGCACAGACATATGCATAAAGTCATGCACAAACATAGCCAAGAGCACACATGCATGAAGTGACACACATGCATGTAACCATATACAAACATAAGCATGTGCACATGTGTGGACACACACACACACATGTTCACAAAGACACACACTCACAAATTCATGTACACACAAAAACACATTTGAACACATCGAGCAAAAACACAAACATGCATATGTTTGCTTATGCACCAACACACACACAAATAAACACACATACTAATGCAGACACATACACATGCGAGCACACACAATCCTACAATCTACTCTCACAGACATACACACGGACACACATGACACACACACATGCACAGGAAAACAAACACATACAAATACATAGACACACACATGCATGCACACTTGCACACACAAGTAGACACAAATACACACATAAACACACTTTTGTGCACAACCACACACACACACACACAAATAGGCAACAACACATATGCTCACATATGCACTCACAAACACACCCACAAGTTTATATGCACACATGCACACACACACACACATACATAATTGTACTCATATGCATGAACACAAACAAAGATGCAAGTACACAATTACATGCACATTTGTAGTCACATGTACAAACACAAACACACACACATGTATGCACTAACATGCCCAAAGATGTGTGGAAAATACATGCACACATGCACAATCAAATTGACATGTGTGCAAAGAAAATGCACACACATGTACACACAAACACACATGCACAAAACTCATGTACACACTAAAAAATACATACAAATGTGCATAGGCCTTGACACATGTGCTCATATGCACACAAAATAAATGTCACTCAAATACACACATATAAGCACACATGCACACACACATGCACACTCGCACACAAAAGCAAACATACATGCACACACACATGTACACAAAAACAAGCACACACATGCACACACACACACTAACATAGACACATGCACATGAATATGGACAAACACATTCACATGCATACCTTTACGCACACACACACCTTCATATGTACACACATAATCAAACAAACGTGTAGATACACAAACACACATGTATGCACACCTACATGTGCATGCACATGTAGGCACATGAATGTTCATATGCACACACACACACACACACATTGTGCACACAATGCACTTGCATACACTCACAAACTCATGCATGAACACACCCACATGTGCACATGCTCACACACCACACACACATAAATGCACAGATGCAGTCATGAATGAAAACTCGTATATATACCCATGTGAACACAAACACACACATGCACACAACCTAAAACATACACACACATGAAAAAATATACACAATTGCATACATATATGTACACATATAAATACAAACACATTAATACATGCAGACATGGATGCACACACACATATATGTATAGGCACAAACACATGCATACAGAGTCACCCACACATGCACACAAACACACAGACATATGCACACATGCACATTTATGAACATGCACACACAAGCTCATACAAACATTCACCCACACATACACATGTACCTACATACACAGAAACACACATGCACATAGTCACAGATAAATGCACACAAACAAACACATATACAAATGTGCTTACACACACATATATACACATACACATCTGTGCCTATGTATAGACACAAACACACACACATGCACAAATACACATGCATGCACACAAACACACACGCACATTGATGTGTGCACACATAGGAACACGCATAAACACCCAACCATACACACACTGGCACACTCACTCTCACACACACAAGTGTAGACGCACACAAACTAACATACATAATCTAGTGCACACACATGCATATGCACACGCACACACACACTATATATGAAAACCCCCCACACATACACACAACAAAAACAAATAGATATGCTTAGACATGCATACACACACATAGAAATCCACACATGTGAACACACACACGAGCAGACACAAACACATGAACTTACACATGCACATGTATATAAACACAAGTGCACAAATGTACACACATGTGCATTTATCGCAACACACACTTTCAAACACACACAGAAACACACATGCACACATATGCAAACACAAACACACACAATCACATACAAACACATGCACACATGTGCATGTACATGTGCATACACACATCCACACCCATGTGCACACACACACATAAAAGAAAGCATAAAAAGATATTCACAAGTGCACACGCACATACACACATACACACATACACACATACATGCACACGAGCATATGTGCACATAAATACCCACATGCACACAGAAAATATGCTCACATATAAACAAATTGATGCATAAGAACACAAACTCTAACATGTACATATGCACACACTCACAAACATACACACACATGTGTGCATACAAATGCTCACTCAAATAGACACTTGCACACACACACACACACACACAAGCACACATGCATGCACGCACACACAAACACACATATACACACACACACAAATGCACAACCACACATGTAATTGCACACATATGCATGTGCATATGCACACAAATGTACACATACACACACATACAAACAACATGCATTCTTACACGCACATGCACACACATGGCAACACATGCACAGAAAGACACTCCCACGAATGCACGTGTACATAGACACAATCATATTCACAATCATAGACATGCACACATGCACAAATAAACTCAAACACAAACACAAATTCATAATCACACACATGCACATGCACACACTCACAAACACACAACCCACATGCATGCATAGTAAAATATATACACTCACGTATAGGCACACAAACATACACACACATATGCAAATATATAAGCACCCACATAGATAAACACACATACACCAACACCCACATGGACACATACACACACACACACAAATAAGTACACAAACAAACATACATGCACTCACACACACATACACATACATGCACTCTTGTGCACACACATGTACATGCACATGGGTGATCATGCACACACACCCACTTAAGTAGATTCACACACAAACATAGAGACTCACTGATATCCAAACACACATGCACACACACACATATGGACACACACGCATGAACACAATCACATGCGCATCCACACTCACACAGAGATGTACACACACTAATGCAAACATAAGCAAGCACACATACATACATAAGCACAAGCATGCTCACATGCATATGAATGAGTGCATACACATACACACACTCATGCATGCATGCACACACGCACACACAAAAAAACACACACATGCACCCAAATATAAATATTTTCACCCATTAACAAATACACAAATACATGAATACACACACACACAAAATGCACACACACATGCACAAATGCATGCATATGCATATGCATACACACAAACATAAATGCACACATGCACGAACACATACACACATGCACATACACATGCACACATTGACAACCTGCACACATAAGAATGCACACACATACAAACATGCATGCATATATGAACTCTTATACACACATGTGCACATACACACATTCTCATAAGCATGCCCATACACACATACATGTATGTGCACATGCATTCAAGCACACTCATACATGTACATACATGCACACACACCCACAAATATATACACTTGCATAACTTCACACACACACACACACTCAAGCACACAATCATAAGAACACACAAAGACACACACATACACACCCACACACGCTAATACATGCACAAACACACACATACACACACTCGTACACATGCAAATGCACACACACACTCTTATGCACATATACACACATACATACACAAATAAGCATGCACATACATACATGCATGCACTCACACACATATACATGTCTGCACTCACATATGCACGCACACACACATATACACACATGCATGCAACCATGCATAAGTACAAAATCACATGTACATGCAAATATACATACACACACCTACACATGGACTTATAAACACATTCATGCACATGCACACACAGTCACATGCACACACAGTCACATGCACACATGCACACAAACAAATGTGCACACAAGCATACACACACATCCACCCAAAAATATGCACATAGACACACACATAAGAATAACCACACACACATAGGCACATACACATGCAAATGCACACACATATACACACACACACACACATGCATGTAGTCATGCATAAACATAGGTATGAGCACAAACACACAAAGACAAACGGGCATTCTCCAAAACACACACATAAGCAAATGTGCACTTGTACACACACACACACTCATGTACACATGCACACGGGCATGCACACACACCTACACCTACATGCACTCACACAAATATGCTCACACACGAACATACGAACATGGACACACACACATACATACACGAGAGACACACACAGACGGACATACACACATGCACACACACTTACACTAATACACATGCAAGCGCATGCACAAACACTTACACATGGACATACATGAACATACATTCACAGGCACATGTACACACACACATGCTCACATGCACACACATGCATCCACACACATGCACCCACAAACACATCCACACATGTATAGACACAGACACATTTAGCCATGCACACATAAACATGTACACACATAAGCACACACATACACACATGCACACAAAAACACACATGATAATGCACTTATATGCATAAATGCACACAGACACATAGATGCATGTACACAGACACACATGAAAACACACATTGCCATGAACACATATGCTTGCACATGCACACCCACATGCATGTGCAAATTCCCACAAGCACACAAAAACATGCTTATACACACACATGTGCATCTCAATGGTTGCTTGTTGCTTAACTTTTGAGCACTAAAGAGATCTAGTGTTTTAATGTTGGTGTGGTCTATGTTGACCTAAAAGTCAAAAAAGTATATTTGTTTGACTGTTGTCTTGGAGAGAAAGAATTGTGCAAGAATGTTCTATATTATTGTTTGTTTACATTTTTTAAAATAATTATATGTCTATTACAAATGTCAAAGTATATTCTAATTATAATAAATTATTTTTTTGAACTAATGAGATAATTATGTAGGTTATACTTTCCTTTAAAGTAGACAATCATATATAAAAGTTTTTCCACTAAAGTACTGGTCTTATAAAAAAAAATTAAAAATATTTATTGAATTTAAATAATAAAAATATAAAATAAAATTGTTATCAAAATTATTTATTATACTATTTATTTTGACTAAACCATTATGTATAATAAAAAATGAAACCATATATATTATTAATTATCGTAACATTAAAACTAATATTAATTTACTTTTAAATGAATAGAAATGAGCAAATTTATCATTAATTTTATCTCAAATATATGAAAATTTTGACATACTTTGATGTTGATATATAACAATATTTGTCATAGATATGATTTAAAGATCATATTTTTAAAATATAATATAAATAATAATCATGAAATGTTATATTATTCTTGTAAAAAAGAGATTTCATAATTAATGATAATTGATGGATCTAGAGAAAGAGAAAACAAAAGGAGACTAAATCCTTTTGGAAGCATGGGAAAGAAATGTGGAGAAATAGGAGAGGGAGGAGACAAAAACAAGTAGAAGAAAAAGATTAGAATGGAAAGGGAATATTTGCATTTAAAAATATGTATATTATTTTTAAAATATATTGTAATGAAAATAGATTATAATAGTTTTATTATGTTCTTTAAAAAAATAAATACAATGTTTTACATTAATTATCAAATAAGATGTAGAAAGATAATTATTACACAATAATTATTATAAAGAATGATTATCATAGTTATACATATACTCAAATATAATTGAAGTTTATATTAAAATTTTAAATTAAAAATTGAAAAATTATATTTATTTATTTTTTAAAACTAAAATTTTATTTAATTTTTTTTTACATAATGGATTATATGCAAATTAATATTAACATATTATAGCATGTCTTATTGGTATATGTTTCTGATAATTCTCATAAATTAACAAAATGTTGTTATTATAGAAACACTAAAGTGATAAATGAAATATTTAAATTAAATATCTTAAATATAAAATATTATAGAAATATTTAAATATAGAATGTCAAAAAGTGACACTAGAGAAAGGTGAAAGAAACTAAATTGGTAAGAGTTATGAGGAAGAGAAAGATTAAGAGAGAAATAAAGGCAATAGAGAAAGAAGAGAGAAAGTGAGATAGCATATTTTGGAAGGAAGGGAAAGATAATGAGAGGTGGAGCTATAAAGTATATCATATAGATAAAAAATATAATAGAGATGATAGAGAGAGAGATAAGATAGGGATGGAGAGATAAGAAAGATAAAAAGAGAGAAATATAAAGAATTATAGAGGAAGGGAGATAAGATAAAGAAGAGGAAAAAAATAAAAAAATAAGGTGAGAGAAATAATAGAAGAGGGAGAAGGACTAATTTTAATATTAATTTTTTTTGCATTTAAACTATGGATATTATATATCTTTAAAAAATATTGTAATGAATAATAATAATATTTGTGAATTTTTTAATATAAAAAATTTCATTTATAATAATAGTTATAAAATAAGATATTAAAGTTACTTATTATATATTAACTAGTTTAAAGCTAAATTTTATACTTAAACATGCTTTAGATATAATAGAAATTTATGCTAAACATCAAATAATTATACGAAAATTAATAAAATATATTAACTGGCTAGAAAAAATTAATATAAGTAATTTTTTCTATAATTTAGATGCATATCAGATAATATATGTATTAATATTAACATATTATAAAATACTATGTTCTTTTAATAATACTACTATATTAATTTAATAATTTTATTATTAATATAATAAAGTAAAAATTTTTTTACATTAAAATAATTTACATAAAAAATATTTTAACTAAAATTAGAAGAGAGAGGAGAAGAAGTGATTAAGGAAAAAGGAACAAGAAAATAAAGTGAGGGAGATATAGTTAACTAGGAGTTAGAGAAGGGAATGAGGGATATAAAAAATAAGTAAAAACTTTATAAAGTTAATAATAAGTAAAAGAACTAAATTAAAATTTATAAAATAACTAATATAATTATGTCATTTTTAATAAATATTTGTATCTTACTAGAACCAACTCTTATTTATTAGAAAAATGAATGCTCTTAAAAAATATGTTCAACATGCAAACATCTTAAAAGGACACCCATCCCAATATTATTCTTGGCCATGAATGCTTACTTTTGTGTTCTTATGAGATCCAATGCCTTAATATTGGTGTTGTTGAACACATACACAAAAGCAAAAAAATTGTTTGACTATTATCTCTAAGATAACAAATAATGCATATATTTTAAAAACATTGTTTAATGTTTATTATGTATGTCATGATATGTACAAATTTTAATAAATTAATCATATTAAATTAATGAGAAATTATATATATTGCACATTCCTTTAAAGAGGTCATTCATATAGAAAGTTGTTTTGGCAAAATTATATTTATTGGAAATAAAAAGATCATTTTTATATATTATTAATAAAAATAATAAAATAAAAATTTTTATTGCAATTATTTCTTAAATTAATTAATTTAACTACATCGTTATGTTTATTAAAAAATAAATTATATATAACACAAATTATTATACATATAAATTTAATATTATATTATTTTTAAAAATAAAAAAATTATCATCAGATATATAATAAATGTATATTTTTAATCCATAGTTTACTATAATAAATAGTAATATAGTTATGGATATGATTTAAATTATATTATTAATCTATAACATAAATAATAAAGCAATGAATTATATTTTACATTAAAAAACGTAGCATGAGAGAATTCTTAAAAATAGGAAAAGCAAGTGGAAAGAGAAATCGACTAGTGGAAGTGCAGGAGAAACATATGGAGAGGTAAGATAGAGTTAGAGACAAAAAGATTGATAAAGGGAGAAGAGGGAGACGATAAATGATAAGTTAACATTTTAACCAATATGTACATTTTTTCTAAAAATATATTGCAATGAAAAAAATAAAATTTTCCTTATTATGTTTTATTTAAAACTAATTTTTTATATTAGTTATGAAATAATTTGTGACACATTAATTGTTATAAAAGATGTTTATCATTGTTAGAAATGTGTCCAATAATAAATGAAATTTGAATCGAACATTTTCCAAAACAATATTAAAAAAATAAATTGACTAATTTTTAAAGAAATAATGTTTTTTTAAATTTTATTTATAATTTGGTTGCAAAATAGATTATATGTGAATTAATATTAGCATATTATAACATATGTTACAAGCATATGTTTCTAATAATTTTAATAATTTAACTAAATAATGTTATTATAAAAAAGATAAAGTAGCACATAAAATATTATACTAAATCTTGTTATATACAAAGTATTTTAACACATATCAAAGGAGGGAATAAGAGAGAGTGAGAAAGGAGAAAGAAGGAAGAAAAATAAGTGGTATAGGACATAAAGAAGACATGGCACAAGAGTGTATTAATGGAAATGTGGGCCAAGTAAAAGTATGACACAAAGTGCAAAGAGAGTGTGACAGAGGGCTTTGGATCGAAGTGAGGGATAAAGAGAGGTGGAGTGATATAATGTATTATATGGATAATATAATTGAGAAGAGAGAGAGAAACAAAACAAGGGATGGAAAGATAAGGAAAGATATGAGGCAAAAATTGAATGACCTAAAGAATAAGAAAAAGAAGAAGACAAAGAAGGTAAAAAAGATAGAGATAATAAATAATAATGTAAAAGAATGACAAATGATAAGAGACAGATAAAGGAGAGATAAAATGGAAGAAAAAAAGAGACATATGAGAGACAAATAAAAGAAAAAAATAATAAGATAGAGAAAGAAATGATGACTATTGAAACAATGATAAATAGAACAGAGAAATAATAAAAAAAATCATATTTTAAGAAAAAAAATCCTTTTGTGACCATTTTTTATAATGATAATATTTAAATAATATATTAAATAATAATTCAATCTTATTATATTAATATTAATAATTTTCAAATTATTTAAATAATAAATAATACCATTTATTTTAATTTATTATCTTCATATGATATGTCATAGATAATAAATATAAATAAAATTTCATATTAATGATATAATGTAAGGTAATATATGTCATATAATATGTTATAATGATAAATAAATTTATGCATATCATTTGTATATTGTTTTAACAATATATTAGTTCCACTTTATTAGGCTTTATAGATGAAATTTTAGAAATTATTAAAGTATATTAAAACCATTATTTTTTTAAATCATATTAAGGACTATATTTAATACCACAAAAGCTCTTATTTATTAGAAAAACTATTGCTATGAGAACATTTGTACAATCCAAAGACTTCTTAAGTGGTCACCCATACCAAAACTACTTTTGTCAATGCATGGTTAAATTTTTAGTTACAATGACATTTAGTGCTGTAATGCTAATGTAGTCATGCACACATCCAGAAGGTAGAAAAATGTGCTTCTATGACTAATGACCCAAAGAATTTTAATTATTTTTGAAATTTTATTAATTAGCATGAGTGTACAACTTTAAAAGATTTTTTTATTATGTTTGTAATAATATATTCCATTGCTAATAATTTATTTATAATTAATTAAAAAAAAATATGTATATTATTCTTTTATTTAATATGAAAATTCACACATTAGAACTCTTTTCACTAAATTCTAATTTTTATAAAGTAAAAAAATTAAGTAGCTTGTTAGTTATGAATAATACAATATGTAATAAAAGTTTTCTTTTAATTATGATTTATATTTGTTTATGGAATCTTTAGGTACACAAAAAAACTAAATCATAAATGTTATGAATTATTATAAATTTAAAATTAAATTTTTTTCTTAATTAAAATAAAAAAATTCAACATTATTTGTATCACAGACATATTTTATGTATGCATACTTTGACAACAATATATCTTAAAAAATAATACACACACACACATACATATATTTATGATTTCTATAATTATCTTAGTATATATGTACTATTAATAAGTAATGAAATGTATTAATTTGGAGTTAAAAAGGTGATAATGGAGATGGAGATAAATCTATTGAAATAGAGAGAAAGTCATAGAGAGATAAGAGAGATAAGAGGAAAATAGTGATACATAAAGAAGAGGGATATGATAAAAAGAAAAGGAAATATTGACATTTTATGTAATGTATACTTATTTTTTTAAAAACCTATATAGTAATGAATAATAATTATATTTCTATTATTTTATTTTACATAACATAATTAGATGTCTAATATTAAGAAAAAAAGAAGATATTCAAAGTAAATTAATATATATTAATTGTTATTAACTTTGTTTATTATTATTATAAATAATTTGAAATTTAAATAAATTTTATATTAAAAATAAAAAACAATTATTATAATTAATAAAATATATTTTATATTTATTATGATGTAATATAATTGATTTTTGTTATAACTTAGATACATAGTATATCTGATGTATAATAGATATTATGAAATGTGGAGTTTTTAGAAATTTTTTGTATATTATAAAGCACATAAACTTCAATAATAATGTTTTATTTTTTTATACAGGTTATAAAATATTCTAATACAAATACTTTAATTATATTAAACTAATAAAAAATTAAGTATATTATTAATTCTCTTGAAGCAAATATTCATAGGTAAAAATTATTTCCATTAAAGTTCAATTCTTATCAAATAAATTAAATTATTTATTAATTATAAAAAGTATATTTATTTATTTTTTTATTTTAAAAATATATAATAAAATACGTAACATAAGAGCATTCTTAACTAAAGAAAAAGATAGTGATGATGGAGAAAATTATATTATAAGAGAGTGAGAGATATGGATAGTTATGAGGGAGATAAAAAAATATTAGAAGAGAGAATAAAGACATGATGGAATGAAGGGGAAATGAAGAAGAGAGAAACAAAGAAGAGAGAAAAAATAGATGAGTTAGAAAGAATATATAAAAAAGTGAATGATAAAGAATTAAGAATATATAGCAAGAAAAAACAAAGTGGGGAAAGGGTAATTCAATGAGAGAAAATTTTGAGAAAAATTAGTGAATAATAATAGCAGAGAGAAGAAAATTTAAAAATATAAGGGTTATTGACATAAAGGGAAAGAAGTGAGAGAAATAATTATATAAAATATATATCTCAATAATTAAACTTAAATTTTTTTTTAAAAATAACTTGATAAAAATATTTTATATTAATTATTATTTTATTGCAATAAAAATTCAAAGCATTATAGTATTTCAATATATTACAAATGTTTAAATTATATTTTGTCTATATTTTTAATATTATTTTGTTAATGATTGTAACATAAAATTATAAAAATTAAAAAATTAATATCATTATTCTAGATATTAGTTTCATATAAGATAATATTAATAATAAATTAAAAAATAATATTTTTTGTTTATGATAAAATGTTGGGTAGTTTAAGTTACATAATATAATATTATTATACTTAAAAAACATTTAAAAGTTATGTTGTTGATATGAGCTATGTTTACCAACATTAAATTATATTAAATTTATTATTTTTTTATATTATATGAAGTGTTAATCTAATCCTATTTGAAAATAATAATGATATTATAAATATGATATCAATTCAAACATATTTTATTCATATTACATAATATAAATAATAAGTATGAATAAAATTTCATATGCATGATATAATTTCAAATATTTAATGTTATATATTATATTATTATTTTAGTGAAAAAATTGTTTATTAAAAACATTATATACTTTTAAAAATTTATATAATTTCTAATTTATTATTGGTGATATAAGTTATGTTGCTTATAACTAAATTTTATTAACTTTATTATTTTGAAAAATAATAAGATGTGCTATGTTTAATACTATTCTGAAACTATCATTATATTATAATGTTATTATAAATGGAAATAACAAAAAATATATTATAAAATATCATTCACAAGTATGTTATTTTTTATATTAACATATTATTAAAGTAAGCTTCCATTCGTTAGAAAAACAAATGCTATAAAAAATAATGGGCAACACTAGCTCTTAGGATTTGTCACCCATCCAACTATGTGTCTCTCCCATGTTAAAGTTTGCATTCAAATAAGATCCAAACTATAGTGTGCTCACACATTCGTATAAAAGCTTGAAAATCTTTAGTTATTGTTATCCAAAAAGAATGAATTAGTGAAGAAACATTTGTATATTATCCTTGTTATACACCTCAAAAAATAATTTTACTATTATTATATATGTCATAATATTTTCTCATATAAATACCTTAATTATATTTAATTAATAAGGAATTTTGTATATTATTATTTCTCTTAAATTAAACATTCATACAAATTTTTATGATAAATTATAGTTCCTATAAAATATTTAAATTATTTATTAATTATAAATAGAAAAATATATTTATTATTTACAATATATATTAAAGTGTGTAACAATGAGAGATTTCACAACTTATATTGATTGAAGGAGCCAAAAAAAGATAGTGGTGATGAAATAAGCATGGGAAGAGAGGAAAGTCATGAATAAATAAGAGTGAGATAGAAAGGAAAATATTAATAAAGCGAGAAGAGTAAGATGATTAATTTAAGGGAAAGGGAAAATGAGAGGATAGAAAGAAAAGACGAAATATAAAATAAATAACAATATGAAAGATAAAGAATTGAGGAGATGTTGTGAGATAGAAAAGAGATACAATTAGGGGAAGAGAAAGGGATAAAGAGTGGGAGATAAATAAGGAAATTATAAGACAAGATGATGAAAGTGATAAAATGTGAGGGCAATTAAGATAAAGAGAATGAAGCGAGTGAAATAATTAGAATAAAGTTATATCTTGCTAACGTAACATATAATATTTAAAGTGTATGTTTACTATTAATTTAATATTACTTTATTGACATATATAATTTTAAATTTTAACTAAATAATAAAAAATATTACTATTATCAAATAATATTTTTCATTATATAATATAGATAAAAATATATAAGATTTCATGCTCATCACAAAATTTTATGTGTTTTATTTTATGTAATATATTATTAACATTTTAAAGTTCCTTTATTCATAGTAATTATATATTATGATTGATATATATAAAATATATTCTATTATACTTTATCTAAGTTATGTTTCAAAAACTTAAATTATACAAAAATTTTTATTTTATTTAACTTTATGAATTGAAATATTTAATACTATGTAAAAATGATAGCAATGTTATAAAGTTCATAATAATAAGAAATAACTAAAATTGAGATTGTAAAATAACTTTGATAATTATGTTATTTATAAATATTAGCATTTTAGAAGTTTAATTATCATTCATTAGAAAAACAAATCCTATAAATAAACGTGTGCAACACAAGGATTTCATAATAGGTAACCCATTCAAGTAAAATAAGTGTGGAAATCCCACAAGAGTGATAAATTGTGGATTTTAAAATAGTTTTGCTAATTTTGGATCATAATTAGTTTTTTAATTTTGTTTTATGGAAAAGCGTTTTATTATGGAAGAAAAATATCATTATATACACAAATATATAGTTTTAATGACTAAAAAAACAAAATTAAATTTATAAACATAACTTTTTTGGTAGGGTGACTCAATCTAGAAATAACATCATCCCTTAATTGAGGTCTTGATAAAGTCCACTATTAAAAGAGCAATAATTTAAAGTTTTTTTTCTAATAGTTAATCTTGAAGTTGAGTTTCTTTTGAAATTTGCCTCCAACCTACTAACTTTTGTGGGTTTAATTAGAACCCAAGCTTTTAAGAGCTTAACACTAACTTTGTTTTTTATGAGATCAAATAGAACTCAAGCTTTCACAAATGTCAAGCTTCCCAACCCAATAGAGAAAGAAAACATTACAAAAAAACATTTTGGTAAAGAAAGCTTAGAAAATTTAAACTTCTAGGAAATAATTTTAAAGTTCATAAATATTTTTGAGTATTAACATTTTGGTAAAGAATATTTAAACTTCCAGGAAAGAATTTTAAATTTTTAGTATTAATATCTGTGTTGTTGCTTAGAAAATTTATACAAATGCAAGGTCATGTAGCATTCTTTTTGAGATCTTAAAATATTGTTCACACTCATTAGACATTCAATAATAATGGTTGGATTTATATAAAAAATATTTATCATAACCATTAGAAAATTAAGAAAACATAATTTTAAAAGCTACAACAAAGTGGCTTACAAAGTTTTTCCAAACTTCATAAATATTTTTTCCTAAATGGTTATGCAATTAGCCATTACACAAGATCAACTAGGGTTAATTGATAAGATTGGAGAGGTTCTTAATCATGAGATCAAATGTCATAATAGCAGATGAGTTGTGGATATTTGGATATAAAAGGTATAAATGTAGGCCATCTAATCACTTCATATGAGATTTGGATTATTCAATTTAGTAATGGTAAAGATAGGAATGATTCGAATCATAGGATTAAAACAACAAGTGATATTGGCCATCCAATTCAAGGATAGATTGTTTTAAAATAAAGAAACAATAATGGCCATCTGATGACCTTAGATGTGAACTTGGCCATCAAATTTCAAGCCAACAAGAAGTACTTATAATAGATGAAATGTCCGTTGTCCAATCAATGATTGATTGGTAAAAAATAATGCACACTTTAGTGATAATTTCTTGGATGAAATTTAGTCCAACATTACCAAAAAGAACTTGTCCTATCTTTTTATATTAATGTTCATGCATAGTTATTGTGAGTTGAAATTGGAACTGGCTTACCCCTTGTGTGCTTAGGATTTCATTACCTTGGGCTACTCTTTAGCATGTAAGTTTATAACATGTTTAAGGGTCTAACCTGACTCATTGAATATTTGATTTGAGTTATGCCTTGCTCGATCTTTCCTCTTGCTTACCCTACCTGGTTCAAGATCTAGTCTCTAAACTTGAGGCTTACTAGGACATTTTAAGCTTGGTTGACTTAAGTGTTTTGCACTTGGGCACATGATTGTGATGTAGTTTGGGAATTATTATTTTCATTTTTATAATGATGAAACTTTTAATAAAATTATTTATTCTAATTTAATAAAACATAAACAATTATTCTAACATTTAATTTGGTAAGGACTAAGGGACTAAAAAAGGAAATCCTATATATTTCTTAAATTTAGGAGATTATTGAATAATCGAATGCTTCTATAGTATTTGAAATTGATACAAATAGAGAGATGTCTTATTGTTAAAAATCAACAAACTAACATTTTATTTTGTAATAAAAAGAAAGACTTTCATATTTCACATAAACGACTTCAATCCTTAATGCTTAGTGACACTCGAAGGTACCTTAAAGGGTACTAATTCACCATCTTTAGAAGTGTGATAACTTGTTTCTCATAACTAAACATAATTCATAATAAACAAATTTTTTAAAATAAAATATTAAACATTTATGCCATACCTTATCTAATAGAAGGATGACTTAACATGCATCATAATATTACTCTAAGCCAAACAAGCTTGATTTTTGTATTCTAATATGATATATTGTTATAATGTTGGTGTTGTTGCATAAGAATAAAAAAGATAGAAAATCATACTTGTGTGATTATAGTCATGAAAATAATGAACTACTAAACATTTCATAAATTATTATTCATAAATACTTTAAAAATAATTATATTTTAATTTTATGTCATAATATAATCTAATAAAAATAATTTAATAGCATTAAAATAATAAATAATTATGTATATTATTATTTTTAAAAAATATAATTTTATAAATAAAAATTACTTCTATTAAAATTTAATTCTTGTTAATTAAAAATAAAATATTTGTTACTAATCAATATTAAAATATATGTTTGTTTTTTAAAATAAATATTAAAGTTTGTAACATGTGGGATTTCATAAGTAACCTTAACTTGCGAATCTAGAAAAAGAGATAATAATGCATGAGATAAGTTTACAAGAATAGAGAGTCATTTTAGATAGAGAGATAGAGAGGAAAATATTAATAGAGGGAAGGGAGAGAAGATTGAGTGAAGAGAAAAAATAAGAGAAGTCTGAGATAAAGAAGATAGAGAAAATAAAATATAAAGTGAGAGAGATAAAGAATTGAGTGAGAGATAGAAGAGTGAGAGGGTCACGTTAAGACAAATGGATAGAGAAAAGGGAGTCAAATAAAAGAAAAATTTTGAGAGGGTCAAGAAAGTAAGAGAATGGTAGAGTTATTGAGATAAAGAGAATGAGAAAGAGGTACAATTAAGTAAAAGTTATATTTTAATAATGTAGCTCATAATATTTGTTAATATTAACATGTTAAACTTATATAATATTAAATTTTATCTAAAAGCAACAATAATTAAAGTTTTGTTACATTGTGTTAAATTGGAAATGTTTAAGTTAGATGTTCACTATTAATTTATTGTTATTTTTTAAATGCATATATTTTAAAAAATTAACAAAATTATATATAATATCATTATTATAAAAAAATATCTTAATTTGAAGAGATATAGTTAATAAAATGAATACTATTTTACATTCATTTTAAATATTTAGGTAACTTATGTCATATACTATATTATTATTATGCTAAAAAAACTTTTATTTAAAACATTTATGCGATTTTATAAATGTTTATAACTTGTAATTTGTTGTAGTTGATATAAATTATTCAAGTCAACATTAAATAGTACTAAAGTTATTATTTTATAACATCACATGAAGTGCATTACTTAATACAAAAAATTAACAAATAATGATGCTATGAAGTCAATATTATTAAGAAATTAAAAAATTGGAAACTTCAAAATATCGTTCATAAATATGTCATTTATGAATATTAACATATTATAAAAATTAACTATGGTTAATTAGAAAAAAGAATGTTATGAAAACTTATGCAAAACATGAGGACACCTAAAGAGATCACTCATCCAAATATTACTTTTCCTTAAGCATGCTTAACTTTATGTTCTAATGAGATCTAATGCTATAATGTTGCTATGGTTACACTAGCATACAAAAGCCAAAAAATCATACTTCCATGCTTAATGTCATAAAAAAGATGAACTATTCCATTAATATGAGGAAGAAAAAAGTGAGAAAACTGAGAAAAATTATTAAAGAAGAGTTATATCTTAATATTTTAACTTCTAAATTTATTAATATTATCTTTTTAAAACTAAAACATGTTTAATATTATTTAAGTACAACAAAAACAAGAAGTTTTGTAGTATTTTGAAATATTATAAATCTTTAGATTTATATGTTGATTATTATTTTAATATTATTTTATAAATCCATAGAATTTAAAAGTTTATTAAATAATTAATAGTACCATTATTATAATATATTATCTTAATATGACATAACATAGAAGATAATTATGAATAATATTTATATTCATTATGTAATTTAATTTTGAGATAAATAAGAGAATGATGAGAGAGAAAAAAGTGAGAATGTGTGTGGTATTAAGACAAAGACAACGAGCAAAAAAATAATTACAAAAACAATATCACAAATTATCTTATTTTTTTAATTTTTTTTTATTTGATCATGTTACTATGAAATGTTAAATAATGACTTATGTAATCTTTACCTTGAGCTATATAATTTCAGCATGAAAATTTTCTTAAAATTAACAAGTAACTTATAATTATTTATTCTTATTTACTTCGACAGTTAAGACTAATTGTAAAGATGTTTTAATTGAGACAAAACAAATTTAATAGAACTCATCTCAACCAATTTTATCCAAATATATATTTATTTACCTATTTTAAATTATTTTATTTCCTAGTATTTTGGCATGCTTTATTAGGCATTTTAATTTAAACATGAGTTCATGACTTGGGACGTTGCACTCAATCTTCTTAGTAACATAAAATGCAACTTTCTTATATAAAGTTTCTCATTTCATCGTATTTTTTTAATTAATTGGGTTATGTTTCCATGAAAGTCTAAGTCTCCTCTTATGCAACCTTTAGATCCCTTCGATTTTTTAAAATAATATTGCTAAAATTTATCTTATTCTTGTTTTAATATACATGATATAACATCATTACACACATCTCAATGATCTCAATTTTGATAAATATTTTTTTTAATATTTGAAATATTTTAGTTTTTAGGATTTTAGTACTCTTCATGAGGGATTTTGATTCTTGATTTAATGATCAAGGATGCTACAAAACATCTTTAGCATTTTGGACTATAACTTTCCTTTGCAATGTGTCTTATTAATTCAAAATTTTAGCTTTAATGTTTTTATGATATAATGATTCAACTAATGTTATGTTTTCCTTAATAAATATTTAATTAAATTTACAATTTTAATTTGTTATTATTTATGCGTATTTTATGTTATCACTAAATGACGTATGATTATGATTAAATAGGTGTCATTACACTCATTGTGGCAAGCTCTATAAAATTGAATATAATGATTTAATGAACAAGAATGTTATATTCAATCTCCCTAGTTTTTTGAATTCAACTTTATTATATAATTTATCTTATTTCTTTAAATATTTTTCTTTTATTTGGTTGTATTACTATGTAACTCTAAATTTCTTATTGTGTGACATTTATATCACTTTGATTTGGTTATTTCGTATTGCTTAAATATATATCATTTTAATTTAATATATATTTATGTAACATTAAAATAAAAAATTATTTTGATTTGTGCTAATTCAATTTTATTGTATTATAAAGCATTTTTTATTTAAATCTTATTTGATGATTGAGGATGCTACACTCCATCTCCTGAAAATCTAGGAGTACACTTTTCAACATTACCTTTCTCTCGTTTCTTTTAATGTTTTGCTTTGATTTAGTTCTTTTACTATATAACACTACATCTTCTATCATGTGACATTTACATCATTTTTATTTGGTAATAAAAAATTATTTTAACATAAAGAATTTTATTAATGTATATTCAAAAAAAAATTTAAAAAATAATTTATCCTTATTTCTATTTATTTACATTTATAATTTATTGTAATTCTAAAGGCGGTTCGATAGAGAGAAAAAATGTCATTAGATTTGTACTTTACCAATTAATGGTTGTTTTTTGAGTTTTTAAATATTTTTATTTTATGAGATAATTAGATTTGTACTTTATTTGGAGAATAAGGATTTTATACTTAATCTCCTTAGTACCTTAGTATTCAACTTTCTGATATAACTTTTTCCATTTCTGCAAATTCTATCCATTGATTTTGTTAAATTACTAAGTAATTTTAGGCTATTGTTCGTGGCATTTTCATCATTTAGATTTTCTCATAGAACAAAAAAAATTGCTTTAATTTGTCTTATTTTAGATTCAATATATATTTTCTTAATTGAGAAGTATATTTTATGCTTATTTACAATATTAATTTGAAACAAATCCAAATAAGGTCCTATCAAGATGAAACAAACATCATTAGATCATATTGTACAGCTCAATCAAACTGAAAATTCATTTTGAAATTTTTAAATATTTTATTTTTTAAGAGTATGTTTTAAGAGAAATTTGTATTATTACCAAATTTGATGTTTGAAGATGCTGAACTATATCTCAATAGTACATTGGAATGAAATTTTTTTAGTACACTTTATCTCATTTCTTCTAATTTTTTTTATTTCACCGGTTATATTAGTATAAAACCTTAAATCTTCCCCCTTGTAATAATTACATCACTTTGACTTGGTTATATTATATCTCTTTCATTTATCCCACTTCTACTTTACTATTTTTACTAAATATTAAATTAATAATTTGTGATTATTCGTGCTAATTTAATTAAGTAATTTGAAGTAATTTCAAATAATCTCAGTTCAATACATAACATATAATACTAGACGATGATTATACTATTAAATATTCATTTTTTAATAATTTAAGATATTTTAATTTGTAGAGTTTTGGTAATCTTTGTATAACATTTTGATACATGGTTGATTTGATGATTGATGATGCTATGCACCATCTCCTTAGCATCATTAGAATATAGCTTTCCTATATAACATATCTCTTTCCATCAAATATTTTTAGAGTTAGTTTTTTTATTATATAACAATATATCTCCTCTTATGAGACCATTACATTCTATAGATTATGTAACATAACATTGCTTCAATTAATTTCATTTCCCCTTTAATATATATTAAAGAAATATATAAATAATAATTTATAATTACTTATGATTAATTACTTTTTTTACTCGTAGTAACTCCAAATAAATGTAATTTGAGATGAAATAGTGGCATTGAATATGCTTTACCAGACATTTAGATTCATACATGATTTGAAGATTTAGGATGTTGCGCTTGAACTTCTTTGTATCCTAGATTGCAGTTTTCTCATGTATCTTTTCTCATTTATTTCCTTGTTTTTTGTTTTGATTTTGTTGTATTTCAATGTAACTCCAAGTTTGTTCTTGTATGATCTTTACATCATTTAGATTTAGTTATATCATATTATTATCTTATTTTAGCTTTAACCAAAATCTACTTGTTGTGAAAATACAAATTAATTCTTATTTTATAATTTGAATTAATTCTGAATTAGTTTATGTCAAGAGGAAATGAACATTATTGGACTCATCGTGGCTAACACTATCAAAAGAAATGATGTTTTTTAAAGTAATTTATTTTTAAGATCTTCCATGTTTTATTAGACATTTTGATTCCTTTCAAATTTGAAGATTTAGGATGAGAAATTGTATCTCTTTAGTATATTAGAGCTTAACTTTCTAATACAATTTATCTCATTTATAAATTTTTTTGTTTGATTCTTTTATATTACTATGTAACTATAAATCTTTTCTTATCTATCATTTACATCACTTTATTTTTGTTATATTATATTGCTTAAATTAATATCTTTTTGGAAATATAATATATTCACCAAACATAAAAAATTGTTATTATTCACCATTATCTGTTTTGGTAATTTACCTTTGTTCCAAAGAAGATCTGACTGAGACAAAACGAACCTCAATAAACTCATCTCGATGAGCTATATCCAATTAAATAGTTATTTTATATTTTCAAAAATATTATTTTCTATATTTGAAATGATTTAGGAGGTATTTGGATTTATACATGTTTTCATGATCAGGCATGTTACACCTGACCTCTTTTATGTTTTGAAATGTAACCTTATCACACAATTTATCTTATTTCTTCAAATTTTTCTCTTTGATTAGGTTATATTATTACTTGACTTTGTATCTATTCTCGTGCATCATTTGCATCACATTTATTTCGTTAATTACATTGCTTTAATTTATATTTTTTCAACTTTAATATTTATTAAGTTAATATTGAAATGATAATTAATCATTATTAATTTTTAATTAAATCTATAATTTACAGTAATGCCAAACAAGGCTTTGTTAAGACAAAATAAACATCGATGGACTTCTCTCAATTTGTTGTTTCAAAACAAATATTCATTTTTAAATTTCCAAATATTTTGTTTTTTAAAGCTTTGGTGAGCTTTAGAAGATATATTTTTTGTACTTAATTTAATGATAGACATTAAATCTCTCTATTTCTTGTAAAAGAATTTTTTTATACAATTTATACAAAGTATTTAAATTTTTTAAATTTATTTTGTTATATTATTTTGCTGCTCTAATTATTCAATCATGTGGCCTTTATATTGCTTTAGTTTGGTTACATCACATTACTTGAATTTATCTTGTTTCAAATTCATTATATATTTATTATGTTTAAAAACAAAATTTTTTTATCACTTACACTTAAAATTCGTTTTACTATCAATTCAATCGAGGTCTTGTTGAGATTAAAAAACATCATTAGATTTGTTTAAATGAGCTCATTTAAGTAAATATTTCTTCTTATGTTATTATATAATATTTTTGAAGGGGTATTATAAAGGTTGATGAGAATTGTCTTATTTCTCCATATTTGATGATCGAAGATATTAACTCAATCTCCTTAGTGTACTATAAACCAACTTCCACACATAATTTATCTCATCTCTTGAAATGTTTCTCTTTGAGCTAATCATATTACTTTGAAACTTTAATTAATAACTCATTTAACGATTATGTTACTTCAATTCATATCACTTTAGCTTTAATATTGGTTTAGGTAAATTAAAAAATTAATTAATTCGAAATGATGCCTAATTGAACCAAAAGAATCATCATTTGACTTCACTTAACAAATTTTGTGGGAAAAATATTCTTTACTATATTTTAAAATATTTTATTTTTTAAAATTTTGGGCATATTTTATGAAACATTTTGAATTTTATATGATTTAATGACTATGAATGTTACACTTGATCTTCTTAATAATGTGGAATAAAATTTTTCTACTCGATATTTCTCACTCCAATTTTTCTATTTGATTTGGTTATAGTACAATGAAACTATAATTCTTCTCTTATGTGACATTTAGACCTCTTTGAGTTTTGTTAAATTATGTCTTCAATTTAATGTTTTCAAGTGTTGATATTGAAATAATAGTTTATTATTATATAAGTTTATTTACTTTGGTAACTAGTAGAGAATCTATGCAAGATCCTAATGAGATGAAACAAACAAGGTTATACTTAATTCAAAGAACATTATTTTAAACAATATTAATTTTTATAATTCTGGATATTTTATTTTGTATTATTTTGACATGCTTAACAACATATTTTGGTTCTCACTTTATTTAATGAATAAGGATGTTACATTAAATCTCCTTAGTATCTTTCATAGCAAAATTTAAGTAAACATTTTCTTATTTTTTTCATAGTTTTTGCTTTGATTTTGTAACAGTGCTATGTACTATAAATCTCCTCCCATGTGACCTCTACTTTGATTTGGTAGTATTATATTTCTTTAATTTATCTTATTTTTTTCCTTTATATGCATTTAATTAATATTAAAAATAATAATTTATTATTATTTAAGGTTATTTAATTTTGTAATTAATAAAAATTTTAAATGAGGTCCAATGCACACAAAACAAGCATCACTGTACTACCTATAATGAGCCCTATATAATTAAATATTTAGTTCTAAATTTTGAATATTTTATTACTAATAATTTGGCAAAATTTTACAAGAGATTCAATTAGTATATGTTCTAACAAAAAAATGTCACACTTGATATCTTTAATGTCTTGAAGTTCAATTTTATTGTAAAATTTGTCTCATTTCTTAAAATTATTGTCTTTTATTTGCTTTCATTGTTACAAAAATCTAAATCTCTTATCATGTTACCCATACATTGCTTCGATTTAGTTATGTAATATCGCTTCAATTTATCTCATTTTAACTTTAATATATATTTACAATTTATTAAATTTTATTCTTATGAAATTTAACGACTTAGAAAATTCAAATAAAATCATATTAAATCAAACTAAATGTTGTTCAATTCATATCAACAAGCTCCATCTAATTAAATATCAATTTTTATATTTTTATATATTTTATTTGTGTATGTTTTACTAGCCATTTTTATTTGAACTTGATCTAACAATCTTGAATGTTAGACTTGATCTCTTTATTATCTTGGAATGTAACATATTTATCTCATTTCTTCAAATAGTTTTACATCTATTTGGTTACATTACTATGTTACACTAAATCATTTCTCATGTGAGCTTTACCTTGCTTTGAATTCATTATTTTTTATTGCTTCAATTTATCTTATTTTAGCTTTAGCATATTTTTATTTAATATTAAAATAATACTTTGTTATAATTTAAGCTTATTTAAATTGATAATTTGTTACAATTCCAAAAGGCTTTTGAATATGACCAAACAAAAGTCATTGGACTCCTCTTACAAAGTTATACCGAAATAAATAAATATTTTTATATTTGTTAGATATTTTATGATCTGTGGGTTTCACATTCTTTACATGATAGTTTTATTTGTACCTTATTTAATAATTGAGAATGTTATACTCAATCTCCTTAGTATTTTTGAATGCAACTTTCATGAGCATTTTATCTACTCTTTTCTCAATGTTTTCTTTACGATTTATTTACACTACTTTTAAACTCTAATTCTTCTCTCTTATAAACTATACAACTCTTTGTTTTGGTAATTACAACACAAAACTTTACCTTGTTCGAGCTTTAATACGTATTTTCATTATAAAAAAAGGATCATTTATTTTCATTTATGCTTATTTACTTTGGTAATTTTGAATATTCAAAATGATTTTCATTTGAGACAAAAAATGTCATTGCACTCCTCTTGATTAGCTTTACCCAATTTAATATATTTTTTAAAATAAGTTATTTCCTTTAGTTTTTATATGCTTTATTAGATATTCAAATTTATGGGTGATTTGAAGATTGATGTTGTCGCACACGATCTTCTAAGCTTCTTAGAATGCAATTTTCTTATACAATTTATCTCGTTTAATCGAAGTTTTTACTTCAAATTTGTTATTCTAACATATAACTGTAAATCTATTCATATGTGAAATTTATATTCCTTTCATTTAGTTAAATTATATTACTAATGTTTATCTCATTTCAGCTTTAATATAAATTTTCTTAATATTAAAATAATAATACATTACTATTTATACTTCTCTTATTTTTAATTTACAATAAATCCAGACATGGTCCGATTGAGATGAAACAATCATCATTTGTATCATTTTGATGAGGACTATCAAATAGCATATTATGTCAATATTTTTAAATATTTTATTTTCTAAAGTTTTGGCATGCTTTCCAATGCATTTGGTTCAGACCTAATTTAACAATTAGTTATGTTACACTAAATAACCTTTGTATTTTGGAATAAATTATTCGATACAAATTATCTCATTTTCTAAAAGTTTTTATTTAGTAAAGTTATATTACTATGTATCTCTAAATTTTCTCTTAAGTGATATTTAAATTACTTTGTATTTGGTTACATTCCATTACACAAATTTATACAAATTTAAATTAATATTTATTTACTTTATATTAAAATAATAATAATTATTATTTATGTATAATTATTTTTTTAATTCATTGTAATTCTAAATAAGGTTAAATAAAGATAAAATGAATGCATCACACTCTAATTGGTAACCTTTATCTAATAAAATAGTTAACTTTATATCAGTAAATACTTCATTTTTATGCATTTTAGTATGCTTTTTTAGGAATTTTGTTTTGCAGATGATATAATGATTAATGATACTATACTTTATCTAATTAGTACATTGGAATACAACTTTGTCAAACAATTTAATTCATTTTTCAAATAGTTTGCTTTGATTTTATTATTAGACAGAGCAGCACTCAATCCCTTCTCATGTGACTATAAAACTGACTTGGTTTAGATACATGACATTTCAATTTATCTTAATTTAACTTTAATATAAATTTACTTAATCATTAAAATAATAATTTATTTTTGTTTATTCTTATTTAAATTTGTACATCACATTAATTCCAAATAAGACTAAATGAGATAGAAGAATGTCTTTAGACACGTCTCTATAGACACTTACAACTAAAACTTTATTTCTATATTCTTAAATATTTTATTTTATCAAATTTTTAGGTGCTTTATAGAAAATTTCTAATTATCTTTGAATTAAGAGTTGACGATATTGTACTCAATCTCCATAGTACCATGGAATGAATCTTTCCATTATAATTAATCTCATTTCTTCAAAAATTTCACTTTGATTTTGTCATAGTACATTGATTTAATGTATCTCATTTAATCATTAATATTCATTTACTAAATCTTACAAAAATAATTTATCATTATTTATATTTATTTATTTTGGAAGTTTACTATAGTTCTCAATAATGTCTAATTAAGACAAAATAATAGTGATTAAACTCAACTCAATAAACTTTATCTAATTTACTATTTATTTTTATTTTGATTAATAATTTAATGTTGTGAGTTTTAGTATGCTTTTTGATGCATTTTAATTCATACATATTATGATAATTGGGAATATTATATTAAATCTCATTAGTATCATAGATTGTATCATTGTTTATAAATTTATCTTATTCTTTGAAATTGTTTGCTTTAATTTTCTTGCAATATTATGTATGTCTCAGTCTCCTCTTATGTGATCTTTAAAATGATTTGATCTACTTATATTACATTTCTTAATGTAAGACATTTCAAATTTAATATAAATTAACTTAATGTTAAAATCAAAATTATTATAGTTTATGCATATTTTATTTTGTGAATCAATTTAATTCGAAATGAGGGTCATCGAGAGAAAACAAACATCTTTCCACTCATCTCTAAACGTTTTATTCAACTAAAACTTTGATTCTATTTTATTAAATATTTTAGTTTGTTAAAAGCTTCAAGATTTATGAAACATTTCTAATCAATCCTTATTTTTTCATAGAGGATGTTTACACATTCTTATTAGTATCTTATAATTATGCTTTCACCAATAATTAATCTCATTTCTTTAATGCTTTCATAATTATTTAATCATAATATATTACTACAATTTATCTCATTTTTGTTTATATATGCATGTATACTCAATATTAAAATAATAATTTATAATTAATTATTCTTAATTTTTTTTAAATGCATCGTGTTTTAAATGAGCTCCAATCAAGTCAAAAAAACAATCATTAGACTCATCTCAATGTGTTGTATCAAATTAAATATTCTTTCATCAATTTTTAAATATTTAATTTTTCTTAAATTTTTGTAGATTTCTTGAGACATTGTAATTCAGGACTGATTTGATGATTGAGAATATCACACTCAATCTCTTTAGTATCATAGAGTAGAAATTTTGCAAACAATTTTTCTCAATTCAACCTTTTTACATCAATTTGGTTATGTTATTTCAAAACTCTAATTCTTCTCTAGTGTACCCTTGACTTTGATTTAACGATTATATTATTTCAATTTATCTCATTTTTTATTTAATTTTAATATATTTAAAATTAAAAATAAAAACTTATATTTACTTATGTATTTTATGTGATAATTCCTTGTAATTTCAAATATAATCTAATGAAGACAAAACCAATATTGTTGGACTCTTCTCAATTAGCATTACCCAATTCTATATTCATTATATATTTCTATATATTTTATTTTGTAGAGTTTTAGCATGACATAATACATTTAAAGTTGTACATGAATTAGTGATAGAGTAGGTTGCATCCAATTTTTTTATTTTCTTAGTTTCAACTTACATGTAAAATTTATCTCATTTCAGCAAATGTTTTACAATGATTTGGTTATATTGTATCGAATCAATTTATCTCATTTTATTTAAATATATATTAACTTAAAATTAAAGTAATAACTATTTATTATTTATGGTTAATTACTATGGTAATTCACATTAATTGTAAAAGAGGACTATTGAAGACAAAACAAATATCATTACTTGACTCAATGAGAGCTATCATATTAGATATCTATTTTAATATTTTTAAGTAATTTATTTTATTAGTTTTTTACATGTTTTGAAACATTTAGATTCTGCATGATATGATGATAAAGTATGTGAGATGGAGGATTAGGTCGGTATTGATAGTGGGATAGATTACATTGATTAATTTGATGCTGCTATTAATTCAACATATTTTTAAGCCATTCTTTAATTCTAAATGGAATTATGGAGAAGTCAAAAAAGGTGATGCCAACATACTTTCAGAGTGGTTCTAATTGTAATAATTTGATTGATTATGTAAATAAGAATTTTGTAATTCTTCCTAAGTAGTGTGGAGGACTAAAAATTTAGAGCTTATTAACATGGTAGTTCGCTTTAATTGCTAAGCATATTAGGTAGGTTCTGGTGTAGGAATATGGGTTTTTGGTTGAAGTTTTTCGATCCAAATATTATGTCATAAAGAGATACATATGCAATGTGGGGCTTCACATATGTGTAAGCTGTTGTGAATAGTTAATCAGTAGACTAGTGAGAATACAATTTGGTGTATTTTTAAGGGGGTAGCAAGTGCCTTTCATGAAGGATAAATGGATTGGATATCTCTCTGTTATTGTGTGTCCAACATTTATCAACAAAGACACTGAGCATTCCACTCTAGTGATAGCAATTATTAAGGATTAGGATTCACAAAACTATAATAAGCTACACTAGCTATTTGTATCCACATTGTTTAATTAGATTATCCATCTTTTATTGGAAAAATAAAAAATATGGATGTGCTCTATTTTAATAATTTTGAGGGTAAAATGATAGAAGCATGATGTATTTACAGTGATATCTATAATAGTGAAAACTCAACTTGAGAAGATCTAGAGTGGGTATGAAAATTAAAAAGATAGCCTCAAGTATGTGTATTAATGTGGAGACTATTATTGAATCTTCTTCCATTCCATTCTTGATTATGCATGAGACGAACTGAGATGGAGATTTTGTGCCCAAGAGTCTGTATGGAGATGGAGAATGCTACGAAATATTCTAGGAACGTAGGATGACTAAGGAATTCTAGGTGAGTAAATTAGCAATTATGCATTTCATGACTATGGAGACCCACAACAAGGAGTTTAACTCACTTGAGTTGCTACTTTTTTTGATGGAGTTGCACATTCAAATGAATGAGGAATTACATGTTAATTTTTCTACTATTACATAATTTTATCTATTGGTTAATAAGAATTTACATAAACATGATACTCAACATCAATGCATTAAATACAATATAAGGATAGACTTGATTGTCACTACAGTTATGAGGATGGGGAAGAAAGATGATTTTGTATTGTATGTTGTCACTAATAGCTTTCGGTGAATATTTCCTTTGTTTATAGTAGGGGCATATTTCATACTTGCGAAAGAGAGGAATTGCAATTCTTCTAGTTGTGCTTGGTGGAGGATGATTTGAAAAATTAAACTGATGTGGAAGTAAATGTATTGTGGCCAAATAATTACTAAAGAAAGGTTAGGTTTCTCTCTGTGCTATTATTATGTATGCTATTATAATCAATCCATGTATTGCACCAATATTAGCATGCTCTAAGAGCCATCAAAAACATGTCACTAGAAGAATTATTATGGATGGTACTATGATACATCTGCTAATGGCTCAAATAATATGGTTAGTGGCTAGAATGTAAGATCTTAAGGCATTGGTGAGCTACTTCATCTATTTAGCCCTTATGTGTAGAAAAGTGTTGTTTTGAATCAATGGTCGAAATAGGTGCCCAGTAGAAGTTGTCGGTTTCTGGCTTTAACAGATAGCTTCAAATGAAGGTCTCTAATAAATTATGTTTTAATGTTCATTAAGATGAGTGATGAAAGGAATTGTTTTCCTTGGGGGATGACATTCTTGCTTAGACTCAAACAATTAGTACTCAATTAAAATGGTGATAATAATATTCTACATACTATAATAAAAGTTGCACGATATGGAAGTTGATTTATAGTGGGGAGCTCGATGCTGCATGTGGAAATTGCTGCTAAATGTTGTCACTTTACTTTTTTAGCAATTGTATGGAGTAAGTTTCATGCATGGCTACCCTTATTTTCCCACACTCACTTTATAGGAGTCTTGGATACTTTTTTGTGCATCAACCACTTTAAATGAAAATGTTGGAAGACTAAAAATAAATTTATTAAAGATGTTGTAGCTGAAAATTAAATAGAAGTTAGAAATGGGGGAGTGCTAAGCCCAACTCATCTCTTACATGCAGAAAGCTAGTGCTATATTTGTGTTTAATTTGAGGGATGACCTATAGTTGAGTGAGTAATAAATAGAATCTATGTTTGATAAGTTTAGTCTAGAGGCATAGTGACTCGAATTTTGTTATGATTACCGCATTGGGAAGTCTTTTTTTCCCCAATTGGACTTACTATTGTGCAATGTGGTAGGTAAATTACTTTATTAATTTCTATTACATGGTTTGTGGCTAGAATTCAAATTCTTTTCCAAGTGAGAATTTGGACTACTATGTAGTTTGATAGAAAGATGAGTGTAGCTATAAATATCATGTCATTATTACTAGAAACGATCTTATATTATTATTACATTCATAGCAAAGGGAAACTTTGGCACTTGAACATGTCCTTTTGGTGCAATCTCGTTGTATATAAAGTTTTTATGTGGCAATATTGAGTAATAGCTATTGGTGGTTGCTGCATTGGATGGTTTTCATTGAACTACTTGATTTCTATGTAGTGTTTGGGCGGGTCGACCCGACTCGACCGCTGGTCCGTCCAGCCTTTAGGGATTTAAAAAAATAAAATAAAAATAATTCGATAGACTCGTAAGGGGCGAGTGTAGCCAGAAGGCGAAGGAAGAAGGTTGCAGGGAAAGCTGAGCGAAATAGCACGAAATCTACCTGCAGGGAAACCTGAATAGAATAATGTGAAATCAAGTCACCCAGGACCAAGTGACCAAATCTTGGTTGAGGAACGGGGAGCGAACCCCAAACGACTCGAGAGACATGTGAATCAGAATCCTTATAGAGAGCAATGACAACATAATTTGGGCAATATGGGATTAAATTCCCATTCGATTGTCAAAGAAGGTGAAAGAGCAGGTGTGATCCGACGGCTTTGATTAAGCCAGGTAAAATACTACAAGTAAACAGAAAAATGACAAGTAAGAGCTTCGAACCTGAGGCAGATTTGTGAGATGATGCGTAACACGGAACCACAGTAGTAAGTTTCTAATTCAAGTAAATTATGGATACATTATTCAAATACATGCAGGACAACTGATGCACGATCCAATGGCCCAGATCAATGCCCCCTAGATCCAACGTCCAGGATTGATCTCCAATAGTAAAATCGGGTTTCAATCAAAAACCACAATTTCATGATTCAAATCGAACGGTGACTATTATGTGTCTGTTACCCAAATATTTAGTTCATTTTAGAGTTATTGGGGGTTGATTTAAAGCTCAAATTTAAGCTCTATAAAAAGAAAAGGATGATGAACTATAAGATGTTATCATTGCTAAGTTTTCAAAGCTTTCAAATCATAATTTCGAGCTATTTCAAGTGTATATAGTGCTTATAAACTCAAAAAGTGAAAGTTACAAGAAGAAACCCGAAATTAAAGGTTTTGCTTCAAATATTTTCAATTTCTATTTCTCCCTCTTTTCAGTTTTTCCTTGGAATTTTAACTGTATTGAGTGTGCCTCATACTTCTTTTAAATTATCTTAAGTTTATACTTTGTTGCCAATTTCTGTATTTGTTTCCTTAAGATAAGGGCATCACGGTAATTATGCAAAAGCCTGAGGTTTGAGTTGAGCCCGAAAAAACTCAAGTAGTTCGGGATTAGCCGTAAGTAAAATCCCCAAGTATGTTTGAGGTGAGCCGTTAGAAAAACCTTGCTTGTAATTTGGTGATTTTAGTGGCCTTTTCCCAACACCTGTTGGTGGATGTAAGCTCGATTTTGAGTTGAACCACCTTAAAAATGTTGTGTCCTATTTTACCACTCTTTCTTGTTGTTACTTAAAAGATTTAAGTTTCAATTTACACCAAAAATTGAAAGAAAATTTCAAAATTTTTTTAACCACAATTTAGCCCCCTTCTTGTGGGTTTACTTTAAGCATAAAGAATTTCAAAAACACATTTACTACTCAAGCTAAGTTCAAAGTTTGAATTGAACATTTTTATGATGATTGTAGATTAGAATTAAGTCTAATTGAGATTGATGAGAATCTATTGTAAATAGACAAGTAATTATGAAATATATTTTATGATTAAATTATATAATGATAACTGAATTTTTATGGAAAATAATAGTATTTTTTTTAATGAAATTTTACTTTTCTTGTTTTCAATTTGTGGGGTCAAACTTATTCTGCATAGGTAATGTAAAAATTGTTATATATGCAACAATGATTTTTTGAATTAAACATTAGTTTGAAAACATAGATTAATTTGCATTACTCTTGAGCTCTTTTTAATGATTGGAATCTCACTTTATATTGTTCATTAAATATATTTTTAATTTGAAAGTTTGTTTATTCTTCATTTTGTGAAACATTTATTATTATTTAAATTGAATTATTTAGTCAATACCTAATAAAGTTTTGAGAAATATCATAATATTTATTTTTAGAATGTTTTTTGAGAAATTTAATGAAGAGGTTGCATTGTCATTTTTAAATACATCTATGACACTTGACCAATATCAATAAGAATACAAATCTTAATTTGAATAATATTTAAATGCTTTTAAATAATATTCAAATCAAATAATTAAATTATTTTAGAACTTAAATGATTTTAAATAAGCACTTTCTTGTGCTCCACTTCTATTCAAAAGGAGCCATCGCCCTTCGATAGGCTTTAGATCATTTTTATTTGTGTGCCAATAAGAGGAAGGGACTTAGAGGCCTCCTTAACTTGCTCACATGCTTTCTTAATCCAAAAGGTTGCCCTTGTGTTGATCTAACTATTGAACCCTACCATTGGAGTTTAATGTCTTCAACTTGTCTTTGCATTTGCCTCCTAAAGTTTTGATATAAAATTGCTAAAATGCAGAAAGCTCAATAGTTTATAGATTCTCAATCACTATCCATCCAGCTAAATTTACACTTGGGTTTGGCAATGTCAACCCACATTTTTTTAGTTATTGGGACAAGAAGATGTCAATGTAAAGTACACATTATTGTAGTGCATCCAATGAGCTTTCAGTCAAACCTCAAGTCGAATAAGATTGCTCCCCCTTATGAAGAGATTTAATAAGAGATCTGCTTGCTCCTCAAGATGGCCCAAAACAATTTGACGTAGAGCAATGCCTTAGGTGGCTAATGCTAGAGGATGCACTTTGCTGGTTACACTTTATATGGATGATCCATTGAGTGCAAAAAGGGAAAAGAAATAGTCCAAATTTGTAAAAATGTTCATTTTGTGCACTCTTAACTATTGGTAAATAAAGTATGATTTTATGAAATATTGTTCATTGATATAATAGACAACCTAACTGTTATTCAAAAAATAACAACGTAAATTCTATCTAGTCTACCCGAAGCCCCTTGATTGTGTGGACACCACTACAATGTCCTATTCCCTTCTGCCCCAAATGAACAACAATGCAAAATGAGCAAGGAACTCCCTTCGCCTCCACCCTTCCCCATCCCTTCAGACACAAAAAATGAAAATGTAAAGCTTATTCTAACTAGGCTTCATGCTTAGATAAGGTTGCTTGACTTTACCAGCTTTAACCAATGAAACAACCTTGGCCATTCTTCATAGCTTGTCAAATCTCTTGGAAGCTCAGCGAGAGCCTTATGATAGAATTTAGTCCAAGGCACCTACCATCAAGTTAGAACAATTAATAAGCTTGATCTAGCTATGAGGAGACTATGGAAGCCTATTAGTTGCTTGACCTAACAAAGAAGTTTTTTCTCAATCAGATTAGAGGAAACTTGTTGTAGAAAATTTCTCTTAGTTTCTCAGGAATTATCTTATTGAAGGTTCTTGTAAGGATAGCCCATGTTGACCCTTTGGCCATATATCCATTCTCTTGCACTGCATTTTTTGCTAAGTAGAGTAAGATGCCAAGCTTGAAAGTCTACATTTTGCTTATGATTGGGAAAGCATGTTGGTGCAAGTTGCTATTGCCTAGATGATCCCAAATATGTGTGTTTTTAAATACCATAGTATATAAAGATTCAATTAAGCCCAAACTCACATTAAACAGCACTGAAGTTCTTTGTTCTTAAAATAATCCCACAAGAGGGAGGTGGTAAATTGTGGTAAATAAAATTTTCTTTTGATTTTTGATTTCAATTAAAACATAAATATTTTAAGAAAGAATAAGAAAAATAGTACACAAAAGATTTTTAAAGTGGTTCGACTCAAAGTCGAGCCTAGATCCACCCCCAACTGTTGTCAGGAAAAAACCACTAAAATCACCAAATTACAAGCGAGGTTTTTTGTACGATTCACTTCAACCTACTTGGGATTACCTACGGAGAATCTCGAACCAACTTTATGTTTTTTAGGCTCAAGTTAAAGCCCGAGGTTTTGCATAATTGTTCGGATGCCCTTACCCCAATGAAAGAAATACAAAAGATTGCCAAAACTTAAGGCAATTTTAAGAGAAATATGAAGCACACATAATACCAAAAAGAGGGAGGAATAAGGATCGAATAATAGTTGAAGCAAAAACCTCGAATTTTGGGTTCCTTCTAGCAACTTTCACTTTGTGACTTTGGAAGCATCGTATGCACTTGGAATTGTTGGATATTGTGATTTGAAAGCTTTGAAATCTTTGCAATGGTAACCTCTAGGAGTTCTTCATAATTCACTATTTATAGAGCTTAATTTGAGCTCTGAATCCACTCCCAATGGCTCTAAATTGAACTAGCCATTTGGTAACGAACGCAAAGCAATCACCGTTCAATTTGGAGCCTGAAATGGACGTTTTTGATTGAATCTCGAATTTACCATTCGAGATCAATACTGGCCATTGGATCTAGAGGAATTGATGTTGGCCATTAGATCGCACATTGGTTGTCCTACATGTATTAAAATAATGTGTCCAGAAATAAACTAACATAGAAACTTACTACAGCGGTTCTGCATCCTCTTGAAGATTTGGTTCTGGTTTGAATCTCCTGCTTGGCTGTTTTGTTGTTATAATGCAGCAATATACCTTGATTAATCTAAGTCGTCCGATCGCACCAACCCTTCCGCCTTCTTTGACAATCGAATGGGAGTTTAGTCCCACATCGTCCAAATGTCTTTGCGATTGCTCCCTATAACACTTTTGGTTCATGTGCCTCTCGAGCCGTTTGGGGTTGACTCCCCCCTTCCTCGACCAAGTTTTCATCACTTAGTTCAGGTTGACTTGATTTTGTGCATGTTTTGGTCAGATTTCTCTGTAGGCTGAGTTTGCACTTGTTTTGCACTTGTTCTATTCTACAGCTGTGGGCTGATTTCTTACTTGTTCTGTTCAGCAGCATCTTCCTGTGGCCTTTGGCTTTGCTTGCCCCTTTTGGCTCTATCACACAATTCTTACTTTATTTTTAATTTTTAAATCCTTAAAACCTGGACGAACCAGCGGTCAGGTCGGGTCGACCCGCCCAACGCTACAGTGAAAATTCCCAAGACTAAAGTGGTTTTATAGTGTTTTGTGAGATTTTTTGTGCCAAAATTTCGAATATAAGTATACCAAAATAATTTAATATTATGATAGTATTACAAGTTTCCTAAATGACCATGAAAAGAAATTCATTTAATTCTTAAATAATTTCAAAAAATCAAATACCGATGTCTATACTTTTCATCAATATGGCTTGGCCAAAAAATAAAAATTAGGAAATTATTAAACTTATAACATTTTCAAATATTAATACTACTTGTTGCCACATCATCTCAAAATTTGGACATATCAAATTCAAGAAAAATGAAGAGATATTCAAGTCTAAAGATTTTGGTGCATGCCTTCAATTTCCTTTAAGCTTGCCATCACTCCAAGAGTCTTTAAGACCGCTATTTTAAACATTTTAAAGTTCAAGGCTTCACTTAATTTAATATTAATAATTTCACTTAAAGCAAGTCCACATGATATATAAACATTTATGCTTGACTCATCAAACACAAGAGTGTAACATGCACACTAACAATTAAAGAGAACATCATGAATGAAAGTACAATTAGTTGATTCAAAGGAAATCAAAGAATAAGACTACCACTAATTTAAAAACCGTTTCAATGCATACATTCAATCACACAAATTAGAGAATTTTATTTAACACAACTTCTGCATATGGAAAAATACTAAACAGTTAAAAATTATATAAGATGTATAGAATGGAAATAATGAAAAAGATCATACGTCAGTGAACATGGGGATAAACACAAGTGATCTCACAGAAAAGTATCATACAACAGCAAACTTCTCGCTGAACATGAGTGGTTAAGTGAGACTAACATCACATAAAGCTTCATAAAGTTCAGTAATTATCAAGCATTCAAACTTATATAGGGTCGATCCCCTAACATTGTGTTGAAGATCTGAAATAAGGCAATTCATGGGAGGATCTAATGGTCAAAAGGCCTTGATGACACAAAGAGGTTGCTAGCTTCATGAGTTGCAAAATGAATAAGTGGAAGGTGATGTTTGTAGTTGTCAGGATGAGTAGTGTGGGTGAAGGTAGAATAAGTGAAGCCCAAAGGCATTAGTATTAGAGGGTCAAAATCGATGAGGGCCAATCGTTGTTAGGCAGTCAGAAAGTAGGAGGCAGTTGTTAGTTGATTTGGACAACTTTGGGAAAGGTTGTCGATGCCACCAAATGAGATGAGGGTAGTGAGGTGGTAGGGTATGTGAGAAAGTTAGCCAACAATAGTTGGAAGAAGTGAGAAATTGGATTTAGAGTCGACAATTTAGGGTTTAGAAGTGAAGGGTAGCCAAATTTAAATTGGAAACTATTAAAAAAATCATGAGGATTAATAGATTGGAGAAAAGTTGAAAAAATAGAAAAAAGATTATTAAAAGATGAACTACAATGAAATTTGAAAATGACAAAAACTCTCCATTTGTGTCATAATTTTCACCCTCTAAAGAGCTATTTAAAGTTCACGAAGTTGGATTTAACTCATCAATATATTATTATCAAATGACTAATTTCTAATGCAAATTATATTAATCAAAATTGGCTAAACATAAGAACCTAAGCCTCATTACATATAGAGTTTATATATAAGTCATGTAATGCTTTTCATTACATAGGACTAAAAGATAAAATCTTGAAAGGAGAATGATTAGGGGATCTTGCGATACAAATTTCACCAACAAACCAAATATTTATTCAAAAAAATGTTCAATCATGATACAATTTTGTTATCATGATACATTTTTGTTATCCCAAGATGCATCAGATACTTTGATCCATGTGTTTCCCATAATAAAATAGGTTTTACCTCTTTTTTATTTGTTTTATGCCACTTTCATCATTCAAATAAAAGTATGATCCATTTCCTTCCCAGGTTGAGATGCATACTTGAGTGTCATCAATATGTTCAAACTATTTTTTTGTCTTAAATCCAATTAAATGATTTAGTTTCAAATTCTAATTAAAATAAATAACATACTTTATTCTATTTTCATATTCAAGTTCATGCAATAATAAGTGGAGTAGAAATAAAATAATAAGTACAAAAATAGGACTCATTGTGATGACTGTTTTTCTTTCACTCAACCTTTTTTGGATTTGAGTAGTATTAATTTTCTTTACTTATTTCTTTTACTCATTTTGAAACCATGAAAGATTTTCACTCTTTTTAAATCTTTAAATATCAAGTAACCAAAAAAATTCAAAAAATTTAAAGGAATCATTTTAAATGAATTGCAAAAGTGAATAAAACCAACAATCCATACAATTCTAGAAATTACAAGTTTTCACACTTTCTTTTAAAATCACAAATTTCATCCATCACTACTTAATGAGATTATAATGCATGTCATTTTTATCAAATAGTCCTAATAAACCAATAACAACACTTGTATGACAATGTAATATCTTTAAAATCATTAAATTCTAGATCTCACTTTTTCTTGATATTCCCATGGTGTTTCACATTTTTATCTGAACGTGTTCAGACAAAAATAGATGGAGCCAACTACCACTCGCTTAGTGCCAATATATGTACATATGTGCAAAATAAGTAATATTTGGGTAGCAAATTGCAAGGTCAATTGTAAAGAATATAATATACCAAAAGAGCAAGTGAGCACATGTATGAGCTACAAAAATAAAATCAATTACAAAACAAAAAACTTTTAGCACCTTTAACATTTTTATCTTTTGTTATCTTTATGCATTAGCTTGTTACTTTTAATTGTTGCCATGGTTTACATCCATTTAAGGTTTGGCTTAAAAATAGGCCAATTTATTAAAAAAATTAGACATATTTTGAAATGCATCATTGAAAAGATAATTAAATCAAATGAAGGCTCGTTTGATTTCTAGAACTATCATTCGAAAGTAGTTGTCACCAGTTTGGATAACAATTAGCTTTTTCATTTTTTTAACACTATCCTTTCTTTACCAAAATTTTTTCTTTTTTCTTTTTCACATTTATTTTTTAATTTTTATTTTGTGTCTGTTATCACAAGTAATATTTTCTTTCTTTTATTTTCTTATTTTTTGATCATTATCACAATAATATTTTTCTTATCTTTTCCCTTTTTGTAAAACTTGTCACATAATATGTAAATAAATAAAGCAATACAACATTTCATGCTCAAGTAATATATGAAAATAAACATGTGAAAAATTTCTTTCTGTAAAGAATCAATTATCCACAATAATTTTCTTTTAAACCATCTCTTATGGGTTTTACACTTCCAACAAGCATCAACATAATTTTAAGATTGTTCATTCTGTTTCTCAATTTTTCTTTTTATTTAATTAAGGTATCAATTTCATTTCAATTTAAATAATAAGGAATCCATAAGCACATTGACAACAAAACAAATAAATGAACAAAATTTCAAATTCAAGTTGAATGATTAAATTCTTTTTTCACTATGAAGTTATTACTTTGATCAATAATGTGACAAATAAGCTTATCTACACAACAACCTCAATTTACCCTTTCATATCATCATTTAAGGGAACTCTTGTCTTCTAACATACATTAAGCATATTCACTTATATGCAAGTTATTTATACAAGCATCATCAACAAGTTATTTCTCAAATAAACAAAACCTACAGTATATATCACACATTACATCAAAATATATACACATAGTGTGAGATTTTTTACCTCTTAAATTCTATGTAATAATATCATAAGAATCAAAATTTAGCACAAGTTCACTTTCATCTCTTAGGTGCTGCAATACCTGTGACTAGATCCTTTGGTTCTTAGTAGTGCTTTCTTTCACTTTTTTCTTTAGTCTAATGCACTTTGTTGAGCTAATCTCTTTGATTTTTCTTATAAATTTTTGTCCAAGCTTGACCTCACATTTTTATTATAAATAGCTAATGTTCCTTTACATTCTCATCAGTTCCACTTCATCCAACAGTTATGTTCTTTCATTTAAGTATAATCTCACCTCCATGCCTTCATAACTCTAATGGTTTCTCAGCAATTATCCTTTCTCCATGATGATTTAATTAGTCATTTGCTATTTTAGGATTAATATGCTTTCAGTTATTTAGTGTCATACTATACAATCCTTTCATTTTGTATCATACAAATTATGATATTCAACTTTGTTTATTATTAATTCTACTAATTATCTTATAAAATTTCATAATCATACTTGTATGCTACCTTTTAATGAACATTTGTTTATGTCATAATCAGTGATATTCGCATACAACTTTACTGTTAACTTGATCATACTTATATGATTATACTCAAATTATTTTGTGATACTTTTTAATTTTGTCATTCATTACTCATCTCTTAGAATAAAGTATTCGCACCCTGATGGGCTATACTCACCCTTTATCATTATAGTAGCTCTATATAAGTATAGGTGAGTTATCCTTGTTATATATCATATATAGTAAAATGTGTAAACATAAATAAGCTATCCTTATCCTAGGCTTGTCTCACCTTATTTAGGTATAATAAACTATGTAGATGTATATAAGCAATTCTTGCTCTATATAATATATAGTAGAACACTATAGAAATGGAAAGTGATATTCTTTCCTCGGGTTGGCCTCTTAATATATCATATCTAATAGAATTTGTATAAATATAGATGAGCTATTCTCATCTTGTATTATATATATTTGTGTTGTGTAAGGTTATAATATGGATAAGATTATTTGAGGATAATATATTTAGAGGTATTTCAATAATTTTATTTTCTTAATTGATAATCAAGCATACCAAATATTTATATTCCAAACTATTTTTTATTTATTAACTTATAAAAGTTTATATTATATTACATATCAATATCCTTATTATATAATACCTTAAATTAATAACTCGTGAATTAAATACTAGATAAATAATGATAACCCAAGAAAATAATTACATAATTATTACATTTGTATAAAATTTTTTTAATATCTATGAATTTTATAAAATGATAACAAAAAAAGAATGTGATTTTATAAATAACATAAAAATAATTTATTAGTATATTTACATCATAATTACAAATTTTATCTATTATCCATAATGCATAAAAAATAAAATAAAAATATTCTAAAGCTCATATTAAAATATAATAACATCAAAAAATTTATCACTTCGTAAAAAAATTATAAATCAAATTGTTAATATATTTATATCATAATTATCAAATTTATTTATCTAAATATAAAAGTTATCACCTTTTTTTAATCTAAATCTTTTCTTGATTTTTTACATTATCATGTATATTTAATGCTCAACATATGTCCTATATGTGGGATGTTTATTTAGGAATTTAAATCGTATTAATTTCTAATCAGCCTTTAAGTTATTGCCTTAGATCGTACTTATGTAATTCTCTCATTGTACCATATGTTGTATCAAAAATAAGCATTTTGAATTATATCAAACTATGTAATTTCCAAAACCATTTTTTTGTTATTTATATCATTTCTAAACATATAGTATGATCCCAAACATTACACTATATAATTTTTATTCTCTCTTAATTTTGTTACCTTGTCAATCATTCATACTTTTATGATACTCCCATCATAAAGTTGATCAATTCACTATTTATCACTTTACATAATACAATCATCTTAATCAAATCATATGTTTCCATTATTAATCCACCACCAAAATATCATATCTTATAATGACACATGATGTACAACTCTAATATAGTCTCTTCTCTCTCAAGGGTTAATCATTTATTCATATCTTTAACTAACTATTCAGTTGATCAACTGAGTCACACTATATAATATTTCATATAAGACTTCTACAATATTCTTTTACAATCTTGTTTCTTATAATTAATAGTTTTGTTTTTTAAAAAGTTTAGCTTTAATTAATAATTTTATTGATCCCACAAGCCATTATATGATTTATGTTGGTATTTAAAACTGCCTTCATATGATGAACCTCACAAATCAACACATTATACAAATATTACACATATATTGTTCTAATGTGATGAACTCGACTCCTCAACCTATAACTTAAATGCTTCTCTGACTATTATAACGCCAAAATTCTTCTAATGTGATTATCTTATACCATATTTCATCATAGCTTTCCTTAAAAGACATAATTGATAATACCATATGATGTAGAACAAATTATTTGGATGATACATATTAATAATAGCTAACAACTCTCATTCTATATGTCTTGGTTTCAATTCAAATTAGCATCGATTCACTCCATACCACATCTACATTACTTTAAATCTAGTTCTTACTTAACTTATAACATAATAATATTTTTTATTTATGTAAAACTAAATTAAATTTAAAAAAAGAATCAATTTAAATGTCTATCTTTTCTTTGATAAATACTAATCAATTTTCTTCGCTATTTGCTTGTAATAATCTCTCTTCTTCTCATCTTCTTGTTTTTGATCTTCTCCTCAAGCTACAACAAAGTTTTCCCAATGGTTCTTCATTATTATAGTTTTCTCTCTATAATAGTGCTTCACCTTCACTCTCTCTTCTTTGCTCGCAAAAATCATAGCATAGTAATGATGCCTTACTCGATAACCTCCTTGACTCACTCCTTCTTAGTGGTTCTTAACAACACCACTCAACTTTGTAACAAGCTTCATACATTGATCTTTCAAACATCTTTTCTTTTATAGACTCAAGTGTTAACTCTCATCAAATTTTATAAGTGTATTAAGAAAACATCATTATTAATTTATAATTGATGTGCAGTCATATGAAATGCATGTGTATTAAAAAACATTTCTTCTATTCAATTATTTGTATCATATTTATTTTGAAAAAATAATTATCATTGAAATAAACTTCTAGCACCGCACAAAATGGTCATAAGAAGCCAACAAAAATCATAATCATAAAAATTAATATTCTACCCCACCTACATTTTATGGTTTACTATTCTATATATGTGTTATGAGTTTTAGAACACAAAACAAGAAAGATGTAGAATAAAAAAATGAAAGAAAAAGATTGACTGGATAAGCTTAATGATATATATCATCATGGGAAATGTGAAAATTAGAAGATAAAATTTTATCTATGATTTTATCTCATAATTGATCAATATGACTTTATCTATGACTTTATCTCTTGTTATTATTGGTACTTAAAATGAGGGGCATAATTGAAATGTCAAAATTAGAAGATAAAATTTTATGTATGACTTTATCTCATAATTGATCAATATGACTTTATCTGTTGTTATTATTAGCACTTAAAATGAGGAGCATAATTGACAGAGATCTCACTATCGTTAGTACTTTATATATAACAATGTTAAAGGTCCATGTTAGAATTGATGTTTGACCTCATTTTTGTTGTTGTGAGCATTTCCATACTAGGTAACAAAGAGTAAAGACCTATTTCTATTAGTATTTTGGTGAAGGCCAATGGTGGCAGGAGATATACTTTGATCACTTGGCCAATTATCAATAGAGGTCATGTGATATGATTGATACCACGTAGATATAACATAATATAGAATCTTATGAAGTAAGGATAGTAGTCATATAAAAAATGCCTTAAAAAAGGAAGAAAAGAATAAAAATAAAAATATGAAAAAAAATAAAATTAAAAATAAGAAAAGAAAGAGATAATATTACTCCTATAATATTAGTATTATTTTTTTTTCTATAATATTAGTATTATATGATAATTATATAACTACTTGAATATAGAACATACAAGCTCATATTTAAATATTCAACATATTTAATATATTTTTATCATACATTCATATTTATTGCTTCATATTTATTTATATGCTATATATCACGATTTCACACTACTTTACTACTTAAATCTAATAGTTTATTCTTTAAATATATTATACTTATACATACTTATATTATTGATTAAGAATGAGATATTTATAGAGTTTAGGATTCCTAAAAGTTATAACTTCATATCCTTTATGTGAGGAGAGGCTTTCTTTTGAGAACTCTATAAGGTGTTTCATATGTATGACAGTTATTGTATAAAAAAGCTATTTCAACTTTTATTTTTGAATAATAGCTTTAAGAAAGGAACATAATTATTTATACAATAATTTAATTGAATTTTATATTTTAATTTGTGATGTTTTTCATCATCTTTATTTTGCATGGTGCCCTCAAGTTTTTTGTTTCTTACTTTATTTATTTACTCAACAATTTGGTATTTTGGAGGATATTAATAACTTTAATTAATATTAAATTGAGTAGTGCATGACACAAGTAGGGTATTGTTGTACTTCAAGATCGAGGACTGTAAGGATCAATAATCACATAAGAAAAAGGGGAAAAATTTGTTTTATAAATGTAAAATCATAATTTTAAGTTGTAAACATGAATTTTAGAAAATAATCTACTTTGATTTATGAATGATGACCAAAGATGATTAATTCAATAACATAATAAATTTAGGTTATGACAATGATGCAACGTAGTTTTAAGATAAACTAAGTAAAAATTGGTTGCCTCATAATATCCAAGACTAAAGAAAGTAGGTTGTGATCATAAGGCAATATCTTAAGGTTAAAATCATTGACAAGAAACATCCTCTAGCAAGCCTCAAGGTAAAGTGGCATATATATGAATAGTCTGACAATAACAACAATGAGAATGATTCTTGTTATATATACAAGGCTATTATTTTAAAATATAAATTTTTTTGTGAACAAAACTTATTTTAACCGACATAAATTGAAAATATAGGTTGATACTTCAAAAAAATAAAATGAGAGGTGACATTACTCAACCACTTACAACGAGTAAAGAGTTTGACATTTTGGCTTTGGACATTAGTCTTTGACTTAGTCCAAGTACTTTGCTTTTCTCAAGAATGGAACCCAACGACTTAATTCTCTTCTTCTAAGCAATAGATCTAACAAATGGATAATTTTTTTACGCTTTTGCTCCAAATTATTAATAATACTCTTTGATAAGAAAATTACCTAAATAATTGGTAACTTGTAATGTAGACCATAATAACACTATTTTCATTTGTATCCCATTTAGTCAGCACAATTGCTTCCAAAATAAGTACATTTGGCTTCTTTGGATCCTCTTCCTCTTCAGTCATAGTAGCACTCTAGCTTTTTTTGAGGCATGTTTTCTCCTTGTATTGGCTTTGAGAAAAGAAGGCCTCATGTTTGTTCATCATGTCGAGGTCAACTCTAATAGGAATATCAACAAGCCTCTCTCTTCATAAGCCCATCATGATACAGTGCCATGATTTTTGTTTTGCTACCAACTTTGTTGATCTTCAAAAAATACAAATATGGCCATTGGAGAAGTAGCCATCTTTTCATTCGAACCACTTGAGATGAGGATTCAACTACAACTTGTTATGCATCAAGTTTTGGAGGAGTCATCACGTAAAGAACATTATGGGATCTGATGACTCTTAATAACTATCAAGATTATCCTTTAAAGGAAGGTTAATTGTGTGATCATTATGAATGGTTTAAGAGAAAACCAAGTTGAGTATTTTTCGCTTTCAAGTATCTTATCCAAGGCCCTAGTAGAGAACTTGCTGATTTTGAGATACAAGACAATGGTAATGTCAAATTTGAATAGCTCTCACTTGAGGATTACACTTAGAAAAAGAGCAAGATGAATCATCATCCCATCAACACCATTTTATATAAGTGAATATGCATATTTTTTGACATGTCATATGATAAGCTAGTCATATAATCCTTCATTTTTCACCATAGGCATCTAAATAATAAGAAGTAATATGATAAATTAAAATATAATTTTTTATTTTCATAATATTATTTGAATGTTTTTGACCAATCAAAGAAATAACACGTATCAGACCAAGTTCAATTTTACCAACTCTAACAAAAGAATGCTCATCTCATCAGTTTTTTTGTTAGGTAATTTCATTTACATATAAAGTATTTCAAAATCTCATATTCGAATAATATTTTTTCTCTATTTATCATTCGGGTACAACCTTTTACTTTAGTTTTCAAAATAAACTATAAAAAGCCTTTTTTAACAACAATAATTGAAAAAATATATATTTTTTTCGTAAAAGGCTCCACAGATGCATTCATTTCAGGACACATGGTCTTTTTGTGAAATAAAATGTAGAAGCAGAAGTTTTGCTATTGTGTGAACAACCACTACACGTAAAAAACGACTGAATGGACCTCGAAACGTCACATTAAATGGTCCCCATATCAAAGCAACGTCAGCACGTCACCAAATCATGTTGCAATTTTCAATTTACACCTAATTAAATGTAAAGTTTTATTTTAATAATTATTTACTATTAACTAATTTCCTTTCAACAATTAGCATCCGCTCGTTCGGCAAAAAGACTAAACGTGAGAATTTTGCAGAATGCTAATCGAATAGTATTAAGAAATTGACACATGTATTTCAACGAGCTTCCCATGTGGAGAAAGCCAAATGGGGTACTGCCATATGGAAAATACGTAGGTTATGGCTTCTGCAAAAGAGCCGTTGCTTTTGCTTTTCGTACAGCCCCATCTTTTCTTGGTTTTTTTTTCAGATTAAAATAACAAACTGTAAACCAGAGAATATTTAATAAATTGAATGACAAACTATTGGAATGTGGAACATGGTTCATTCATATTTAAATAGGGCTCATTTTGAGGTTTTGCAACGAAGGACAAATTGAGCATTATGAGAAGGAATTTTAAAAAGCTGGTAGGAGAGTAGATGGGCACGCTTTTTGAGATATACAAACCTCTAGAAGAAATTTCTTTGCTAGAGAAATTATACAAATTTAATGAAATGATATAGATATTGGTGATAGATATAAGAATAAAAAAAGAAACATAAAAAAAAGATTTTTGTATTTGACAAATTTAATACATGTTATAAAATTGTGTTGTAGTGGAAGTTTTTCTTTGATATATCTTAAGCATTAGTTTTCACTTTCTAGAAGTTTTTCATCATAAATTTTATAATTTTGTTTACTTATGTCTTCTTTAACATTATCTTATTATTCTTTGCATTTTGATAATGATCACCTCTCAATTTTATTTTTCATATCAATAAGATTTTACACATTTAATTAAAAACAGATATGTGTGTGGACATATATACTCATGCACATCATAATATTGTATATATATATACACACACACACACACACACACACACACACAAACACACAAAAGAAGAGCTGAATTTTTTTTAAAAATATTATTAAAATTTAAAAGCCATATATAAACTTAAATGGAAGGATGTGGATGCGGATGTGAACAATAAATATTAGTAACATGTGTACATTAAAAGGAAGGTTAGATTATTTATTACTAAAACATTAGTGAGTTTATTTTTGTCAAAGATATAAGAATACAAAAATAAGCATAAAACAAAGGATTTTTGTTTTAGATACATTCAATAGATGTTGTAAAACTATGTTATAGTGGAAGTTTTTCTTTGACCTATCTTAAGCATACGTTTTTCTTTCTAAAAGATTTCTATCATAAATTTTATAAATTTATTTATTTATGTCTTGTTTAAGATTATCTTTCAATTTTAATTTTTATATCTATAAGATTTTACATATCTAACTATGAATATATATATATATATATATATATATATATATATGACACATGCACACACAAAGAGAGTTGAAATTTTTTTAAAATATTATAAAGATTTAAAATCTTTATATAAACATAAAAGGAAGCATGAAAATGTGCACACTAAAGATTAGCAACATTTGTCCAAAAGACTTAACGAGTCTATAATAAATGGTTCAAACTTGAAAATATGGGTTCAATATAAGCTACGTTAAGGAAACAATTTTTTTAGAAATTTATTCATGAAGAATTGATATTCAATACAATTATATGTAGTTATTTTTGTATATGGTAATTTACTTTTTAAAGTATATAAAATTTAAATTTATTGATTGAGTTGATAAGAAGAATAATATTCATTTAATTTTTTTGAAAAGTATTCAACAAAATTCGTTTTATTTTGTCAAAGTTTATTTATGGTATTATTTTGTATTGTTTTTAATGTATATGATATGTGGTTCAGTAAGAGGAAAATAAATTATTAAGAATAAAGCTCTAGTTTTTTTATAAAAACATTTAAGAAATTAATTTAAAAATTATTTTTAAAGTTTGAAAAATAATCTAAAAATAATTTTATGTTTAAAATATACATAGGAACGGACACATAGCATTTACAATTTTTTTTGAATCCTAAAATGGACGTTTCTGATTGAATCTCGATTTTACCATTCGAGATCAATCATAGTCATTGGCTATAAGCGGCCTTGATCAAAGCCATTGGATCGCATGTAGGCTTTTCTACCTGTATTAAAATAGTGTGTCCAAAAACAACTTGAATTAGAAACTTATTGCAGTGGTTACGCATTGTCTCGCATTTCTGGTTTGGGTTCGAAGCTCTTGTTTTGCATTTTACTATGTTTACTTGTAGCATTTTACATTGATTAACCTAAGCCATCAGATTGTGCCTGCCCTTCTGCCTTCCTTAACCTCAGTGGCCCGAACACGCTTGCCTTTCTGCTTTCTTTGACAATTGGATGAGAGTTTAGTCCCATATCGCCCAAATTGCGTTGCCATTGCTCTCTATAAGCTTTTAGGTTCGTATGACTCTCGAGCTGTCTGTTGTTTTCTCACCCCTTCCTCTACCAAGATTTGGTCACTTGGTTTCCATTCAGCTTTCCCTAGGACTTGATTTCATACTGTTCCATTCTGCTCAGCTTTCCCTGCATGTTGATTTCGCACTATTTCGTTCTGTTCGGCATTCCCTGCTACCTTCTTCCATAGATATTGGCATAAAGCTTGCTTGATGAGTAGAATATACTATACATAATGTAAAAATTAACAATATCAACTATAATATCTAAAAATCTTGATTATTAGAATAGATGCCTAAACGTCAACATCATTATTCTTGAAGGATCTTCCCTTATTGTTGATGATGTCTACAGCTTTGTGATTAGAACACTGTCAAATCCCACCTATACTATTGTATTAAGTATCATTTTGAGTAATTATTAAATAAAAATTTTAATTTAAAAATTTAGAAGAAAAGTAAATCTCAAGTGAGAAATAATAATAGAACTCTAATTTGCCAATCGAGTGGGAATTGCTCTCTAGTTAAACTAGAATGACAACTATTTAACTCCTAAAGTTACTTCCCAACATTCCTTTCCAAAACATTAGCTGCACATTCTCCTTTGTTCCCCAATGAGCTTCGTGAAAATTCTTTAATCATTTATATTGTTAATCGCACTCAGTGAGAAAGATAATATAAGAAAATGCTCTTAATATATATATATATATATATATATATATATATATTAAATTCCAAAAACACTAATCCTTTAACTAGATGGACTAATAAATATCATTATAAATAAGTGATCTATTACAAAAATATATATGACCATCCAATCCAAAATAAATACTATACTAATTTGATATAAAAATGCTAAAGAGAATCATTGTACTAGCTAATAAGTAAAATTCTTATCTATAACATCCAAATTTACATCTTCTAATATAATTGATACATTACTTATGATATAAATACTAGTAAGACTTTAAAGAGTTAATAAGTAAATAAAATAAAATAATGATATATAAAAATAATGATATAATAAAAAGATATAATTTTTTCATAATAATTAAAAATTATACCCATAACAAATTGTTATTATATATAAAAGGTAATAAATTTAAAAAAAGTTTGAACATGTATATGTATATTTTTCATTTTCCTATTTCTTATTTGTTACATTTTGTAACACTTAAAGATATGTTCATTATTTCTTCATTCCTTTCATTTATAATACATTTAGACATATCCCAAATTCCACTCACTTTAGATCCTTATTCTCTGAAATCAATGCCAATAATATAGATATCATCATAGAATATCCTCACCATAACAAGATTGCATCCTTCTATATCATTTATAATAGAATCATGTTGATATAGATATCATATCCTCACTACATATCATATAAAATACGATAATGCAGATATAGATGGACTAAACTTACCGTATGTTGTGTATAGTAGACTCACTTTAGATTTTAATGGGCTATTCTTTCCCTTTATTATACATAATATAATTTTATAGATATAAATAAGTTATCCTCACCACAGGTTGTTCTTATTTATTATCATGTGAAGTAGAATTTGTAGAGATATAAATCAATTTTTATTGTCTTATATCATGTATATTTATTACATGTGAGGTCATAATATAGTACATGAATATTTGAGAGTAATATATTTAGGAGGTATTTCACTCATTTTACTTCATTTTCTTATTTGATAATAAAGCATGTCAAATTTTTACATCTAAATCATTTTTAATCCATTAATTTATACAATTTTTTTATTATATTACATGTTAATGTCCTTGTTATATAATGTTATAAAAGAATAACATATGAATAATAAGTCATGTAGCAACCTATTATAAAAATATGATAACTTAAGAAAATAATTACATAATTACTAGATTTGTATAAAACATGTTATAATATGTTTGATGATGTATAATAGACTTAGATTTTTATCATGGTCTAATTTGGAGTCTATAATATTAGAGATGCTTAATAAATTATTAAGAAATATGAAAAAAATACTATAAATTGATTAGGATTAGATGATGTGTACGATATTTTAAAACTATTTAAAGATTAGTCATTCAAAGTTGTGACATTGATTATTAGGTTGAGTAAGTCGTAATATTTTATGTGTTAACCATAAAATATTATAAGATGATTTTTATTACATTCAATTTCATACATTAAAATAGAGAATTTAAGATAAACTCTACATGAAGTATTTTAATAGAAAATAATAATTGAAACTTTAAATTACAATCTGGAAAATAAAAGTGACTAAAAGAATGTACCTTTTTATCATGATGTGGGTGTTGATGGAAATAAAAATTTGTAAGGTTATCAACTATTCTGATGGAAGTTCTCTTATATTCGATCATAGTCTCTTGTAAGGGTTTGGTTCTTGGCTCTCCTTATGAAATTTCTTGCACATTTGATCCTTGTCTCTCATAAGGGAAGTTGGAATCTCTATAACTAGAATTAGGTACACACTTTGCTCACAAATGTTATAGTATACAAATAACAGAAATTTAATTCCATCATTTTTTCTCTTCAAAATAGTGAATATCCTTATTTATAAGGATATCAAAGGTTCATTAATAAATTTTTAAACAATAAAAAATAAAAGATTAAAAAACTACAAATTTAAATAAATTAAATAGTTTTCCAACTAACCATGCATTTTGGGAGACAATAATGACGAGCAACAAAATGATGGGGCAAGAAGCATAGACAAAGCTACTAGTCTAAATTTTGGGTAGGTGTAGATCATGAAGAACTAAACTGATTTGCAAGGACTGGTGGGTTGGTGTAGGTTGACGCAAGTCAAGCAGATCAACTAGTGTTTTTGAGTCAATTTGGGTCACATGGGTTTCGGGTTGGCTTGTGCAGCGATAGTGGGGATGATGATGGTGGCAGATCGCAAAAGGCGACAAAATCAATAAGAAAATTTAATTTTAAGTATTTTTTTAAATAAATTTCAACAACATTTTACACCGATAAACTTATGAAATTGGTGTGATGCTAATGGATGTATGTTTGTGAGCTAATATTAGATACTCCTACGTCATTGATGCTTTTCAAAAAGATAACATGAAAATATGTTAATTTTTAAATAACATAAAAATGGTTTGCTAGTGTATTTATATCGTAGTTTTTTGATTTACCTGTCATAAATCATGTATAATAAATGAAATAAAAAAATTTCAATACTTAAAATCCCTATTAAAAGATATAAAAAATTATATCATTTTATAGATAGATTATAAATTAATTTATTAGTATATTTGTATCATAGTTATCAAGTTATCTACTAAAAACGATGAGTTGATTTCCTTTTCTAATCTTATCCTTTTCTTGATTTTCTAAATGCCATGTATATGCATTGGTCAACGTATATCATATATGTAGTATGTTTAGCAAAAAACTAAAATCATATTAATTTCTTATAAACACTTAAGTTGTTGTCTTGGAATGTAGTTATATGGTTTCTTTATTAGATCATAAGATCTATAAAAAATAAGCATTTTTAATTATATTGAACTTTTATAATCTCTCAATTATATCATATAATTCACAAAATTAGCACTCTTTCATTCATGTCATTTTTGAACATGCACTTTGATCATTGGTATCATATTATATAATGATAGCCTATTTTAACATAATTCATATTCCCCAATAAACACAATACTACCTATAGCATTATACTATATGTTTTTTACTCTCTCTCTCTCTCTCTCTTTGTTCTACTAGCCTGTAAATCATTCATATTATTATGATGGTCCTACTTTAAAGTATGAACAACTCATTGTTCCTCTTTTCAGGCAATATGATCCCTTGAGCATACCATATGTTTCTATTATTAATCCACCCTAATACATCATAACTTACAATGATACTAAACATACAAGTTTTACTATAGTCTCTTCTCTCTCAAGAATTAAATATTTTGTCAATAGCTCTGACTAATCATCCAGTATGATCAACTCAGTCATATTTTATGAGATTTCATCTAAAATTCTTTACACTGTCCTTCTAAAAAACTTCTCATGCTTCAATTAAATCACTATTTCTTTCATCCAATATGATTCCAAGCATCATACTTATTTGATTCTCACTACTTGACCTTTAACCTGGAGGATCATCGAATACGATCATTATAATTATATCAATCCAATCATATATTTTAACTTAATTACATCATACAAAGTCAATACCCATATTTCGATTGTATAGTGAACCTAACAACTCAACACATTGCACAAGTACAACACTCATATCGTCCTTATGTGATGAACTCGATATCCCAACCTATAACTTAAATTCTTCTCATACTAATACAACTCCAAATTTTGTTTAATATGATTGTTTCATCCCATCTTTCATTATAGCATTTTGATCCCTTATTATTTATGATTTTAAACTAATCATATCATATAATGTAGATCAACAAACATATAATACACATTAATAACCAATATCTCTTATCCATTATCTCTTGATTTCACTTCAAATCACCATCAATTTATTTCATACAACATCATAGTCAATTTAAACCGAGTTCTTACACAACCAATATTATTATTTTTATTTGCATAAATCAAAGTAAATTTAATAAAAAATCAAATTTAAATACTTAAACTCTTCTTAGTTACTTATTTTCCTTTGTTATTTTTTTGTAGTCTTTCTTCTTCTCCACTTATTTTCTATCTCTTCCTTGACCTAAAACAAGGCTTTTTTCAAATGTTTCACAACTTCTCCTTCTTTTTTATAATTTTCTATATATACCCAAGTGTCTTCTTCACTCTTTCTCCTTTGCTAAATGAAAATTATAGCACAGTAACGATGCCCTTCTCAAATTTTTAAACTTTATTGGTCACCTCCTTCTAATGGTTCTTGATGATGTTACTCAGCTCTTTGATAACATTCACACACTCAAGTACTCATTCACCTTCACTCATTTGGACTCCAACCAAAATTTTCTTCCATCAGATTTTATTATTTTGCTAAAGGCCATCATTATTAATTTCATAATTGATTTGATTAAGAAAAACATGCAGGTGATTTGATTAAGTGCATGTAAAATAAAAAAATAATTCTTTTATTTAATTAATTATGTCACATCTATTTTAACCAAATAATTATCATTGAAATACACTTCTACCACTATGCCAATTGTCATAAGAATCTAGAAGAAAACTATAACCATAGAAATTAATATTTTATCATTCCAATATTTTATTATCTATAATTTATCTTCTATCTAGCTTATTATAATTATGCTAAAATTCTTAAAATTATAAATCTAGCTTAGATAATTTACTTTTTATTATTTATGATTCAACTCTTTATAGATTTATTTTAATCAAACAGAAAATTTCAAATATTATAAATCTATCATAAACAATATCTTAGAAGTTTTAATGAAGCTTATTACAGAAAGGAAGGCCCTGCTACTTATGGAGAAGCCAAGAGGGAAGAGAAAGACCATCAAGTGAGAAAGAGGAGTAAAGAGAAGGGAACTATGAGGAGGGTCTCCATTAGAAGAGAAGAGACTATGAGAGAGAAAGGGTGAAGCATCAAGTGAAAACATAAAAAGAGAGACATTAAAGCATATAGAATAAAAGAGACAGAAAAGGAAACATAATAACATGTATGCATTAGGAGCATATGGGAGCAAGAATGAGTGTTGGCCAAAAGGAAAAAAATGAAAAAGGAAAAAAAATAGAGGAGAGAGAGAGACAAGAGAGTGAAGTATTACAGCAAAGTTTTAGGAAAAAAGAGACATTGTGAGAAAATTTTGGTGGGGAGGAGGAAAAGGGAATTTTGTGAAGATGTTTAAGAAAACAAAATTGAGGAGCCAAGCAAAAAGCAAAGTAAAAGCAAAAAATAAATATTTGTGATGTTATCATACAAGAGAGAGAAAGGAAGAAAGAGAATTAAATCAATTACTTTGATAAAGGGGAGGATTTTGAAAAAAATCCAATAGCAACTAGTCAATCAAGGAAGATAATGAATTAAGCTAGTGATGGCTTCATGAATACAAATCAAATTGTTTGGTGTGACTATTACATTAGAAAATTAGTCACCAATGTAGTGTATCATAGGTGCATTATTATGATGTATTATTGGATGTTCTTTTATTACTTTTAGTTTGGTTTTAAAAAAGAAAAAGAATATTGGTTCACATAGTTGCACATGCATTACATGTATGATATATTACTATTAGTGACATGTTCGTAAAATATATTCATGTTTAAGCATATTGTTTCATGGGTGAATATTTGCGTGAATGTAAACCATGTTTGTTAGTCATAGTTGAGATTATCATCTCTTATTTCACATGTTAGTATTGACATGCTTAAAACTATTATGGGATGTTTCATATGTTTTGGTATTATGTGAGTTATATTTATAAAAAATTGAGACAACATCATTAAGATAACTATGAAATTATGAAAAAATTAATATGAGATTCCTAACAAAGAAAACAATTCATATATGAACATGACTCAAGGGTGTTACTTAGGTCAAACAGGGCCTCTCAAGTGTGCATCCTAAATTTAGTATGAGATTCCTTAAAATAGAAATGCAAATTTTCATGAGAAATGGATTAATCAGTGCTACTCTAATAGATTAAGGCTCACTAGAGTGCACTTCTAGTTTTTTGTTTCATCATAAGGTGTTGCTAAGCCTCCATGGATTTTTAAACTTAAGATCAAGAGATCATTGATGATTAAGAAAAATGATAAATTGATCCTTTGAAATATTAAAATTAACAAAGGGATAGTACTTCATTACATATAGGGAGAGCATTTCTTTCCTACGTTTTTTATATTATTAATTTTAATATTTTGTAAATACTATAATATTTTACTCGACCAAACATGTGGCATAAGACAAAGATGTATGCTATATAGTTTTTGTTTATTAAGCTAATGTCATGTGCTTAATTTTTCTTTGGTGTTAATAATTTTAGGTAAAATCTTAAGCACATCATGAGACTTCAGGGGATAAGTAAGAGGTCATGGATTTTTTTGCATTTAATTTTTCTTAGAATTCTTGTATTAGGAAAGTTTTATTAATGTATAACACTATTATGAAAACAAGGATATGGGTCATATTTTAGTGCTTATATTTTATTTATATTGCAATAGTTGTTGTACGAACGCAAAATTTAAAAATAAAATATATCTTTTATTTGGTTTTAATTAGAATTCAAACCTAACTCATATGATTGGATTTAAAAAACAATGATTTGACAAGTTGGTAATGCTAATGTGGACCACCAATACATCATACAAATGCACTTATGAAACACAATATTGCTTACCTCTATTTCTATTTGTAGTGGTCACACCAAAGCTTTGATCTTAAAATTTATATCAATCTTTTACTTTCAAAGTTATTTTAGTTGTTATAATATTTCTCTAAATTTTAGATCTCTCTTATGATTCCTTTATTTTGCTATCTCAAATGCTTCAAAAGCACCTCCTCTTATCGTCTTTTCTCTTAACTCTAGGACAAAGCAATTTCTATCCCTATCACTTATCAACTCTCCGACTCCCTCTAAATAATCATGTCTCTCTAAAGAACACCATGCCACTCTTTTACTTAGAATTTGAAAGTTTGTTCTAGTGGTTCTTTGATTAGGTTTTAGGGTAATTAAGAACTTTTAGGAGTTTAGGAATTAATTAAATTCTTATTGAGATCAAATTAAAAAATTTATAGTATTACATATACTTTACAATCAATTAAGTCTCCAAAAGTTAACTAATTAATTTTGTGTGATTCATATTAATGAGCTATACTTGTTAACCAAATTTCTTCAATTTTTTTGACATTTAAGATTTTTAAAAAATTTTTAAACTAAAAATCCTCAATAATCTAATTGTATTACTTTTCTCAAATTGTTTTATACTTTAATTCTACGATCGCCAAACTTCTTTTTTGTGTTAATTTTATTAATCTTATTCTTTTAAGCTCTAGTGTTTAGCAAAATTTCATAATCTTTTTAGTTCATTTAGTATTTTTTGAATTTTTGGTTTTTTCAAAACTTATAAATATTTCCTTATTAATCCAAAACCCATTTTTAAATAGTTCAAAAATATTTATATTTAAATAATTTTGTTTCATTAGATTCTAAATAACTCATACATTTTATTTTTGACTTCATATTTCTTATTTGAGATGTCATACCTCCTTTTTATGATATACGATTATTTGAAAGAGTATAAAAAATACTTTAAAATTTTTAAAAAATCTCCAAAAATCCAATTAATTCCTAAAAAATAACTAATTTTTTTGTTGGTACACAACATAACGACAATTGGGTGTGTAAAAATGCTTGTTAGGGAAGAATTTTAAAGCATCTTCTAAATTAATTTTCATTTTATTTTAAAATTTGTGTTAAAATGGCTTTTAAAATTTTTTAATTTTTTATATTAAAAACTTGATTGTGTGTGTGTGATTCATGTTCTAAAAAATATTTTTTTAAAAATATAAATTTATTAAATTTTGTATATAACATGAAAATTTTAATTTATTTTAAAAAAATTTAAAAAATTAAAATTATTTTATAATAATTATTATTCTTTTGAAATAGTATTCTTTAATATCATTTTAAAATAATATTTTTATTATTTAATTTAAATTTCAATGACAATAATATAAAATTTAACTTAAAATATATAAATAAGAAATTTAAATATTTGTCAGCTGACCAATGGAACACAAGTTGATGTCATGGTTTCAATTTCAAATAATTCTCCAAAAACTTCATGACAATATGACTAAAATAACCTGAAACTGTCGAAATCATCAACATATCACATATGCAAACATAAATGATTCTTTAAGCTTGACCTAAAACTAGAACCTACTCGGCGTGCTCTTAGTCATCCTGGCCTGCCCATAGGCTTCACCATTGTCCATCCACTTGCTAATCCTAAAGACGCATGCAAATGCATAAACCACCACGAGGACAATCAGGATCATGATGTTAACGACCGACACCTTCCTCCAACTATGCCATAGCGTCGCCAAGATGATTTCCACTTCAAAGAGAAGGCTTCTTTAACGCAAAACATGAAGTACGAGGAGTTGCCCCTGCCTTTAGCCATTACGGCATAGAGGATCAAGGCAGAATAGACTCCCTCAGTGTCTGATCTGGAGCAGCGGTCTGGTGCCCAAACAACAGTGGAAGGGAACGCAGCAGGAAGAAGAAAATGCACCCCCAGCCATGCGAAGACCGACTGTTGCAACAAGAGGCTAAAAAATATACCATTAACCCATAAAATTTCTTTAATAATTGAATTCATTTTTTTATATTTTATAATTTATTTTGATATATTAAATTTATGCTTAACTATAAATATTATAGTTCATGTCTTTTGTGTGATACCTTTTGAACAAGAACTGCTTATATAACCTTGGAGAGGTTTAGTTAACACGAAGCCATGCAATGTTTCTTCAAAAAAGTATTTTTGGAATGAGATTCATAGGATTTCCCCAACTAATCATGTCACACACTAGATAGTGGAGGGAAGACTCGATTCATTCATAGATTGATTGCAATTTGACAAATGTTTTACAGCTCAAAATGCCTTCTAAGTTGTAACAATTTCTTGATCATATATATGTTTTATTTCTAATTGATCCACTAGAAAGATTATTAATTAATTAAAATTTTCAAAATTATTAATCTAATGGTCATAACCTCACTTCCAAACCATAATCCAAAGCAATGGGTATTCAAACAATAGAGATATAATGATCATTCTTATAAAATATGAAGTTAAACAAATGATAAGGGAGAGGTAAACTATGCATTTAACGAATTTTTTGATTCAAAAAATTAGAAGAATAAATTTTTAGCTTTAAAATAAAATTTTACTTTATAAATATTATCAACAAAATAAGATTACTGAAATAATAAACAAGATCCATGAAAACATTTTGGTAGTTGAGCCAACATCTTTGACTATATCTATCCCCGATCCTTGATCAGGTTTCTAAACTCAAAAAGTTAAAAGGCATGCAATGTTCCTAGAGAAATTTAGGCATGTATGTATACTTTCAATCTTAATCTTTTTTAAAAATAAAACCTAACACTTAATCAAAGCAAAGTTATACCTTTCATATTCTTATTGAACATTAAGGTTTTACACAGAAATCCATTACCCCCAAAACAGATGTCATGGCATCATCTATTTCTTTGAAACCTTCAAGACATTAAACACCAGTTCATATCATTAGTTAGTTTGTGCTTAAAGATTATTAGCAGAGGCCTTCCTTTTTCTTTTGAATAATGGATATGGAAATTAAAATTTTAAAAGATAAAGAGGAAATTAAACATAGGGAGAAAAGTTAGGATCACATCTAGCAAAAAAAATATTAACTAAATCAAAACATTTAGAAGGTACTAGAATGATATTGAAGAGATGAAGAGATACGACATATAGAAGGTATTGCTGAATAATCTCCAGCTCCAGCTCTAGCTCTTGCTATAATTTAAAAAGCACTTTTTTCAGTAGCTACGTGTGCTTCAGGACCAGTAGCTACAACAGAGACCATAGACTCAAGAAGAGCCTGTTCACAAAGCAAGCACCCATGAAGAATTAAGAACAAGAATTAATTAAAAAAATTAAAAAAATTATTTAATAGAAAACCCATTTTACCAAATGAATAAATAAAAAATTATAATGATATATTGGGATGTCTCTTCTAAGAACAAAATAGAATGACTTTACTATTTACCTTGATGAACATGAAAATATTTTTGTCACTCATAGCACATAAATGATTAACATTAGAGTAAAATTAACATAAAAGGATATAGATTAATGACAAACTTGAGGAGTTGATGGTATCATATATAATCTATTATCCAGCATTTGATTGAAAGTGGATAGCTCTATCTCAATGAGATCCTTAGAACTAGTTGAAACATTTGCGACAGAATTGCAAGCTGGAATGATCGTCCTTGTCGCATGTTCTTGTGCGGCTATTGGTTGAAGGTCCAAGAAGGCTGATGCTTCCTATTAGCATAATACAGGAAAGTGAATGGTTGCAAAAAGCCCCATTAAAGACATGCACCAAAAGAACAACACCACATCAGTTTGTATGATAAATTGTAAAGTTCTAGATATAATCAAATGAAAGTAATCAATTGTTTAAAGCCTTCATGAACCACCATGAATCTTACAGGTAAAGAACAATTGGAATAGCTAATTTAGCTACTCTATAAATTTAATGACATTTAAACAGAGATTATCAGTGATCAATTGTCATTGAGTAATCTGTAATAAACTTTTTAGAAATAACATTTATGATATTGTACTTTAAAATGAATAAATATTTTATGACATTATCATAACCAACATAAGACATGGAATGACTTGTCCTAAAAAAATCATTTTCAAGTCGTACAACAAGAAACTAGTGAGAAGAACAAGGAAACATAATATAAACAAGATATATGAAAAAACTCTAACCTTTTAATTAAAGAAAAACTAAAAGAAATCAACTTATAAAACTTATTCTAAACCTCTTGACAATAATTTCATGGCCATGTGGCTCTCATAAGGAGTAGATACTCTCAATACTCTTGGCCCGTAGCCACATGTTGCATTCATGTATCCAGCAACTCATATCATTACTAAAACTTTACATAATGTTCTTATTTTATTAACTGAGTCCTGGGAACATTAGGAAATAAGAGATGCACATTATAATTCCAATCTTAAAATATTAAGAACAAACTATGTTTAAATACAAACAATTTAAAAAAAAAAATCAACCAAACCTTTGTTTGATGCAGTCAGGTTTCCAATTCATGCTTGTCTACAAAACTCTTGCATAGTTACAGTAAATGGAGCATAACCTCTACAAATATTGAAATTTGATAATCCAAAAAGAAATGGGAAGTAAGAAAAATTCTTTAAAAATTTCTAGACCGTAACTCGACCAAAATTCAACTAAAATGTGTCCATAAAGCCTCACCTTGACTACTTTTAAGGACACTCCTTGAGCTTCATATTAGTCACCTCGAAAACAATCCTTTGTAGCAATGCCTAGCATGACATTCCTTCTCCTCTAGGACTAAGCCTTAAGAACTTTAGTTAAAAACTCAAACATACCCTCAAGATGATAATTTACTTTAAGCATTGAGTGTCAAACCCACCTCAAGTATACCCACTCACAACCGCAAACATCTTCTTTAAGCTTCCACTTGAAATCTTCATTCAACTGGAATCTCAATTATCTCTCAAGAATAACCTCTCAAGGTTCCTTTTTTTATCCTTGAGCCTTCAATAGGCCTACAACATAACCTCTTGATGTTCTTTTTATGATCCTTGAGCCTTCACTAGGCCTACAACATCCTTTCATGATTTCTTCCTTTTAAGACCTTTTTTCGAGATAACTTTAAGATTCTCTTAGAAGATATACCCCTCTTTTGAAGGAGTTATTCACTCCAATATGATGTTTAGAGCTAAGGAATACTAAGTTCTCACAATACATTTGTTGCCTCATATGGTATCCATTGTCGTCCAATGTCTTGCACAATCTCCTTCCACTTGCCATTGTTGTTCATGCTCCAATGCCCTTCTCAATGTCAAATTAAATATTTCCTTCAGTCTATAATACGAACTAGCATGCTTGACACAATTATTTACAAACTTCTTGTAGACAACTCTTCTCAATCATCGTCAAACGAGTAAATCTTCTCTTCTTTGTGAAGCATCATGCTTTGTTCTCATTAAAAGTAAATTGCATCATCGTGCCACATGTGCCCATTATCAAAATCATTTGACAAGCTTGATGTTGCACACATTAGAGACCACCATGTCAACTAAAACTACTTCGACTTGTCCTTTGCATGACAATGAATCCAATTGTCATACATGGATGCGAATTCAACATCGCCTCCAAATCAAGCAAAGTCAGTAGGATTGATTGCATTAGCATCCATCATTAGAGATAACTTTCACTGATATCTTCTTGACTTAGATTTGAATAGAAACAACTCAAGGGTAGTCCCCTCCTCTACAACATTATTGTCTTTATGACCTTCTCATCATTAATGATAGACTGCGGTCAACTTCCTTCAACTTAACAAAAATCACATTATTCTTAATAACAACACCAATCCCATTTTCACTTTCTGATTATGATCGTTGCCCCTTAATCTCCTCAATTTAGAACATAATTCCCAACAATATCTCTTGATATAACTAAGTCTCCAAGAAAGACAAAATTTAAAAACTTTATAAAAAATGGAAATGCCTTAATCTAAGGAGTCCTTTTTGTTTTTTCTCTTGAAGCCATCATCCTTTGGCATCTAAACTCAACCATAATTCTTCTCAATAGCAATTATAAACATGCTTGATTGCCCATTATTGTTGAAAAGATAGAATGATAATCGTGACAACCTAAGTAAACCTATCAAATGCTTCATCAAGAAGCTCTTCTTTCCAAGATTCAACACAAGAGACCACTCATCTCCAAAAGTATGAGTTACAATTTTGCATCATCTACCTTCATGGCTATCAAGCTATGCTACTTCGTCTATCTAGCTTGCTCATAGCTGGGATAAAACTTCCATAGAAACTACTTGAATTGACTCCAACTACAAATCTTTACAACTCTAGAAAACAAAAGATTGTTTCATCATGCTAATGCATATTAAATTAGTTTTTTAAAGGAAATCTTGTGGAAAGTTGTACACTCAAAGATGCAAAAATACATTTCAAACTATCTAGCCATGCATTCTACTTACTTACATCAACCACTACGAGATAGGATGCTTACCTTAGCCACCACTTTGAAAGATTTCAAGAAATCATTGTCACTTGGAGCCATAAGATCATAATGGTCATCATTCCATCACCTAAATTTCTTTCTTCTTCAGCTCTTATCATCATCTATGCTACTTCTTGAAGTGGACTCATCTCCAACTATCAACGATCCACAAAATTATGTTTCAACACCTCATGTCTCATCATCTCCATCAAAAGTTGTACTTGTTGAGTTAGAAAAGCCATATTCTCTTACAATGATATAAATATTTATCTTACTAAGTCATTTCTCTTCTCATGATGCCTTTATCCTCAACAATATTTCCACATCTCAAGTAGACAATCCATTTACCAAGATCTACACTAGGTAAGATATAATGCTCTAATGGCAAAATATGATCCATCTTATAATAGAATGATTACATTGCCACAACAAAAACATGTAGAAAGAAATAAAATGCAATGCAAATTAGTTACATAGAGAAACTCTAACTTTTCAATTAAAGAAAACCTAAACTAGACTACTTATGAAGTAAATTCTCAAAAACTTGGCAACAAGTTCGAAGGAAACACCTCCCACCTAGAGAAATTATTCACGATACCCTCAATCATGAAATCACATGACACTCTAAAGTACCAAGCCACTTGCACCAATACCAATAACTCCTCCACAAATCATTTTTATAGTCTAAAAGCTCTTAGTGACAAGAATTAAGAGATATACATAAAAAATCTAATCAAAACTAACTAAGAAATAAAAAAAACCAAAATCATGGCCATTAAAAATCAAATTATTAAATTCTAAATTTGCGCTTACCCAAATTTCCTTGCACAACTATAATAAATTTGGAGTAACTTCTTCCACAAATATTGAAATTAGATTATTAAAAATAGAGTTAGAAAGCCAACAAGATTCTCTAAAACTTTCTAGTTCATTACTCGATCAAAATCTAATTGAAATGAATCCAAAAATCACCAAAAGTGTTTGATGTTATTTGATTCCCGTGTGTACTTGCCTTGATTGCACTTGAGGGCACTCCTTGAGCCTTTTTTCCCATCAGCTCAAGATCTATACTTCCTTCTCAACAATTTTAGAAAGTTTCGTTACACATTCCTTATACTCTAGGCCTAACCCTCGAGAACTCCAACTCACACCTCGACTATGTCCCTCAAGACCATAATCTACCTTGCATATACCCATTGATTGTAAAAACTACCTCAAGTAAGCTTTCTCAAAGAATACATCTTACTCAAGCTCTCTCTTAAAATATTCATCCATGACAAGCCCACTAATATGTGCCTAAAGGCCAACCAACACCTCTTAAGAATAAGATCTTAAGGTATCTCTTATGTTCCTTGAGTGTTCTCAAGACCTACGACATCCCCTCAAGATGTCTTTTATTCCCCTTAAAGCCTCCCTTGAGAACAAAAGTAGATCCAAATTATTTGTAATCAAATTAAGTAGCATTATCAATATTTAAAAATTTATCAATATCTAATAACAAAAGGTTTGTGTTAGGGTAAAGTTTCATTAGAAATTCATAAATGAATAATGTTCCTTAAAAGTTAAATATGATATATTTGAGACCTAAAAAAATAAAACAATAAAAAAATTTCTATTTAATCCTAATATATCCCAATTCTACATAATATAATGAGTTATTGAGAATTTAAAAAAGATTGTTTCAACAAATGCTTATACAAGTAGGACTCATGATCAATGATACTTTTCCTTGTATAGAAATATCTACAACATATAATTTTTGTCACCTAAGATGATTTTTGATACTGAAAAGCAAAAGGCAATCCTTCTCTATTCTATTTCTTTTTTTCTTTTGAGAGAAACAAATAATTCTACTTCTATTTAGATTGTCGTTTCCATCTTTCGTTTAGATCAAGAAAATCTTTTTTCAATATATACTAATTCTCAAATTCAAAAAGAAAACCTAAAGATAAAATGCATTTTTGGTGTTCATTCATGGAATATATGATATTAAAAAATTTTCCCCAAAACAAAACTCACTGAAAATTTCAAGTTTTAAGGATTCATAAAAGATCCCCTCAATACAAATATAATAATTTAGTTTTAACTTTTACATATAAAAAATATATAAGATTATAATATCATGAAAAAAGACTTAGCCTCTCTAGGAGTGCTCACTTCTCATGTGGCATTAGGCAAGAATTGGATGTCATATTTGTGTTGTTATAGCTTATAGCTAAACAATACAATATTCCTACTACCACAATCACCATATGCCTAAAGTGAGATCACACATGGTGTATCATCTATGTCCTCCACTCCTTGAAACCCAAGCATCTTGGAGCTTTTATGAAATGTTTGCCCCTAATAGTACAAGTTTAAGTACACTATAAACCATTACTTATTTGGTCCTAGAAAAAAAGTGATTCAATAGTTAAATACTTAATAATGTCAGTACATAAACACTTTTGGATCTCATAAATAGTACACTAAATAGCAAAAAATTGACTCTGGTATATCATTCAAAAACATAAAAATCACATAAACAACAAAAGATGCAATCAAAAAATGATATATTATGCAAGATACTTAAAAATGTTAACACAAAGAAATACATTACAAATTATCAGTAAAAGATGAACTCAAGCAGTGTACATAGGAAGCAAAAGATGAACTCAAGAATGTAACTCATTAACACGTCAAGTTCACATAACAGCAATATACCATTTGAATGAGGATTTGGTGTGCAAGAGACTTAACAATGTGAGCACATAGAAATGCAGTGTAAGTAGATTCAAGTTCTGATCTGCGAGAGTCAAACACTTCAATTTTCTTCCATTTCTTTCGTAAAGAATCTTCTACTTCTTTCCACTCCAAACACAACTTGTTCAAGCGTTGAACCTTAGATATCAATGTATTAATGCTAGATTTTATTCCAGCAACATCTCTTTCTTTAGCCCAAACATCCAGCTGAGCAATACATAATACAGAGTGATCAAGACCATGGAATCAAGGAAAGGGTTCATTGTATTGCAATGGAAGATTGCATATATAAAACTCCTGCAGTGCAATAATCCTCACGTTGCTAGCTTATGCTTTTTACAAATTGAAGTTAAAAACACTATAAGCTAAACTATGATATAATTCGATGCAGTTTCCAAAAATTTCAATGAGAACCCTGATCAAAACCCTTAACTTTTGAACTCAAATAGTAATGAATATAATTGGATGAAAATGCTCAACAAAAATGCACTTTTTTTTGACAAAATATATGTTTTCTTTCTATGATGATTAATTAAAAAACAACATGCATAATGTAAGCACCAAATATCCAAAAATATGGTGTTAGGAATATATAATTTCGGAACTCTTATGTTCAACTCCATGAAGTTTGGCATGTTAAAGATTGACAACACTTAGCATCAGAACAAAAACATGAATAAAGAAAATTCACAAAATTCCATATCAATGATACATAGCAATGATCCACATTATAGTTTAAAAACTTCCTACCAAAAATCCTATTTTAAGAAATTGCGTGGGTCACATCACCTGAAAATGCCTTGTGTTACCAAGGTTCTGTGACTAGACTCCAGAACGTAGTGTTGTTGTTGCCACTTTAACATTTTCGTGTAACCTCTTTACAAGTTTTTGGCTAATGCTTTTAGATTTAGCTGCCTTGTTCAGTGCATCTTCAGTAGCCACAAATTGCTACACATGTGCTTTCTGAAAGGAAAAGGGATGCATGATATACATCATTATAAATTCTAAAATGAAACACAATAAAATTGCAAAAAGATGATTCCTATGAGATGAAGCATTTCCATAAGTGTCTCCATTTGAAGCAATTTCCCTAATGTTATGTTCATATCCTCATAACCATAACTAAAAGTGTAGTAGGTTATCTAAAGTAGCCGACATGCATATGGCTTTTGAATAAACCAAACAAACTTGCCTATGAGTAGTACCTTAAACATTCACATCAATCTCATTAAAACATGGGAAAGGAAACACCAGGAAAAGCACCATACTACGGAGTGTAAATATCCAAGGAAAATGAGACCACGAAAATCTTCTGGACAACGAGATCTTTATCTAAAAATTTAGTACTCATTTTTCTAGTTTCTTTAATGCATAGCCAATTTTCAAAGTAGACTATTAAAGGCAAGGTCAACTTCAAGCACGTTGTTAAATCACAACTTCACACAAAAATAGCTTGTAGTTTAAGATTTCGACAATGAAACTTTTGCCAAAGGATAACAACATGCCCAACCATCGTATTTGTTGTAATTTTCCTCATTGAAGATTTAAATCTTAAGCTAAAATCACAAATAAACATTTAAAAATCAATTGGCCATATGGGAAATTTGTTAATCAAGTATATATTTCCATCTTAATGAAATAAGAATCCCTATTTTTGTGGAGGTTTTAAGGTGTCCCAAACTACCAACTGTCATTTTAACGCAAGTATATGAACCAAGTTGAGCCAATCCCAACCTTTGTTTTAAACTACATGTTGATCTATATAATTTCTATCCATTCCTCATGTAGATAACTCTTACAAGTGATTAAAAAAATTAAGAACAAATATATAGTCAAAAAATAAACAAAGCATTTACTATCCCCTGATAGAAATATGTTTACATTAGCTAGATCACTTCAGTTAATAACAAATATTAATTATTAGTTATCACTTAACAAGGGTTAATGACAAAATTGTCTACTTATCGAAATGGATAAAAAATACTTTTACGTTTATTAGAAATAAGCTTGAAAAAAGTGAATAAGTTCACTAATAAGTGATTAATAAAATAATATCACAACAAATATTAATAATAAGTTTGGATGATTAAAATTAGTCAATTAGTGCATATTAAATTAAGTTACATAAATATTTAAATTGATAATTTAACTATATATATACACACACATGTACACACACACACAAACATACACACATACATGCATACATACATACATAATACATACAAAGACACTACAAACCACCTTAACTCATTTAATCTTTTATAACAAAAGAAGACAATATAGATTTAATCAAAAGAACCAAAGAAATTAAAAAAGAAAAATTATAGAAGACAAATTCTACGCTTACATTTGTGTTCTTCTTGGCACAATAAATATTATACATGTATCTACTAAATAGAGGAAACTATACTATTAGCTGTAAGAAACATAATCACAACTCAAGTAGTACATCCCTAATAAATTTCTTCTCCATGCAGCACTTGATTTGATTACTACTAACTAATTATGCCAAGCATCACTCGTTGCTTTGCAAGCTTTCCCTTCGGTAGAAAAGAAGGGAAAAGAAAATATCCTTATGGTAGGATCGAGATATGCAATGTTTTCTCCTCAAAAGACTTCACGAGTCAACTCAAGGTCAAGTAATTTTAAAAAGAGGGAGAATGATGTGCAAGCCAAAGCATTGTCCAACATATGCTTAATTTCCTTTTTTTGGTAAGTTACTTGATTTTTGGAGCAGCTTTGATTACTTCCTAAGCAATTTTAATGTCTTCTAAAGTAATTTTGGACATGTTGTAAATGGAATTAGTGCTTTGCAAACATGCTTTATTAAAAAAAGAGACAATTAATTCTATCACTTTGTAATATTTCTAATTAGAAGGTACAACTCTTATAGTTATGCTATTTAGTAAATGTATCCCTTACCCTTGTTCATCATCCATTCCCCAAATTTAGGCATTTTTCACTAGACTATATTTTGCTTACCAAACTATCTAAACGTTTTTGCCATGGATCATTATGAAAATCACTCAAGGGCAAAAGTCCCATCTTCTTCACAAGTACCATATTTGTTAGAATAGTTGATATTTATAATTTAGCCATTGAATATATATTTCCTGAATTATTGTAGTAATTTCAAAAAAGACTTACATTGACTTATGGTCAAGTAATTTTTAATGGATTCTTAAGTTACTTGCTTAAATATTTATTATTCTTTCTTCATTAGGCTAAGATTACCAATGTCTTTACAATAGCAACACAAAGATGCTTGTGCTGACAATAGTAAAAGAATCACAAAAAAAACTCCTATTTTAAATAAAACTGTTGAGATCCCTTGAAAATAGCTAGTGGTAGAACCCATAAGAGTAAATAATAAAAGAACCCAAATCACTTTGTTAAGCACTCTATCATAATATCTAAAATTAAAATTTTATTGTACATATGAATATTCCATATGAAAGGGGATGACCTTATGAATGAAAAAAAATCAAAAGGTGCACATGAAACATTAATCACAAGAAAAGGTGTAACAAAATTCCTAAAGTTAAAAAAAGTGGCAAATAAGGAAAAAAACAAATGAATGTGAGAATGACTATAAGGTCTCCTCTGATAGATAATCACAAATAAAGTTTTAAGAAATATAACCAAATATAAGATATCAAACAATAGGTATAAGTAATCTCTACTATGACAAATAATAGGCAACTACAATAGCATACTCGATATTATGCTACATATAAGGAGAAGGCATACTTCTCTTTCAAGTTGTTGATTGTAAGTTCCTTGTAAGGATAGATCTGTACCACTCCTTGGACTACCATAAACCAGATATGGTAAAGGTGAACTTGCATCCCTAGTTCCAGTATTTATTTCTATATCATTCTCATATTTGTACCTGAATAGAACAGTTGATAATCCATTTAATATGATAGACCAATAAATTGGGTATTGCCAAAGCAAAAAGTCATTAACAAATTTTATAAAAGATTCTAAACCTTAATTTTAAATTAGTTGTTCATAATTGATTATTAAATAAAATATTTTGTGCTAAAAAGGTAAAACAAATAATTCACAAAAAAATTAAAATTTTTAAACAAAAATGGATAAAAAATAATTATGCTAAAATATTATTTATACAAGAAAAATAATAATATTTAATTATCTTCTTAAAATTTATCGATAAAACTTACTTCACCAAACACAACCAAAAATATCATAATTATTCGTAAACCATTTTTTATATGTTATTTTTAATTTTATCTTAAGAAATGATTAACCATGCAATTGAAATGAACAAATTATCCAACTTCCTACAATAGCCAATAAAATATATTATCCATCATAAATCTAATTCTTAATAAAAAAAACTATAAGAAATAAAATTTAATTAAAGAGAAATAAACATCATTATCAAAACTCATCATAATACGAGTATAACATCGATTTGGCACTAACAAGACATTTGCTCTACACATTAATTCGACCTTGACATTAGTTTTTTACAATTCTTGGAATAATACAAATCTGATCATAATCATGAACTTTCTTTAATAATAAAAAAAGATTATTATATTCAACCTGTCTTCCATCCTTTCTAGAGCCTTTTCTAACCTCTTTTTTTTGCCTTAGTTCATGCTCCATTACTTTTGTATTCCTATCTAATCAATGCTTCATGAACAAATTCTTAATTAAGTTGACATCATCAAACCCAAATAACCAAATACTAACAAGCTACACAAGGAGTTAACATAGACTACAAATTTAAAAAAAAATTTCACAATAAGTGCACATTGAATGAGTTTATAGATGGAAATAAACAAAGATTAAACAAAAATATGAAATAAGTTTGTTAATGTTTCACTAATACATTTTAGTGAGAGCACCCTTAGATGATTGGAATGACATCAATATGGCCTTTGCATAAGTTATACAATAAAAAATGACATTAAAGTGTAATATCAATAGGACAACAAAGAAAAAGTAGCTCTTAAATAGTATCAAACAATAGCCATAACAGTACATACACAATTTCCACAAGAAAACAATTGGTAGTGCGACATTGAAGTTGAAGTTTGTAAAATTTTCCTATCTTCAACCATTATCCTCCAATGTATTTTTGAAGCCATAAATTCTTGCTAACTACCTCACAGGACTTCCAAAACTTGAGAAACAAACAAAGATTTATCAAAGCTAAAGAAAATCTTTTATAAATTCAGCCTATGGGGAAAGAAAAAAATAAAAAAATGATCTAAAGATAAAAAGAATTACCTCAAAGGCTCTGCATCAGCTCAGATGTCAATATTTTTCAGTCTCCCTACGGATCAATTTGTTGTAATGCAATGTGTATGTAGTGATTGACTGAAGTAACTGTGAAGGATTTCTAAGAGGCTCAGTTATCACAGCCATTACATCTTCAGGCACATCACCTTCCAAGTCATCGAGAAATCTGGTAGCATCTACTTGAATACTGGAGTTGATTCCAATCCCATTATAAGTCAGGAAGGTACTTTGGATTCTTTCAATCATATGCCTTGCAAGAGACTCACATGCTGATGTAATGATTCTATCTCGTGATGTCTCAATTAAAATGACATCATCTCATGATTTGCTCCCCTTGACCATTGTGTAGACTACTTTCTCACTATGCAAATGGATCTCACCAACAGAATCAGCAGCACCACTTGTAATCATCCTCCTAATGTCTCTTGCTTGACTTACATATTGATGAAGCTATTTTTGGTACTCTACAAATATCTTTGTTGCCTCATCACATTATTGATCATAAGTTTCTAACATCACCTGTTTGTATCTTATATTTTAACAAAAAGAAAGGAAATAGTTATTCATTAAGCGAGTACAAACCAAAAGGTAATTAGCAATTACGCCGTCATTCCAATGGAAAACACATTAGCAATATCACACAGCTTCAGAAAATATGCATTTAGTGAATAATAACATGAATAACAATATATTCATGACCTAACAAAGAAAAAGAAACGTCTTCTCCAATTCCAAATTCCAACATTTAGTTTTGTATATTCCACCTGCTACAAGAATCCCTTAATCTAAAAATCAAATTAAAAAAGTAGACAACTCACCTAGCATTGGCCCTCTCGTCGACCATTTGCTTATGCTCTAACTCCTCTCCTTCAACCTCCACCATTTTCGGGACCTCAACTCCTTCCTTTGACGCCTAACGACATTCCTCAACCTCATCGCCTTCTCCTCCGCAAGGTCCCTCTCCCTCGTCGCCACTTCCTTTCGCCTCTAGAGATGATCCATCCTCGAAATCCAAGCTTCCCTTTTCCTTCTCCCACCTCCTCGCTTTCACCCCTTTAGCAGGTGCCGCCACTCCATGAACCAAAATATTTTGGTGAACCGTCACTGTGGTTCTCTCCAACCGCACTCTTTTAAGGAGAAAGCTCTACACGGGGACCATGGGTATCCCATTTCGTTCTGAAGCCAATCAACAATCGCCTCTGGGCTTGGGACTCCACCCGCTCCTAGAGCCTGCATAGTGTACATTAATGGAAAAATACTCTGTCGGAGAAGAATGTAATCTTCACGGTTGTCGTTCAGATGCAAAGAAACACCGACGGAGAGCTATAAAATTGAGCAATGTCGACATGAAGGCTAAAGGAAGATACAGATAAAGCGACATATGAGTTATGATCTAAAATGCTTAAGGATGAGAAAGGGTTAAGGGAGTAGAAAAAAACGAAGGTATTCAAGGAGGGATTGAGAAGGTCGGCAAAAAAACTGAAGTGAGGAGTGTCTAGTAATTCGTCGCTTAGTCCATGGCATTAGTTCTCCGGTCGTAGAGGCAATTGAAAATATTATGTATTTTGATTATATTTTTTATATAATTTTAGGTTAAAAATTTAATTAATTAATTTAAAAAAATTAAATAATATTATTAAAAAGTATTATTAAGAACTTGATGGGTTTTATAAATTTGTTATTAGTTGTATTAAAAAATGATTAGAAAATATTTTAGCTCTTAAAAAAAAGTGAATTAAACATTTTAATGTAATTTTATGATGATAAAACAATCTTTTATTTTTTCACCATTTTTTCTGTTTTTAAAATTAAAAGTATGTATTTAAACTTAGCTAAACAAACATTTGATAATATCTTGAAAAGAAATTTCATTAAAAAAAAATAAGTTTGAAATTAGTGCTCCAAATAGTCTTGATAAATATGATACTAAAAATATATTTATAGAATGGTTAATATTATAATTATTTTATAAGTATATATATATTAAAGTAATTTTTTTTCATCAATTGAATTAAAATTTATATTTTTAAATATTAACAAAAAAATTTTTATAGAAGACCTTAGATTTATGATATATTAAAATACATATTTTTATAATTAACTATTAATCAATAGATCACTTTAAATAGTTTTATGATTGGCTGAATTTATAAACAAAATAAAATATTTAATCAAATATTATAATCATGCTTAACAATAAAAAAATACATACATTAAAATCATTTCATTATAAATCCATTTATTTCATTATAAATAAATAAAGATAAAAAAAATAAAAAATTATATTTTTAATATTTGATTTGTCATAAATTAAGAAAAATCATTTTGTCTCAATCTAAATATCTAATTACCATTTGAACGATAAAAACCCCTCCATCAATCTTGTATTAAATTTTTCTTGAATGATACTAAATCATAGTTTCTTAATTAGCTATTGTTTTTATTGAGTAACTGCAAAAATTATACAACTCTTAATAAGTTAATCATTAAAATTTTTAATAAATAATGATGATTTGTTTGTATATTTTTCTTTATTTCGATAATATTTGTTTCTTTATATGTTATTCATGATATGTATATATATAAAAATAAATCTTTTTGAATAATACTTAAAACTTGATATTAAATAGCTTACTATCAGAAGGGTTTTGCCTCTCTCTCTCGCTCTCTCTTGCCTTCCTTCTTTCAGGCCAATGGTTCTTGTGGAAGTTTAAATAGATTACTGTCCATGATGATTATAAGTGGTTATTACTCTTTCATACCTGCTCTCAATTTGATTTTGGTATTTTTGTTCTAATGTTTTGTTATCTATCCAGTGCTTCACATTGTCTTGTAATTCTGATGAGGCGAGATTGTGAATATCTTTCTAGTAGAGTTTTGTTTTTTCCTATCTTAATTTGTTTGTTTGGATCAGGAAAAAAGGGGTAGTTTAGTTTCATGTTGATTGATTTGTGAAGAGTGGGCCAAGTTCCATGTTGATATTTATACTACATGGTTTTGCATTAAATCTACTTCATTATCAAAATATCATTTAGGAAAGGAATGCCTTGCACTTTTCACAACAAAAAATTCCATGAGGTTTGAAATTGCTCCTTTACTTTTAATAGTGAATGACTTAAAGGTCTAATTTTTAAGTTCTATGATGATTTTGTCTCATGCCATGTCATCGGATCATGAAATGAAAATGTGCCAGGTTTCAACTACAGCAGCCACTCTTAATTAGTAGCACAGTATTATGGCTAGTTCAATAGAGTGGTCCGAGATCTCTAATTGATTTGTGAATGATATGTTTGATGGTCATATTATAAAAGCTAGCTAATGTAATTTTCTTATTAACCAAGATGGTGCTGAATGAAATCTTGAAGTTGGATTATTTAGCTTTTGTTAAATTGCTCCATTCTTGGACACAATGTATTTATAAAAGCTTAATTATTTAATATACATTTTGTGATTACAAGGCTTTGTTGTTTCCTGTGTTTTACCATAGTATTTATCTTTAGTTATCTTGAGTCATAGTCATTAACTATTCTTTTGCTAGAAACTCACAAATGCCATGCGGATTGTATAGTTCTAACATCTTCTGCATGCTTTTTTTGTTGTGTTATTATTTCTACGTGTTTGGCTTATTCTTGTCTTTTTTATCTTCAATACATTATATTATATATATTTTTAACAAAGTGCATAAGTTATTTTTATTATTATTGATTTCATTTATTCATGCCCACCTTTTTCCTAAACATTAATAACTTATATTGTTTATGTACTTGATGTGTCCTTTTAATACATTCTTTTAAGTATGATCTAGAGGTTCAAAAAAGGCATACTTGTTTAAAGTATCAATTAATATTCATGAATGTTGTGTATATATGCTTTTCTACTGTATCAAATAATGTTCATAAACATTTTATGCTCACATGCTTGTTTTAAGTCACAAATATTTAACACATGCCAACTTGTTTAGTTGATTGTATGTTGTCCTTTTTACAGCTCATTCATACATTTGTTGATCAAGTTGCTTGTTTGGGGTTTGTGAACTTAAACATTTATGATTTAAATGAGACAAGCTTTAATACCATCCATTCTACTCCGATTGAGCTACAATAGACCTAACATAATTGAACTTTAGCCCTGTTCTACTTGCTTGGATCAAGTCATTTATAGCCTTGCAATTTGTAAAGTTTAAAATGAATATTTTGAGGGCATAAATCTTATTCTTCAGAATCACAGTGTTCATGGAACTAATAGCGCCATCCATGTTTTTTAGCATGTATTATAATTTAATTTAATGTGGAATTAGGTACTAAAATGTCTTTATTTTACTTCAAAAAATGTCTTTATTTAATGTTCCTTCATACATGCTTTGTTTACAAATATAACATATTTTAAATGCTTATACCCCTTACCTTTTTTTTGATTCATTTAATGATGATGATGACCTTGAACAAGATCTGTTCTATGGGTTAATATGGAAGCTCTCTTAGAGATGATAATGATGGTTACTTATAATTTGATGCTTATTTTAGGCATTCTCATAAGCAAGTTGGAATGTTGGTCAGGTTTCGTAGCTGTTCTAATTATTGATATTTTTCTTTTTGAATTCTTATTGAAAAGTTGGTAAAACTTTTTGGGAGCCATTAGATAAGGAATAGCTTATTTTGTTCATCTGATGTTGAGCAACCTGTTTTTTCGATCTCTTCCTTTGATGAAAATTGAAATATAAAGGAATATATTATTAATTGTATTTTTGTTTCATCTTGAATAAACATAAAGCTCTATCCATTTGCCATTTTTGGCCATCTTTTTGGCAATCAGTGGTAACATTGTACTTCAATTCAAGCTTTGAGTTGCGAAATGGAAGCATTGCTATCTTATTGGGGCCATATTATTTGATTATATTTGCAACAATTTAACTTGTACACTAAAAGTAATGTCAGTGTGAGAAATGTCCATGAGACATTGTTTAATATTCTTGTTTGTCCAACCACAACTTTTCAGGGAATTTGCTGATGTGAATGGTTTTATCAGCATGCATGTGAGCACTGATGATAATATAGAATAGAAAAGCAGGGTGAAAATGTAGGATTGGCCTTTTTTTCCCTTGTTCTCGTAAAGGGTTTTTTGGAGCTAGCTTAGCTTAAAGAATTCTTGATTCTTTTATTAGAGTGGCCAACTGTTTGAATAAGATGTCTTCCCATGATAGTGCTAGCCTTTTAAGAGTTTGGGGGAGTTGCCCATGGTCATAGCAAACATAGTTTGCTTTCCATATCTCAACGTTTATGTCATGATTCTTGTATTTACGTTTCATTTTGTTGGATACAATTTAACATTTTATGAATATTTAATCATGGAATTATAAATGATGACATTTTAAGTTCAATTTTTGTTTTCTTTGTTGGGTGTAATTATTCTTTGATTTGGTTTTCACAATTTTATTTGCAAGAAACAAAAGTTTTGTGGAACCTAAACTGCACATGGATTTGTAAATTCACCCAATCAAACAAAAAAGATAAGAAAATTTCCTCTCCTTGGAAAAATGTTTAACAGTTACAATCAACTAATTAGAGTTTATGTTAATGCCTTCTCAAGTTGTTTTGGAATTCACTGTCTTCTGTAAGCATGATGTGAATCTTCTCATATATAGTTTTTTCAGGTCTTTTTTTCTCAAGTAGTAATACAAATCCTTCATTTGCCATCTACATAATATATACTTTATTTTTTGAGATTAAGTATTAGAAAATAGAGGGAGTTACTGAATTACAAAATAGGCAAGTGAGGCCCATCCCTCCACTGCAAATAAAGGGGCCTCCCCCGCACATTTTTAGCCGTGGTCAACCAGTAGACCGTGAAAAGGTATCTGTTAACTTGAATTTTTCCTCCCAACGTTTTATGTTCGGTGCCTATTTCACTTCTCAAATATATTTGTATTCTTATCAAGTTTCACGTCATAACATTTAATTGCATTGCTTATTTATGTTCATGTTAGGGAAGTTGTAAAGGAATTCTTGCTTTGATTGAAGCAAATTAGTATGTGAGAATTTGGTTACACTATACTATCTTATGCTTTCTTGTGATGATTATCTAGAAATATTGATTAATTCTTCTTAAAAATAAATTATAAGTTCCTTCATAATACTTTTGCATGTTTTGCCTTAATCTCATAATTTCTACTTTTCTTTCGAATAAGGATTTTTAGTTCAAGACAAATCTACTTAACTACCACATGTTATAATAGGCATGATAGAATGAAATTTGGTTTCTAAAAATAGTGAAAAAATTATTGTTATAGTTTTTACCACCATCAAATGGAAGATATTTATCTGTAAAGGTTATAGAATTGGAATGAAATCATGATGATTTAATTTTTCTAAAAAAATATTTATGTAAATATATTAATATAATAATTTGATAAAGTTCTGGATAATAATTCATTACATGAATATTACAATATTGTTGTATTTATCTTAAGTATATGCATAAAGTCATAAACAATTTTTTTTAGGTACTATGGAATCATGTTTTCATGTATTATCCATCGATAACTAATGAGTTTATAAACAATAATACTCCACATGATAACATAAGATCGATGGTTGGTTTCATTGCTTAAATTTTGTACTTTTAATCACAAAAATACTTATTTTAGGTCATGTTAAATAACTTAACTAATTATATTTATTTATTAATTAGGGCGATATCACTTTCTTTTTTTCATTTTATTATTTTAATAGTTAAAAAAGATCTTTTATTCTCACAAAGTAAGTCAAAGTTTTTAATTTTTTAAACTAATAAGCAAAGAAGTTTTGGGAAAATTCAAAATAAGTATTTCTAAACAACAAAGCATTAAACACAGGATTTCAACAACACTTAACAGCACTCTTCAACATTATTTTTCATTAAATTGTTTAATATTTAATAGGGACCAACCAACATTGAGCCGACATCTCTCAAATTATGTGAATCAAGCATTTGTCCACGCTATAAAATTTTAGGCTTTTTTCCATTCTATCATCCGTTTGTTATCCTCAAATTTTTACAATTATTTCACCAGTAGTGGACCATAAAAATTGCATCCATAACCATGCCATCACTATCAAAGTCTGCACAAATACATGCATCTTAGTCTTCACATTCCAAAATTTTTTAAAAACTACCTTCTTCATCTAAAGAATAAATGGATCAACCCCTTTATATGCATCTCAGTCTTCACATTCCTAAATTTTTGAAGCACTACCTTCTTCATCTAATGAATAAATGGATAGATAATTTAAGGTTTGTTTAGCTTAAGAAATTATCCAAAATATTACTAATGGATTTATATGTTTAATTTATTATTTCTTTTTTTTCCACATTTTCCATTTGAATCTTTAAAATCTCTCGTGACATTGTTATATATTTTGATCTCTAAATTATTTTAATTTAAGCTTTTAAGTATGCTCTTTATTAAATACTAAAATGCGCATCCACTGAATGATATTACAAAAGATATTACCTTTTTTGTAATGTACATCTCAAAAAAATTGTTAGTATAGAATTCATTTCATGATCAATGTTTTTCAAAGAGAAATTTCTTCTAAAATATCAAACACAACAATTTATGAAAGTAATTGTACTACATACACTCACAAACGAGTGAACGTTATGCTTTTGATGTGACAAATGAGCTTCTCTTAGTATGAATTTGAATCAAATATGCCCTATTCCCCTTTCCATTCCATATCTATATCTAAATTGTGTTTCGAATAAAAATTGCTAGGTATGTAATTTATGTGCTAATTAGTCTCGTATGAATTGGAGGTTCAACTTCAAATAGGGGCAAATTTCTCAAATCCTCTTAAAAAATATATATGGTGCAAACATTCTCCTCGTTTCTTTTGAATACCAAGGCTAAAATAATCATTAAATTCTAAACTTACTAAGAGAAAAATAAGAAAGCATACCTTATAATATTTCTCACTTAATTGGTCACATCAAAATAGATGCATTAAGAATCATTGGCTTTTAAACAATGTAGATAAATGCTATACTTATTTGGCATATATTTTGTGTTTTGTTACTTGATTTCTTAGTTTTCTAAGATCAAGTTGAATGATTTTAGGTTATTCAATAATTCTCTTGGTTTTATTGGAAACATTGGTCCAAAAAATAAGTTGAATTAATTTGTTAACAGAGTTGATCATTTCATCTCTATTTAATGATAATTGTGTATGGCATATACAGCCTCTTTATATTCATAAAAATTCCTTTTTTTATCACTTAGCCAATGCATGCCATCATAAATATATCCATTGGTCCAAAACTTGTTATTCAAAAGTATATTTTAACTCTCCTATATTTTTTTATTATGGTTAATTCGAAGTAAAGATAATGCTTGGTTGTCACTAGAGGTTGTAATCCATGTTTAGGAACATATATATTTTTTAAGGCATCAAAGTTTATAGCAAACAGAGTTAAATCATGACAACGGTTTTACAATTTGGCCACCTTCTCAATCAAGAAAATTGGAAGGTTTTTAATCAATAAAAACTATCACACTAAGAGCATGTTTTGTGAGAATAATAGGACACATGTTGTCCTTTTCTTTTAAAATTAAGTTCTTGCACTATGGTAAATTGATACCTGATTTTTGATCCATACAAGCACTGTAAATAAAACAAAATATATTATAGAATGTATCACTATAAAGTACGTTCTCAAAAAAATAGATTGCGTGTGCCAATGTATGCATCCTCATACACGTGCATATATCAAAGCTAAGATTGATCATAATCAAATTATAACCCGGAATTCTATTCCCAATTACAAAAATAATTTCTACATATGCATCTAAAACAAGAATTTTCAGAATAAATGAGAAGAAATTCTTGCCTAGTTTTCCTTTAGACGATCTTCGGTCGAGCCACTTTTAGCATGACGCTCGCTTCCAATAAGATCTATCAGGTTCAAAACACCTTGAACTTGTTCCGTGGCCTACAATGAAAGAGTCAGGTCAACAATTGTCTTAGGTAACAAGCTTAATGGCTCAAAGGAATAAGGAACAACCACCACTCACAGCATTCACCCCAGATATTCTTAAGGTGAAAACAAATTGGCTTCTTGATGATTGTTCATTCATCTGAGTCTTGCCAACTGACCTGATGAACAAAGTAAGACCTGAATCATTAGTTCCAATCTCTTGTGATGATAGTCTTGTGGCTAGTCAGGTTGGGAAAGAGAAGAATGATACAGAAGTGAGAAAATGTTGATATAGAATCGTACGTTTAAAAGCATGCAAGCAAAACACAGCTTGGTACCCCAGAATATGGGACATGAAATGAAAGCATACACATGCTTATTCAGTTAGCCACTAAAAACTAGAAAATTGAAGATGAATGCATGCATGCAAGCAAAACAAAGCTTGGTACCCAAGAATATGGAACATTTGGGATACTGAATACACATGATGTATTCAGTTGGCCACCAAAAACAAGAAAATAAAAGATGAAAGAATGCTCCAATTTACTATGTCTATGCTGATTTCAATTACATGCTCCTTGCCGCTTGATCAAGCAGAAAGAAAATTTCCTTTATGCTACACACATCGACAACAGTAAGGTCTGCCACATGTGCATTACCTGTTGAAACGTGCTTGATGGTATATTTCTTGTTAAGAAGAGTTAGACAACTGCTTGTGCTACAATTGGGTGATAACAAATCATGAATTGTTTCATTGTAGATCTCTAACATTGATGCCTGTAAAAGATGAAAAGCATGGTTTGAAAGTAGGAAAGATTGAGCACAATTTATGTTTTGATGTAAATTGACTTTCACACCTGTTTTTTGTAAGTCCAACCCTAGCATTGTAGTGATTGGCTAGTTTCAAAGATCTGGTCCAAGGAACGTGGTATTAACCCTTTTTGCTCAGGGGCTGCAGACTTGCCCATCATGGTATAAGTTTTACTAGAACTAGTTTGTCTATAAGCAAAGATACAAATCTTTTTGAAGAAGAGATAGTAAAACAAGGAGTTAAGAATAATGAATTAGAGCTGAAGCTTTTTATATGCATTTTCTCCAAGATAGAGAATTAATGTTGAAGACCAAACTGGGCATTGAATTAGCTCAACAACAAGTTGGATCATCCGATTCAATCATGTTGACCTAGAGATGTGAGCATGGTCATTTAATGTTTTTTATGTTCACATTTATGTCTGTTGAAGGAATAAGATATGAAAAGATTTTTGGAAAAAAGGGAATGAAGAAAATAGAAACACATCAAAAACAAAATAATAGAAAAATTTATCCCAACTATAAGTTAAACATCCTGATCCATTTACTCTAAATTAAAATGTTTGTTAGATAAAAACAAAATACTGCTAAATCACTACTCCTTGGCTTAGCTACTTTGGTTAATCCATGTTTTACCATTTCAGCAATTGTCAGTGTAAAATAAACAAATATACTGGAAAAGCTCAACAAGTTATTTCTATGAATTCTTGAAAGTTCTCTTTAAAATCCTCAACATATGCAAAGAATGATTGCTTTTGACTAAAAACTCCTCAACAAATGCATCAAGATTCATTCCTCATTGATGGATAAAAACTATATTAATCATGTATTTATATGTTTCCCTTTTAGTTTTTAAAACAAATGACATGGCCTTTTAGCAACATATTGAAAATTGATGATAGTTGAAGTTTTTCATTGTGTATCTCAAAAATCCTGATCTATTGTCATCCAAAGAAGGCATTCAAAAAAGCTTAAATGATTAAAAGTTGCAATCAAGCTCACTGAATCATCAATTCTTGACGAAAAATAAAATTTTGGTCTAGCCAAATAAGATAAAACAAAGAATCAACACAAATGTGTCATTTGTCATTACTTTTCTTGATATGAAAAAACTTTTCCAATCACTTGAGGTATTACACAACATCAATGAATCAAACCTTAAGAATATAAGCTAGTTCTCTTTAACTAATGCTTGTTTTTCTTACCTAAGTGTGTCTTCTTCTATCATATTCTTAAGCATTCAAAGTTAACATTAAGATGTTGGTAAAACATAACTCAAGTAACACCAACCTTATCAAAACAAGACCATGCAAAAATATCAATGTGCTGAGCTGGGAGTGAGAGAATGGTCTCCCTTTGCTCTCCATTGAAGTTAACAAATATATGTATACTTTGGAAGGAACTAAATGATCAACAGGAAAAGAGAAAAACAATCTATGAAGAAGAACCCAGACGTCCAATAAATTGACGAAATGCCACAAATTTCCATCATTGTACTAAGGTAGCAACTCTTTAACTGAAGCAGTTCTCCTTAAACCTGTGAAACGTAATGGTGTAAGACTTTATTTGAACACAAGGGATCAAAGAGTGTGAGGAGTACCTGACTGGTGATGACCAAGATTGAAATTACTTAACAAAGAGTAATGTTTTTATAGGATTTTAGTTTGAAGAGTATAAAAATAAATAATCTCACATTGACTATAAAGAAAAAGATTTGGAGATTTATGTGATAATTTAGCCTTAAAAGTCCAAAAGTTTTTGAGAATAAAACCCTCTTTGGTTTTAATCGGATGATCAAATGAAACAATATCTCCACATAATAAAACTTGGTTGTAAAATTTATACACAAAAGGGGTTAAAGCCATAATGTGATATTTATTTATTGTAGGTAAATAAAAAATTACAAATAATGATATTATCATGTTCATACAATTTTCCATCTACATGGCTACTTCTATTTCATTCCCATATGCGAAAAAAGAAAGCTAACTTTAACTTAGTTTATTCTCCCAAGAAGCTGATTGGAAAACCAACATAGGGGAGAACATGACTTAAACAAATGCTGATCTTATTGAAGGCATTCCAAAATACAGAATCAACAAAACTACGATATCCACAATACCAAACACACATCAATGTTTTCAATAAGTCATGTGAACACGATGGTGGTTTTAAGAATTTCTAAATGACAAAGATGCTTTGGCTCAAAAGAGATTGGAAGCAATTAAAATATTCTCATTATTAAATTTGAAAAAGTGTTTGCCTTAAAGATTTTAGAATTAATTTATAAGGGCATGCATGATTCCCTCCAAAGATCACCAAAAAAATACTAACATGTACTAAAACTTGTCTCCATTGCCCTACAGAGAGATGAAAAGTCTTGATAGGTCTTACATGGTTTTCCTTCAAGGTGATGCAACATTAAATGTGGAGTTTGAACCTCCTTTAATCCATAGAAACTACATAAAGCATAAACCAATCACAAAGCCACTCAGATAAAACCTTGCTTCATAATCTTTGTAAATGATGACACATAACTTGGTTCATTTCAATATGATAGCTTTTCATGATTTATGAGTGCTTTATCACAAATTATTATACTACATAATAGTTCAATTCGATTTTTCTTGGTTCCTTCACTTGGCACCACATTGGACACCTTTCCATAGATTAAGACAACACGAGGCATGGTTGGGAGCTTTTCATGGATTTTCAATCTCTTTAATACTTTCTTTGGCTAGTTAAGCTCCCTTTCGGATGAATTACTTTAAACGAATTACATAAAAAGTGCCAAGGTTTAAAATAGCATTATATTTTTTATTTCTTTGTGATCTCTCTTTATTTCTTCATGCTTTCTTTCCTAAAATAAGTTGTTGAAAATTAAGAAGAGTTTAATTAAGATTTTTATTTCCATGAACATTTCTTTCCATTTTTATTCTTTTTCAAGAACACTTGTATTAAAAAAAATATAAGATAAATGAAAGTTTTAGATAATTGTTTTTGGTGATAATCCTCTCTCTTATTTTTCTTTTTTATTCCTTTTTAGTCTAAGAAAACTCAATAAACCTAAAAACCATCTTAAACCTCAATACCCTCTCCCTTAGATCCTTGCTTAAACTTTTGTAGAATACCTCACTCCAAAACCTCCAAAATTATCACATGCTTTCCCTTTCTCAAGTTTGCCTGACCTAAAATTAAATCACAACCTCTTCTTTTCTTTCCTCCCTTTCACTCTCAAAACCATCACTTTCATCATCCTCCCTCTACAAACCCCTGGTCAAGCCTTGCTTCCTCTTAAATAAAGCCAATTAACCATCTAACAAGGACCTAAAAGAGCTACTTCATGTCTCTCTTTCTCCCTTCTTATAATAGTATTATTGCAGCTAACCTTCTTAAGCCATTTTTGTTATCAAAGACACCATGGATGATAGCAAAAGGTAATGTGGCAATAAGAATTTACTTGAGAGATACATTCAATGGAGTATCCTCAAAGTCTTGAAGAGGTAACTAATGTTCTAAGATGGATGATAATGATGTTATCAATTACTCCCTTAATGAAAATATTAAGATTTCTTCAATGTTGAGGTGAGCTAATTGGTAATTTCCTTAAGCCTTCTATTGCTTCCAAATGTGTTGGAAAAAGATAGGTCCTCTTCATTAACAATGAGTAATAAAAGTTTTTCAGCAAGATATGAGATGGTGAACAAAGCCTTCACTTCTCAAATTCATTGGCCCAAAGAAAAAATACTAAGGATGCATGAGTCACCTGGGTTTCTTCTAGCTCCACCTCACTTAGGCTTTCTTGGAAACATTGGAGGTAAAATTTGGGGCTTCCATTTTAATTTTGACTAATATCTGGCAAACATTCAACCAAAATTTTCTTGCTTGACATAACTAGCAAAGGAAGAAGCAAAGATCCTTTTTAAAAACTTGAAATTGGGAATAACAAGATACCTTCTAAAGCCACTTTGATATTGCATCCACGAAGCAAGATGGAGAAAATTGTTCCCTTAATTGCACCAAAAAGCAAGAAAAAAAGACCTAAGTGTCTCGAATTCACATAGAAAAATTTATGGGTCTGATTTATCATAACAGAAAGTAGGAATTTGAAATTTAGAAGGGAAAAACTCCCCATTAAAAGAGGGGCAATTGCCATGCCAACATATGAAGAATAGCTAAGACGCATCACACACCATGCCACAATCTTTGCTAAATGAACACATCCAAGGACAACAAAGGTAAAAAGGAAAATAAGAAGTGGCACAAACAAAAGGTATCCCACTTGCAAAAATTAATTAACTAGCAGAGAAATAAAGGGAGATGAATGAGTTAAAAAAGGATAGTTCATCATAAGAAAATGAACAAGATCATTTAACCCTATTTAAACTTGTGCTAGAATCGTAGACTTTAGTGGAACAAGAATTTGAAATGGATAGAAATGACCTTCACAAAAATATTTTCAAATGTTACTAAAAGATGTGAAATAGTGGCTCAAAAGGAGGATCATTCTTAAGAGGTGGAGGGATAGAATTAGTGATCACTAACATCTTTGAAACATTAAAAACAAGATCATCAACAAGCACAACTTTTTGAACTGTAGTTCTCATCTTCTATCTACTCACTAATTGCAACATGCAATGTTTGAAAATTGTTGAAACTAATTACAAATTCCAAGAAGAAAAATTATTTACTTCCCTTTGACTAAAGAATCACAAAAAGGTAATTTAGAGTTATTACAAAAAGAAAGCATCTTCAAGTTCAAATATAAGACATAGGTAATAACAGAGAGTGATAAGCAAAGATAAATTCCCTAAAAAAGAAAAAATTATATTTAGAAAAATTGCCCACCGCACCCAAATGGTACATAAACTAAACCATAATGGAATGGCAAGTTAATTATAACCAAAGAACAAGACCCTTTGCACATGATAAATTTGCAAATTTCATTAATATTTTGCCCTTCTCTGAACTAAGTTTTATCCTATTCAACTTGAACAATAATAATACCAATCATGCTTGATGAATCCTAACCAATATGGACATTGAGAGTGATTTGTGTTACCCAACACCTTTAGAGCTATTTCTAACACTTGATTTCTAGAAATCTTACACCTTTTAACCTTGTTCTCATGAAAGGGTAGTCAAATTTTAAAAAGACATGCATCATATTAATCATCAAGCATATGATGATCCAATAAATTGTAACCTAACATGATAACTTTGCATATTCATGAAACATAAATGGTAAATAGCTATCATAACACTTACTAGAATAGGATTTAATAAGTGATCATGGTTTTTCTCTTACAAGCTATACAAATAACTAAAATAAAAATATCTAAACATATGTCTCTTGCTCCATATTTTTGAATAATATATGTACCATCTGTTAATATTTATGCATCGATGAACATAAGGTTTAACAAAATCTTCTTTAGATTGCATACCCATAAGAAGCACATAAGAAAATATCTAAATTTAATTTATTTACTAATAAATGATGAAAACATTAAAAACATGGATAAGATAAAATTCACAAAAGAAATCTGAAATAAAATATATTACATAATGGATTTAATGCCTAGAATATACCACCTTATTTCCATCAAGTGCACTTTGCACTAGCTGCGGCACATCCTCCTAAGATGACTCGTGAGAAAAAACTTTGTCAAAAGTGAAACAATACCTTTGAGCTGTTTACAAATAAAGCAAAAGGAAAAGCATCAACTATAGAAGGCTCATCCTTACAGATTATAGTTTCCATAAGACATTATAAAAAAGATGAAAGCTTGCATGTAATAAATTAGAAAAAAATTCCTTACCATTGCACATCAAAACAATGCCTCTCCCAACAGACTCAACGCTTGTTGGATATGAAATAACTGAACCATCTGTTCCCCTGGCACCAACGTCTGACAAAAAATGTTGCACTCTACAAAACCCTCGAATGTTTCCTTTTAGTTCCTGCAAAACCTTAAATCTTAGTAAAAGTATAATATGTGTGGTATAAATATCAGATATGAATATACATTTTGTACATGTTTCTTGTACAAATTTCCAATGGAATGACTATCAAAGGCTTAAGACTTTAAGGAAAAAAGCTGCAAAGAAAAAATAACTTCTTCTTTAAGACAACTATCTAGGGTTCAAAAGCCAGATCGCTAGTGAAATTTTAAGTGTTTTTCTGCCCATTGATGCAGCTTTTATGAAAATATCAAAATATTAACAAACACATTGGCATGGAGAAACATATCCTTGCAAATGGTGACACCTACATGGCTTGTGGAAAAGAAGAAATTGAGTGATACACATGCATGTTTATTTGTTTGGGACCAAAACTAGAATTTCAGATAGTTCAAAACTTATTTTAGTCCAACACTCAGCTGAATTATTGGTTTGGTTCAGCTTAAGGTTTTAGCTAATCTTGGCTAAAATAAATCTCTGCCACCCTCAACCTAATTTTTGCTTCCAAATCCATTACAAAATTACCTAAATACCTTCATTTTCTAACAATAAAAGAGCTTGGGTGGGTAAGTTAGAAATGCTCTTGATAGCTACAATAATGGTTCTAATGGATGAGATTAACAAGACTTAGTGTCACTGAATTTCAAATACCAAAGAATTGTTTCACATTCAATTTCTCTTTTGTTAATATTTCTCTTGCACAATTATCCACAACATTACTTTTACATTTATTCTTTTAATAATTTGATAATTGATAACATATATAATTATTGCCTAATTTAAATGTTTAATTATATAACATTGATTTTGAATCATATCCTTTTATTGTATTACCTACTTTTATCTTTTCAATAATACTCTTTTTAGTCACTTGGATAGATTATGGCCACTCAATTTTTTAACAAAATTTTATTTATAATTTCTTTTTTGCATCACCTAGCCACACAGACAAGTGATTCTTATTGCTTTTAATTGTGTTATTTATATCATTTCTTTTTTAGTACCCAACCCATAACTACATGAACAAATGGTGACCTTATTAATTTTAGAAAATATCCCATTTATTTTCAATAGTTCGTTTCTTTTCAATGCTGTACGTGGACCTTATCAACAGTTAAGCAAATTCGTGTTCTACACACACAAGCTATCTGCATGCATGGATAGACCCTTGGCTCAGTCATAAATTTGTGAACCTCAGGTTGCACACTGGCAAAGGCGGACGTTGGTAGGTGCAAAATTTGTAAACTTTGAGAAATTTTTAATTTTTGATCAAAATCACATTTTTTTATATTTAAAAATTATATCCCAACCACTATATAAAATGGTAGTAATAATTAATAAAATAATTAAAAAAAATTTTAAAAAAAATCTTAGATGTCATAACTCATTGAAAGTCAGAACTTGAGAAATTCAGCGAGTTTTGAGAATCAGAACTTCGTAAATTCAAAACCCTTTAAAGAAAATCTTCTTCGGGAATTCAACCTCCTTGTGATGAAAACCCTCTTATCCTTCTCTTTCTCCTTCTTTCTTTGCTCACCAATGTTGCACTTCCACTTCTGTTGTTATCATTCTGAAAAAAAGGATGTTGACAAGGGTTCAAGACGAGAAAACCTCACAAGCAGATCATTGATAATTGATTCTAATGATAATGACAACAGTATTATTAGAGTCATAATTGTTGAAAGTCACCAACCATAATTTATTAACAAAATTTCTAGAACAAGTGCTACTTTGGAAGCATTAACAAGTGGCATGGCTATGAATTGTCTATAATAACTCATCATGTTTCTTTGCTATTTAACATTGGGAAACTAAGAAGGAAAAGAAGTTGCATGTCAACATCCCAACTAGCTTTTTGACCAAGCACTCACATCAGAGGAGCAAGCACCTATAAGCTCCAAGTTATAAGGATCATGGTTCCATTTGTAAGGGGAAAAGAGCAATTCTAAGAAAAATTCAATGACAAAGAAAACCAATGATATCAAAAGGTACATTATTAGAGAAATATCTAAATCTTTTTACTACTCACATTGCTTTTATTGTTGCTAACTCATAGTAATTCTAAGGCATTGTGACTACTATAGAGATCGCAATAAGCTCTTATGTAAAGTCACTGACAAATTTAAAGGTTATCAATGTTTGTTTGAAATGGAAAAACATAACATGCAAACAAAAAAAATATGAAAAATAATGGCATTTGCATCCAACATCAAGTGTATTACAAGAAAAAAAACTCATTGTCCTTAGGGTTTTTGGAGAAGATCTTTTGCAATATTGATCTTTAATTCAAAATGCCAAGTTGTTGCTAATGTTTTCAATCTATTATAATAATGAAGTGTCTATTATATATTCTATATTCATTGCATTCATTCTTCTATTATGACTACTTTTGGCTCAAGTATGGGATCTTTTTATCTATTGTACACCCATTGAGTTGCATAATGAACTATAGTACATAACTCTTCTATGGATTGTTATGAATTTTTTTCTACCTACTTTTACAAAAAACTACAATGGAGTAAGTTTGATCTTTTATTATTATGAGTAAATATAAACATTAATTGTCCAAATCACTTAAAAATTTCCATTCATTACTTCATCCTTACTTTTTGTTAGTTATACTACAAGTGCACACACTTTTTAAAAATAGTATTTTGAAATAAGGCTATTTTTATCTTTGTAAATTTTTGAAAAAAATGAAGAAAAGTGCAATTCAACTTCCTCTTTTGCATGTCTCAACTCTTCAAAAACAAGCTAGCTTTCAACAACATTGTTACTACAAAAATTTCAACCATGTTCTTTGGCAAATTACTAGACTAGAAAAAGGCTGCTGATTAAAAGGCATTTGTTAGATGACAAATTAAGCAATTGATAGATTTAGTTAAGTTATGATAGCACAACCACTAAACTCTATTGCTCAGTATATAAATTAAGAGTGGTAGCATACAAAATTTTTAAAAAAAACAAAGTGTTAGAATGAAAGTAATTGAGGTAAAATTACATGAAGAAAATGTTTTATTTTTTAATTTGGTGGAGTGCATTTAATTGATAGTAAACTAAATTTAAATTGATAATCTCACCCTCATATTCTCAAGTTAATTCATAAGCAAGCTAGTCTGATTTGTTAATCTAGTAATAATCTCCACCAATGCATTTTTCTCCTTCTGCAACTTTGATATAGTATCATCATTCATGATAGCATCAGCTTGAAGCTGAATGTTATACTGTTGCAAGCTATTGTTGTACTCTTATAGTAGATTGTTTGTCCCTTTAATCATTTTTATCTATGTAGTAACAAAATACAAAATATATCATAAAAAAAATATATAAATGTTTCTTTCAATTAAGTTCAACAATGCATGTTGCTCTACCTGACTATTTAGATGATTTATTTCTTGTGTTGCTTTCTCAAGATCTTCCATGAGACCATATCATAAATTTTTAGAAGCAGCCCTTGCTTCAGCTTCTTTCTCCTGAGCTTTAATGGAAACCTGATGCATTTCAAGAGTATTGTCATTATATATAAGTCAATAAAGAAACTATATTTTATTTTTAGAAGGTACCAATTTGTTGGACTCCTCCCTCTTAAGATTCTTCTTTAAGAAACCTTCATTGTCTGGTATTCCTCAATCAGCAAAGTAAACTCTTCTATTTTGGAATTCATTTGGATTCTGAAAAGAAATGAAATTTTCTAAAGTTTAATAGTAAAAAAAATTCATCATCACTTGAAAATGTAAATTGAAAACATTCACCAATTTCAGAATCCTTTCTCTTTTCTTACTCCAACATACTATTGAGCTCATCATGTATCGCAAAAAACAATCTTCCAGATCAATGTACCAACTAATATAGGACTTTAGCCTCTTGATGTAGTTTCTCATATCATTCATCCTTCCCTACAAAAATAAATCTGTAAAAATTAGAATAAACACAATTACTCAAGAAAAAGAGAGACAGATTCTTATTGAAACATAAAGATTAGGAAGCCTATTTGCCCGTGCATCTGCTTTGCTTCATAGCTTTCATTTCTAAGATAGTAACCTCACTACATCCTCCCTTGAGTTAAACACAACCCCAGCACCATCACAATCTCTATTAGAGCTGGCAGTATCGGGAACACCTCCATATCCCCAGATATTGCATTCATACTCGATAGAGGTAAGAGACAACGCACGGAGATTGCCTTTCCTACCATATTCCAGCCTCCAATCTTCTACCGCCTATTTAACTGTGATTCCTCCATATTCTCACTCTTCTACAAATCAATCTACACGTAAGAATTCCAAGCCAAGGAGAACACTAGCAATAGGACAGATTGAAACTGAATGTGGCGAGAAGTAAACCTTACATTTTAGTGGATTTGGGAAACATTATACCCAGCGGTTAGCAGCGGTTTGTTTTGGTTCCTCATGTGCATCGTCAATGAGAGAAAAATGATCCAACGGAGCTATGTAAGGGTAGGGCTGAAGTGGAACCCTGATGAGGTGCAGCGGTTGGATGAGGAACAGAAGACAGAAAGCATCGGACAAACAAATTACAAACCAAAGAAGAAGAAAAAAACCTTTTCTTTATCTTTTCGAGGAATTGATTAGTCTCGAAAACGATTATACTCTTGAACTTCCCTTCTGTAACGAGCAAAGGGGCGAGCTTAGGGATTTGTAATTTATTAAAACGAGCATACCAGAGATTCCAAAATGACCCAAACATGCCCTGTTAATAATTACACGACGAACAAAGCAACTATATGTATTTTGTTTCAAATAAATATTATTCAGCCAAAAAATAAAACAAACAGAAATAACAATTAAAAACTCAACTAAATGAAAAAAATGATTGCATTAATTTTTTTATCTTAAATTTGAAAACGAGAGATTACAAAATAAAGCTTTAAAAAAAGAATATTAAAAAAGAGTTTTATATAAATAAATAAAAATTACTTATATCTATATATATATATATATATATATCTATATATATTAACAATTAGAGATTGAGAAAAATAAAAACAATATTGTAAATTTTGTTATTAGTCTAAACAAATTTTATCGTTAACTTAATATTAATTTTTAATATGATTTTAGGATGTTGTCTTATTATTTTGGAGTAAATTTTTAATAAATTAATATATAGGACAATAAATATGTAAAAAAGAATTACATTAATATTTGAATCAAGATGAATTGTGACATCATGGTATATTTCATCACCGTAGTTGTCTATGATAGTGATGGTCCATTCATCATTGCCCTTTTTCCATTGTTCTCTTAGTGATAGAATGAAAAGTTACACTACACTTTTGCCTAATTTGAGTGTAATTTTTATACTAAAATAAATAATATCTCATATAATGACGAATTTTCTACTAAGCAGAATACCTTTTTGAGTATCGATGTTCTCTAGTATCTTTGTTGCACCCTTGTGTTTGATTAGTCAAGCATAAATGTTTATACTAGAATTTTTATACTTGAATTGAAAGACATGTACTAAAATTTTTATACTTGTATTTCTTTTTGTTTTTCTTGAATTTGATATATCCAAATTTTGAGATGATGTGACACGCTAGTATTACTAATATTTGAAAATTTAATAATTTTAATAATTATTGAATTTCAATTTTTGGGCCAAGCATTATTGATGAAAAGTATAGAAATTGGTATTTGATTTTTTAAGAATTTTTTAAGAATCATTTTTCATAAATTTCTTCTCATAGTCATTTATGACAATTGTAAGACTATCATAATATAAAATTATTTTGGTACACTTATATTCAAAATTTTGGCACAAAAATTCTCACCATATACTATAAAATCACTTTAGTTTCAGGATTTTTCATTGTAGCATTGGGCGGGTCAACCCGACCCGACCGTTGGCCCGTCCAGGCTTTAGGGATTAAAAAAACTAAAACAAAAATTACTCGATTAACCTACAGGGGCGAGCGAAGCCCAAAGGCAAGGGACTTAGGCCATAAGGAAAGCTGAACAGAATAGTGTGTAATCAGCCCGAAGGGAAACTGAATGGAAAATAGTGACTTCAAGTCAACTAGTACCAAGTAATTAAACCTTGGTCGAGGTAGGGGTAGCCAACCCCAAACAGCATGGGAGATAAGAAAGCCAGAATCCTTACAGAGAGCAACGGCAACGTATTTTCTGACATATGGGACTAAATTCCCATCCGTGCTTCAAAGAACATAGAAGGCCAGGCACGATCCGACGACTTAGGTTAATCATGGTAAAATGATGCAATTAAACAACACAATGAAAATCAAGGGAATCGAACTTGAGCAGATTTACGAGACCATTAGAAACCACAACAGCAAATGTTTCAATACAAATAGTTTTTTGACAGCATATCCTAATACATGTAGGAGAAACCTACGCTTGATCCAATGGCCTAGAAACAGGCCGCCTAAATCTAATGGCCAAGATTGGTCTCGAACAGTAAAATCGAAATTCATTCAGAAACATCCATTTCAGGATCCAAATCGAACAGTGATTGCTATGTGTCCATTACCAAATGGCTAGTTCATTTTAGAGTAGTCGCGAGTGGATTTACAGCTCAAATTTGAGTTCTATAAATAGGGGAAGATGAAATCCAAGGGGTTTTAATTGTTGATGTTAATCAAGACCTATCAAAATTCAACAATACTTCAAATCAGATAATATTTTTTAAATCTATTTCTTCAATTTAAAAAAAATTATGTGCTATATATTACAGTTTAAGATGTCAATAATACATCACAAGGATCTTGATCTCTTGAGGGGATTCCTTTCATATAAAGTTAAATTAATCTAGCATCATAACTTTTAATATCAGTTCAACTTTTTAAAAATATTTTTTATTATACTTGAAATATTGTTATGAATTTAACAATATGTTTTAGATTTTAATAAGTGTTTTAGAAAGATATATTATTTAAAATATCAAAAAATATTAAAAAAACAAAATAAAAAAAAAGAAATGAAGAGTTGAATAAGTAACTTATATTAAATTTTGTCTAAAATCATTTGAAATTATTTGATATGAAAAATGCATAGATTATCAACAAAGAGACCCCATCAATTTTTCTAATGATGTTTTTAAACTTATTCTTATAATTATCTTTATACTTATAAAATTTTTTATTAAAATAATTATTGAAATTATTATGAAAACTTTCCCATCTTATATGACAATGCTTAAAAGAATATTTTTTCATGCCAAACATGTCACATCATGTAAAAAAATATTGAAGAAATTAAATACTAGAGAAATATATAGTATATAACTAAACATCTACATCCAAATGTTAAAGTTTCGAAAATATAGATTTATAATTTAATCTAGTTTAGATGTTAAAGGCTAATAATTTATATTTTCATCAACCACTAAGCATATGTACAAAAAAATTCATAGTCACCTAACTTGAAATTTAATGTTGTCACCTTCCTTCCCACGTTGGCTCCACATGCCAAATTACCTAGTATGGAAAAGCCCCAATTTTTGGGATTTCAAAAAAGTTTGTCGACATAGTTAGCTTAAAAACCTCACATAATAGAAAAAAAATACTTTTTAATTCTTTATTGCAATGTTTAAAACTTACTTTCACAATAAAATCACATATTTTGAAGTTTTAATTTGGACCATTTTCCATCAAAATCATTTTATGTCTATGATTTTTTAAATCGACAAAATTGTCCATTTATTACACTTAAATACACTAAAATTCAACAAAATGAAGATTATACTATATTCAACATTTCTTTAAAGTTTCTAAACATATTCATAGCCATAAGTGGCTATTTCACAAGTATTTGATCACTAATTAATTTTAGAATAAAATGGATTTTTAGAAATGGGAAAATACTATATTTTAATTTAAATTTTAATCAAAATCTAGTTTTCTTAAATCTTTTGATACAAATGATGTCCAATTTTTTTAACAAATTGTAAACCTCATAAAACTATAGTACATATAATTTTTTCTAAATTTTTGTAATATTGATTAAAATTTAAATATCTTTTTTCAAAAAAAAAAATAATTTCTTGTCTAAAAAATGTAACATTTTTTATATTTTTTATTTTTTTAAGATCATCATTTATTTTAATATTTTTCTCCCAAAAATATTTAAAGTAATATTTTTCCATAATTTTAATCTTTTGTTTTTCACCAATTTAATTAAAAATTTTATGATATTACAATAATAAATTCTTAAAAATTTTAGATTCCTTATTTAATATTCTTGTTCTTCCTCCATGGGACTCATATCCCATCTTCTCAAAATTTATAATGTTTTATAAAGTGGTAATAAACCACTAAAAGTTATAAACTTTATAAAATTTTTTTTTAATATAGCTTTTGGCTTTTAATGAAAATAATGTGTCTCCTTTCTCTTTAATCTTTGTTTCACCATTCAATAAATGCAGTTAATTAATTTATATTGTAGATAATGAGATTAATCATAATAAAAATTTATTAAATAATACTCATACTATTAAAATATTATATTATTACAATTATTTCCATGATTTGAGTCCTAATAGATCCATCACATTAAATTCTACTTGTTCGATTGGATCATCTACAACCTATTAGTCCATTTTATTTAATTCATTTAATTTTTCAATGTATGTTTAATGGATGATAGATTTTTCCAACTTCTCTATTTGACTTGTGTTAATTCCTCATATTTCCAAGTCATACTATTCAATCCGCATGTAAGATAATTAAATGATCATTGAAAGATTATTGGATTGTCTATCGAGCATTCGATAAAGTCTCACAACACAAATGTTGAAAATTTATGAGATTGTTTGATATTTTTCGTTAGATAATTCAATCTTTTGTTGGTTTAATTGATGGTCCCATTGAATATATAACGAAGACTTTCTTTATTTCTTGTATTTTCTTTAAATCATCAAATTACCTTCTATAGTTATGATTTCATGCACATAAGGCTTAGTTCTCTTTACAAATCTTTCATACATCACTCCATAGCATGAAGAAAGGAAACATTTATAGCTTTCATGAAAATAATTATACTTTCAGCTTAGAGCTTAACTTGATCTCTTCAAAATCAATTGTAAATCATGGGGAAAATTTACATTATTTCTTTTAGTTAGATTTCTCCCATAGTGATCCTTTAATTCATTTTCTTTTCTTCTCTAAAACTATTGCTTGTGACAAAAGCTTATGCAATCTCTCTTTTTGATAACAAGTGCATATGTAATAGTCTTTTTTATTAACTTAAAAATTCTGTCTAAATAAGCTTAAATTATTTAGTTTGTGTATGTCATATTTGAAACTTGAGAATTTATTGATGAATAAGCTTTTTAAAAAGCATGCCAAAATAGTAATGATAGAATACAAAATCTGAGAATATTATCATGAAGGTTTCAATTTGAGAAATCTTTATGTATGCGGTTTATATTTTTCAAAAACTATTTAAAATTTTTATAAATATTTATAATTAAAAAATAATAAAAATAAAAGAAATTTAGATTAAATAATAAAATAATCCACTTATTAAATAATAGGATGTGCTCTGTTGTCTCGAGCATTTTGGCAAAGTTTAGTATTGCATAAAAGAAGCATGAAGAGAAAGAGCTTAGGGAGAGTGTTAAAGGAAATTTGGCTTTAGATCTTGTAGGAATTCCAAGAAAACATAAAGAAAAAGAAAAAAAAAGCAAAATGAAGAAACAAAATTTCTTACCTCACTTTATTGGAATCACATGTTAAGGTCAGTTCCTAATTGAGCTCATCTTCATAAATCATATATTTGTTATTTGGGGTGTTTTAGAAGTGGACTTTGTGCGATTTTGATGGATTTATGGTTGAGTTTGTTATTTTCTAGTTTTTATGATTCAACCAAACAATCAACAAAATTATTTGGTACAATCTATAAAACATGACTTGTGATGGGGCTTTAGCTTTGTGTAAATGGCCTAGTAAGTTGATCATTGTTCTAGTGCACTAAATTAACTAGACAAATACAAATTGATTTAGGAATGACATAACAACAATTGCTTTACTTAATTTTTTCTTTGACAAGTGATTGTTAACATCGTACAAGTATGATGAGTTGATCAGATGAATATGATAGGTTTAGAAGAAGGTCTAATAGAGATTTCCCATATAATCGGTAATTTGTCCTATGTATGCCATGCATCATAAGATGTGATATAGAGATCATACCAGATGATATGAAGCTCGAAATGTTAAAGTATATAATCTTGTTTAAGGATTATTTGAAATAGTCTTTTAAGTGATTTTTTATAAAAAGTGGTAGTGACAACAAAATATAAAATGAATTGTATAAAAAAATGAGAAGAAAGATAAAGGAAAAGGAGTGTCCATGGAAGCGATATCTCAAAACAATTAGATACGTTAACTAATTAATTAGGATATAAGAGAGTTTCTTTACTAAACTCGAATCTATCAATATGTAATGACATCATAATATGAGCATTAGCATAGAATGTTATCATTTGCATATGTTTTAATATTAAAATAGTCCTTTAGTATTATTAATATATAAATGTATACAAGAAGATTTATTATTTAAACATTAAGTAAATATTTATTAAAGCAAAAGTGAGGCAAATTCAGTCGATGTAATATAACAAGATTAAAGCAATACAAAAATCACATCAAAGCAATAAAGATTTACATAGTAATATATCCAAATCAATTAAAAAATTAAAAGAAATAAGATAAATTATATGTGAATGTTGTTTTCCATGGCACTAAGATAAATGAGTATAATATCCTAAATCATCAAATTAGGTATGAATCAAAATATTTTGGAGAGCATGGCAAACACTTAGAAAATAATATTTAAATAGTTAAAACTCATGGAGATGAGTACAACCACATTTGTTTCATCTCTATCTTCTTATTTCAAATTATAGTAAATTACCAACATAAATAATTACAAAGAATAATGAATTCTTCTAATATTAAGTAAATATATAATAAAGCAAAAAAAGTTAAATTGAATCAATGAATATAACAAAATTAAAATTATATAAAAATCACAAGAGAAGTGATTTAGAGTTAGATAATAACCAAAAAAAATTGATGAAAAAATTTGAAAAAAATGAGATAAATGGTAAAAGAAAGTTACTCTCCAAAATAATAAAGAGATTGAATGCAATATTCTTGATCATGAAACAACATAGTAATTAAAATAACTTATAAGGTATTTTGAAACAACAAAAAATAAAATATTTTAAAATATAAAAATTATTTTCTAAATAGATCGAGTAGGTGAAGCATTTAGATCAGAGATCATTTGGAATTACATTAAATTAACATAATAAATAAGCATTAATACTAATAAATTATTATTTTAATATTAATAAATATATATTAAAGAAGAAATTAGATAAATTGATGCAATATAATATTATCAAATTGAAGAAAAAATGTGAAAAAATGAGATAAATATTTCAAGATAGTTATATTCTAAGTTACTAAAGAGATAAAAAATAAAATACTCAAACTTGAAATTAGGTGAGAATAAAATATCTAATAAATTCGGTCAAAACCTAAAAAATATTTACAATTATTAAAATAACAATGTAATAGAATAAAGTACATCATGATGAGTCAAAAAAGTTTGTTTCTTCATGATAGGATCTCGTTTGGAATTATAGTGAATTATAAGAAACAAAATAATAAATTATAGCTATAATATTAACTATATATATATATATATATATATTAAAGATGTAATAAGATAAATTGATGCAATATAATCATGCCAAATTGAAACCTAGTTAAGGTTATAAGAGAGGTAATTTAATGTCAAATATTTATATAACTAAATTTGATAAGAAAAATTTGAATAAATAAGGTAAATTATCTGAGAAAGAATAAAATTCCAATATTTTAAGGAGATAAATATTTCAAAATATAAAAAAATAATATTTATTTATTGAGAGCTTATCCATATTATTCCAACAACTATTGTTTCATGTCAAATGAACTTATTATGGAATTATAGTGAAACATGATATCTTCCTTAACAAATTTACACTACTCCATATTTGCATAAAGTTGAAATTCTCTTAATTTAGACAACAATTTTTACAATTGCACAAAATGTTCTTCAAGGGAATTATTGTAGATAATAATACCATCAAGATATACCACAATAAACTCGTCAAGATACTCATAAAGAATATTTTTCATTAAATTTTAGATTATAGCATGTACATTTGTTAAGCCAAAAGGCATGACTGAAAGCTCAAAAGATACTTATTAAGCCACATAAGTAATCTTGGCTTCATCTTTTGCCACAACTTTGACTTGCCGATATCTTGATCGTAGGTCTAGCTTACTGAATCCTATTACCTTATATAATTGATCCAACAAATCTTTCACTAAAGGAGTTTGGCAGTTGTTTTTCATTATGACTTTCTTCAATACATGATAGTCTATGCACATTCACAAGGAACCATCATGCCTTTTTTAAATAACACTAGGGCACCAAATAGAGCTTTAGATGATTGAATGAAGCTAGAATCCAACAAATTATTCAATTATTTGAGCAATTTTGTCAACTCTAATGGTGACACATAATATAGGAGATAGGCAAGAGGAACATCACTAAGTAACAACTTGATTCTATGATCAATCTCCCTTCTAAGAGGCAGCTTTATAAGCAACAACAGAAGCATAACATATTCAAATTCTTTGAGAACTTCTATAACTACATCAAGTACATAATGACTTAATCCTTCTTAATCTCAACCAATGTGGCAAATTGTTTGTCCTCACTTAATTTCAATCCTTTTCCAATCTCATTGTTAAAATATATTCTAGCTTATTCTTCATTTCAATTATCTTCTTCCCATAGGGATAACAGTAACCAATGAAAGGGAATGTCTTCTTACATCACCATGATATCATCAAGGTGTGACATCGGGGCTATCTTAAACTTCCTATGAAAGTTTATGCCAAGAATCAAATCAATACTTTCCAAAGGATTCACCAACTAGTTGATCTTTCATGTGTAACTTTCCAACGTTAAAGGTACCCCATGGGCCATTTCTACCGCAACTTGAACCTTTGCATTCAATGTTAGATAACTTTCTCACTTGCAATCTATATTTCTAGACTAGCATAGTATCCACAAATGTATGTGTCACACCCATGTCAACCATGGCAATAATTTCTTGTCAATTTGCTTTCTTCAAGATGTGCATCAACATAGAGTGTGTAACTATCACATCATTACTCATTGTGTTTAATAGTTTATTAAACCAACCATTAAAGGATCGAGCATTTACAAAAGATTGACAAGTACAACAACTTCTCATTCAGATTCCTCATTGGTTTTCTCAACCATAAGAGCATTAAGCTTCTCTTGCTTAGGACAATCTTGAGCATAATGAGGTTCATTACACAAGGAACAACCTTATTGATTATTAGAGTTAAGTTTACCTTGGAAAGAAGATAACTTTTTTTTCTTTTCCTTCATTTTTCTCGTGCCTACCAAACTTCTTGGCATCCCACTTCTACTCTCCTTTCTTTTCCTTGTCATTTCCTCTAGATTTTGAATGGCATCTAAAACTTTGGAGACTCTTAGTCTACAAGTGCATCGACAATAATGATCTTTCACATTTTACCAAAAAAAATTCCAATTGTATCCATAGTTGTAGCCAATACAAGAAGTTAAAAAGCTTATCTTTCTTAGATATATTTTGAATATCTAGAATCAAAGAACTAAATTTCTTTACATAATCTTTCATGAATCCACTAAGCTTTAACCTTTTTAAGGCATCACAAGCCATCCACAAAATGTTGTAACGGAGAAATTTATCTTTTATTTCTTTTTTGAATTTTTCTTATATATAAATTTTCATCCTTCCATCATTTGCATCATCAACACTCTACATTTTTCATCATACCTTTCCATCTCCAATGAGATACATGGTAAAAATGATCACTTTCTATGCATCCAGCACATGAATAGATTAAGTATTGCTCCATGTTCTATGAGAAATTCTCTAACTCCTTCATATTCCTAATGCCATTGAAACACTTTTGTTCAAGAATTTTCACGAAGTGCCCATTTCTATTCTTCTCTACAACTAATTAGGATTTATGGCCAAAGCTTATACAATCTCTCTTTTCGATAACAAAGTGCATATGTAATAGTCTTTTTTATTAACTTAAAAATTCCTTCTAAATAAGTTTAAATTATTTAATTTGTGTATTTCATATTTGAAACTTGAGAATTTAATGATGAATAAGATTTTTAAGAAGCATGCCAAGATAGCAATGATAGAATACAAAATCTGAGTATATTATCATGAAGGCTTCCATTTGAGAAATCTTTATGTATGTGGTTTATATTTTTCAAAAACTATTTTAAATTTTTATAAATATTTAAAATTTAGAAAATCTAAAAAAGATAAGAAATTTATATTAAATAATAAAATAATACTCTTATTAAATAAAAGAATGCTCTCTATTGTCTCTAGCATTTTGGCAATGTTTAGTAGTGCATAAATGAAGCATGAAGAGAAAGAGCTTAGGGAGCATGTTAAAGGAGATTTGGCTCTTGTAGGAATTCAATGAAAACATAATGAAAAAGAAAAAAAGCAAAATGAAGAAAAAAAACATTTTTGACCTCACTTTGCTACAATCAAATCTTAAGGTAAGTTCATAATTGAGTTCATCTTCATAAATCATATATTTGCTATTTGGGGTGTTTTGGAAGTGGATCTTGTGTGATTTTGGTGGATTTATGGTTGAGTTTGTTAGTTTTTAGTTGTTATGATTCAAACAAGCAATCAACCAAATCTTTTGATACAATCTATAAAACATAGCCAATGATCGGGCTTTGGCTTTGTGTAAATGGCTCAGTTAGTTGATCATTGTTCTAGTGTGCTAAATTAACTAAACAAATACAATTGATTTAGGAAAGACACAATAACAATTGCCTTATTTAATCCTTTCTTTGATAAGTGATTGTTAACATCATACAAGTATGATGAGCTAATCCGATGAATATGATGGGTTTAGAAGAAGGACTAATAGAGATTTCCTTTATAATCGGTAATTTGGCCTATATATGCCATGGATCATATGATTTGCTATAGAGATCATACCATATAATATGAAGCTAAAAATTTTAAAGTATATAGTCTTGTTTAACGATTATTTGAAATAGTTTTTGTAAGTGCTTTTTCATAAAAAGTGGCAATGATGACAAAATATAATATGAATTGTATAAAAAATGAGAAGAGAAGATAAAGGAAAAGGAGTGTCCAAGAAAGGAATATCTCAAAACCATTAGATACGTTAACTAATTAATTATGATATGAGAGAGTACCTTTACTAAACTCTAATCTAACATTATGCAATGACATGACTATATGAGCATTAGCATAGCATTATATCATTTGGATATGTTTTAATATTGAAATAGCATTTTACTATTATTAATATATAAATTCATACAAAAAGATTATTATTTAAAAATTAAGTAAATATTTATTGAAGCATAAGCGAGATAAATTCAGTCAATGTAATACAACTAGATTAAAGCGATTCGAAAATCACATGCAAAGCAATAAAAATTTACATAGTAATATATCCAAACCAATTAAAAAATTAAAAGAAATAAGATAAATTATATATGAAAGTTGCATTCCAAGGCACTAAGATAAATGAGTGTAACATCCTAAATCATCAAATTAGTCATAAATCAAATTGTCTCTAAGACCATGCCAAACCCTTTGAAAATAATATTTAAAATTATAAAAAAGTAATATTTAAATAGATAAAGCTCATGCAGATGAGTATAACCACATTTGTGTCTTCTCGATCCCCTTGTTTCAAATTATAGCAAATTATCAACATACATTATCACAAATAATAGTGAAGTATTCTTCTAATATTTAGTAAATATATAATAAAGCAAATTATAGCAAATTACCAACAATTTCCTTTCCATCATGGAATTTATATAACTTTATTTGGCCTCGATTTTTCCTTAAGACTTACCTCAACTTTAGGCATTTGCTCTTTCTCTTTATTGTGCCAATAATTCTTTAGCTGGTGTATTTAGATCTGTCAACGTCTTGAGCTTAGTAGCTTTGAGGGTGGTGGTCACTTGGATAAGCTTTTTGAGGAAAGTTCTCATCAAGTCTTAGTTTTTTTTGCCATTGGATGAGACACTTTAATGGAAAATATGCTTTTCCTTTTGGCCTCCCAATAAGTGCAAAGGAGAATTCTTTCTCATTAATGAGCCACAAAATTCTTCTAAAGATTTCTTGCGAGGACAATGGAGAATCCATGTTAAAGTTTTCTCACTTTTGTAATGCAAGAATTTTCTTGATTCACTTCCTTACAATCATCATTGAAGAATTAGAGAAAAGCTTGAAGGGGCTCAAATTAATGTTATCTTAGATTAATGAGTGATTTAGAGAACTACTTAGGTTTAATGTAACTAGCAAAGAAGATTGAAAATATGCTCTTGTATTACTTAAGAGAGAAATTTTATATTGGAGGCTACTTCTATAATCATTTGGAAGTCACATCTATTAAAAATGTTAAAAAACTTACATTTATATGTCTTGAAATGACTTGTAAAGAATTAATAATCTTGAACTCCTTTAGAAAAATGCAAGGGTTTGAGTTAACAAAATAAAAATAAAAGTTAGGTAATTAGAGTTGATAAGATCTACTTCTTATTAGGAGAAATCTCATAAAAAAATGTGTAGATTATACTCGTATGCCTACAATAGGATGGATTTCTCATCAAAGTGATAGAGGAATCCTCAATAAAGTAGACTTGGTATTGTCTTAATGTGAGGTACCAAACTAATCACTTAATTAAATAAAAAAATCAAGTGTTTAATGCATATAAAATATTGAGTGAGGAAAGTAAATTCTATGTAGTGAGATGACGATATCACAAAATCCTTAGTACAAACTAAAATAAAATCATACAAATAAATTATCATCATAATATAATATAGATATAACTTGTATAACAATATATATAAAGTTCAAACTGATGTTTCATTTTACTTTCAATTACCCAACCTATACTAAGTATTGCTCACTTTGAAATCTTAAGAATGTGGTCTTCTCTCTTTGTGTCAAATCCCCAAATCTCAATTTAATGGATGCATGATCTATGATGTAAGCACAAATGATATTTAATTATATCAAAAGATAAATCCAATAAGAAAACTAAACATAAAGGAATGCTAAAATAAACAAATATGTTGAATAAGATAAAATCCATATCATAACCATGATAATAAACCACTTGTATAAGTTTGAAATCATATTAAATGTCATGCATACTATAAGTAAACTACATAAAATATAAATACTAGTTTTTCTATTCTTTCTAATTTTTAATATTTTATATAATCATCAAGTTCAGTATTCTTTAAATTATTATTCTCATTAGATCAAATAATTATATCAATATGTGGCCTCCAATAATCATCTATTTAATCTATCTAAATAATATTAAGTAGATGTCTAATCCAAATATTGACACTCCATAATAACTCCTTAGGTTTAGTGCCCTATGGTAAGTTTGGTAGCTATATCTTATGATAAACTTTGGTAGGCTTAGTATCATCCATTATAAATAATGACATCATAACACATACATGAGGCATATATTTAATTTGAAGATCACTAATTTATAATTACAGCTATTGGGCTTAGTGTCATCAATATCATAACACAGACTAAAAAATGTCTAATTTGAAAATCGATACCATAACATCTCCTAGGCATAACATTGAGGACAATATCTTTAATAAGCTATTTTTATTTTTTATTTTTCAGCTATATAATATCATATGATATGTTAATCGAAACTATTGAAATATATATATATATATATCAGCCTGTTTATTATTATCAAAACTAATATACCTTAATTATATTTTAAGTGTTTTTATTTTATATTTCTTTTATTTACTTCTTTTATGATGCCATGAAACAAATACATGAGCAAAATAATGTAATTAATAAAGTCATGTACCAAGTAATATAAAAAATCATTAATATCATACTAAACTATAATATATAATCATTTTCCATCATAATAAATATAATTTTAAAGAAACAAAATAAAATAATTTTATGTTAGATCAGAAATTATAAATTTATTTGTATATTAAATTTTTATTTAATAAAAAAATTATAATAGAATATATTAAAACATATTACTAAAACAACACTATCACATTACATAACAAGTTATCTAATTTCTCTATCTAAATATGACAGTTATCGTCCCTTTTCAATTTTAATATATTTTAGTTTTTTTAAATATTATATTTATGTAAGGGTCAACATATATCCTATCTATAAGTAATTAAAATCTAGTAAATTCTCTTTTTATCATTAAATTGTTACTTATATCATATTTTAACAATTCTTTAAATTGTATCATACAATTATCTAAAATTAAGTAATTTATATTATGTCGTACATATATGATAACATTATTGTCTTACACGATCTGCTTTATTCCTCATTACCTAATATATTAGTTTATTCGAATCTACAAATCTAATGAAACATGATACTCTACAATAATAATATTGTATTATACGTTATAATTTGACTCCTTATATTTTAATATATTTCTTATGTTATACTATGATCCATATAATCGCACTATATGATATGGAGACTTCTTTAATGATTGTATCATATGATTAATCATGTTTTAATAAATCGTTTTATTTCTCTCTACTAACATCATCTGCTTTTTCATACTAATTTGATAAATGCATCATATTATATGATTCAACTCTGTTAAAATTATATAACTTGAAATTGCACCTTACGATCACCAACATTGTACTAATCTACCTATTTAGACTTATCAATTCTCTTTCAACTGAAATAGATCATACAATATAATGTTTATATTATTTTGTATGATAGATTCATCTATGCAACAATAATTGTGCTCTTAGTATTAGTGTGATTTAGCAAAATGACCAATGCAATTATTTTTCACAACCTTCTCATGACTCTATCATAAGTTTATCGTATATTGTCATACCACAACTCCTCTTTCTTCAATGAATTCAACATAGTAACATAATAGAAAAATATAGAACTTACATCATCGATGATTCAACCTTTGCATCTCTCCTCTAATGGCAAAACTCTGCTTCTCAGTTTTCTTATATGAAAAAGCTATTTCGAGCACATAAGTTCACTTGAACTTAGCCTCTATCGGGCCTACTAAACCTATTTATAAGCCGAGACAACAAGGTCGTGATGACCTGAACTCCTCAAAGCTCATTATTGAATTAAGCTTGGGAAGTGAGGGTGCCTAAAATCATTTTTTATCCTACCCAACCATGTCTATTGAGAATTTGAAAATCTTATTCCCATGGGTTTCAATATGACATCTTTATAAAAACCTAAATATTATATTATTTACAAATATATCATCTTATTTAAATATTTTTTTATAATGATATCTAGAAATTACATATATACCCCAAAAAAATCTTAAATTTATATATTTATAAATATATTATTCACTAATCAATTTTAATTTAAGCCAAAATTTCTAAAATTATAAATTTAACATGATGCATTTTATACTTTAATATTTATAAATTTATATACTACTAATTAGATTTGACATAAATCAAAATTTTTAAATTTTCAAAACTATATTACATGCCCATTTGATAATTACATTTATACATGCATCTTTAATAATTTATAAGAAATTTTTTAGATATTTAAAAATTACAATCTCAATGTCATTGAGTTCATCTCCCAAGAGTTCTATTTATTGATATACTCAAATAATATATTTTTTACTTAGTTTGAACTTATGATATATTATGAGCACTTTATTGTTATTTTAATAATTTTATATAAAAATAATATATTTTAATAATTTTATATAAAAATAATATATTTTAAGAAATTTATTTGATTATGATTAATAATACTTTGTCACAATCTTTTTTACTTAAATATAAAATTTTTCTATTTGATATAGTTTGACATTTGAGGGTTGTCACACTTAAGATTAAGTTAAGGGCAATAAAAAATTTAACTATGGGAGGGATGGTAGGCTTTGATTCATAAATCATTGTTGTGGTGTCAATAAGATGATGTTGTGAAGAATTATAAGATATAAGATTTGTGAAACTAGAAGCAAAGTGATTATGTCAAATAGTGTTACTAAGAGCCTCGTGGGGCTCTCGATTAGAAGAGAGGGATTTGGTGTTGTCTCCCTTGCTAGAGTTATTAAATTATCTTATATGCCCCTTTAAAGTATAAGAAGAAATAAATTTGGTAAAATATTTTATTTGTTATTAAAATAAATGGAAATGATTGTTGGTGGATGAAGGAGAAAGATTACAAACTAATGTGGTTGAAATGTAAGGAACTTTCCTTGCTTCTTAACCAAAAGGGTTGAGAGATTGTCTTTCAAATAACAATATCATAGGTTCTTAGTCTCCAATTTAGCTTGCTTTTCTAGGTTCTTACAAATGATGTTAAAAGATGTTAATGTCAAGTTTAGATTGAAGGAAATCAACAAAAACTTAGTAAAGATTTTTATGGAGTGCCATTGTAAAAAAATTAAGTAATAAATTGGGGTCTCCTAAGTCAAGGACCACAAAGGAGGATGAGAAAAACTAGGGGAATAAACTAAAATTCTATTTCCCTTTAGGAAAATATTTTTCTTCAAGTATGCAAATTTATTTCTTTTAATTAAACCCTAAGTGTTCACTTCCTATTTGAGTTTGTGCATCAACAAAGAATGACCAAATATTATCTTCTTTTATTTCCTTGGAGGTTTTGTTGCATGTAGCGACACAAGACATTGTCAAAAGCATAGTTAAACTTTACACTTACCTCCTTAAGTGCCAACATTACTAGAAGACCTGGGTACGAGATGGATGAATCATGTTCATTAACTCCTTAGACGATAGCATTGTAAGCGATGGCAATTAATCTTGATTGGCCAACCTCAAGTTGTTGGTATTATAAATAAAGGTTCTCAAACTTTACATCTCTATAATTTATCATATAATTATATTGTAGATTGATAACAAAAATTTGTGATTCATATTTATGCATCTTAAAATTGTAATTAATATTATCAATAAAGGTGCGCTTATTGATAGATATAATTTAATAATAATATAACCAAAAATATTATTGTTTTCGAAATTTAGTAATAATAACCCAATCTTTTAATTAAATATATTATTAAATTTATTTTTATTAAAATATTTTAAAATTTTTAATCCCGTACTAACACGTAGAGCAATCTTAGTGTCGCCAATCAAATTCAAAATAATACTCCCTTCTTTTGTTTAATAAATTATTAATATATAGTAATTATCTTTTGTATTTAAACATTTGCCATCCTGAAACCGCATATGCTCCTTCGCTTGGTTCTTCTGAGCTTCGCTTCGAATAAGGTTTTGTTAATTGATTTGTAGAAATAGAGACGACGACGAATCTCCTCTTACCAGACTCCTCTACATTTGGAAACGCAGCTGATAGGCTAAGCCTTCCTCTGCTTCAATCCAGGATGAAGCTGGACCCAGAAGGATATGAGGCAGAGCTTCTCCTTATCTACGATGACTTCGAATCGTCCCTACATCTCTTCCTTCAGCAATCCACGCTTAGTTCGTCGTCGGACCCGGTGGTCTCGAAGGATCTCTATTACCTCACGATGTTCCTGACACACATGACCACATACAATCCCCGACGCGTCGCTGAATTTTCTCATTAGTCTCTCATCTCCTTCAATCCGAAGTTCAGCCCCTCTCATCTTCCCTTCATTCCAATCTAGCACAAGCCATCATCCTCCTTGCCAATGAGAAGTTTCGTTATTTTATTTTATTTCTTGGTCGAATCTATTACAGTGTTTGGTACACTTCAATTTGGAGGGCTACCATTATTCAACATATTTCTTTTCAGCATTTTAATGGGTGGAAATTTCTTTTGTTTGTAATAATTAAAGTTATATTTTAAACTGGGCATTAGAGAAAATGGGAAACCTCCACTTCATTGAGCTTTAAGAGAAGATTATAATTGTTGATAAGTTGTTAGACTTGATTAGTCCTTTCTAATTGTTGTTTAAGGTAAAAATTTTATTTCCCTCTACAAAGAACAAAACAGGCACTTTTTCCCATGATTTCCTAAATATAGAATCTTAACTATTTCTTGTGAGGCTGTATATTTCTTTTGCTAGATTCCTATATTAAAAAGGTTTGGGCAGCAAGCGCCGAATTCATATTCTATTATTATAATTACCTAAAAAGTTCTTTAACACATCAAGTGAGATCAGATACATTGATTCAAGGATGCTATTGTTTCTTTTCATTAACTGCCATTCTTCTGGATCTAAAGTTGTTAAAGCCATTTCCAATAGTCAATAATCATTTTTTTGTTCTATTTGTTTTCCTTTTTTAGAGGAAAGATTCAATAATCTACTTCCCTTATAGAATCACAAAGTAAACTTCTTAATATAATGAAACCATCTAGATTGATTTTCTTTAGGCTTGTCTTCAATTAGTAGAATGTCAACTTTCTCCATTATAGTAAGTTACTCTTCAAACTTAAAAGCTTTATCTCTATAGCAATTATTCTATTTGTGTGTTTGTGCTCATACATTAACATTTGATACCATTCAATCTTTTAAATTTGCCTTCATTCTTACGTGTGATATTTTGACGACACAACTCTTAGAAGTATGTTTTATTTTTGTCTTATTTGTTCGGTGCTTGGATCATATTAGTGACATTTTTTTGTTAATTTTTCTATCATTTTGAAGTATAGGCTCAAAATAAGCAAATTTTGTATTATTCCTTTTTTATGATAACTATTACGATCAATATGTTTTTGGAATTACTTATCCAAATATGAATTCCTTAAACTTATTATAAGAACTAGAAATGCGATACCATTTAAATTTCATAGTCATTGTTCATAAACTAAGTTTTTTTATCTATTTGCTTAGTCTCAATTTTGATTTATTTCTTTGCTTAGTCTTATCAATTGGTATAAAATTATTAGCAAAATGCATAATAATGGTTATCTTGAATGTTACAATTGCATCAATAATTAGTATAAAATTAAAGCTGCCTTTTGTTGCTTATGTTAGAAGGTTTTATGAAAGGAGGAGTGCAAAAGTACTTATGAAGCATTATCTTTTTATGTGCAAAAATGGGAGTTGTGAGAAATTTTCAAAATGTTTGTGATGCTTTTAGTGTATAAGTAGAAAACATTTTTAAAATTAAGTTTACAAACACACGAACACACCCAAGGACTTAAAGCATACCCATAATGAAATTCAATTGTAATTAAGAAATTTTTTAATATGTTCTCCTTAGGAATGTGATATTGTTTTTAATATATGCAATTTTAATTTATTTTTGTACTTTTCTAATGCCTTATCAATATAAAGCCTCCTTATACACTCATCATTGCTTTGTTATACATGTTTTTCATAATTTCAAAATGTCCAATGCTAGATTTGTTTTCCTTTTCTAATGCTTTTTCGGGCATGTGAGGGAAATATCATAATAGTAATAAATTTGAGTTCATGATGATCCCCTTGTAGAATTAAGAAAATGTTTTTTGTTCTTTGAAGTAATGATAAGAAAATGTTACAATCATTTTGTGTTCTTCATTAAGCTCTTTAATCCTATAAAAAACATTCATTTTATAATCGTTTGTAGACTTATCCAAAATTGCACTAACCTATTTTTATTTCAATTCTTACTTGAGTATTGAGCTTGAATCCTAAAATTTGTAATATCTTGGTTTTCTAACAATGTGCCTAGTTTGTTGAACAACAACATTTATCTTCTTATGAATCATTATGTTTAATTAACTTAGTGAAATTTATGATTTAATTCTAGTTTCTCGAAATTATTTCTTTATACATATCCATCCATGATGGTGCAAGAATTCTTACTTCTTTTTAATCAACTCATTGTTGATATAACCATCTTTGTTAATCTTTTAGTATATTTAGATAATATATCACATTGCTTATAGGAAGTCTTAAGCATTAGCTTTAACACAATTTTGGACATGCATTGCCATGGTTTGGCTACCTTGAGGACAATGGAGAGGTACAAGTCATAGAAGTAGATGGTTGGGAGGCATTCCAGATAAATGGAAAGATACATCATAGAGTTGCCTAAAGGTCAACTGAAAGAATTGGGAAGGAGAGATGGATAAGTGTGGTTTTAAAGTGTATACTATAAGCTAAGAGAAATGGCTTATATGAAATATTTTACCAACTTCAAATGCCTAGATGAAGGCTATAAAAGTTTATGGGCTTGAACCGAATGATCTTAAGAAAACTAAAATGGAATTTTTTTTCATAATATTATTTAGTATTGCAAGAGGTATGTTGTTCCAATGATTCTACAGAAATTGAAGTTCTCTAGCATGTTATTGATTTTTCTTGTTTCTTTTGAAAGTTTATGCTTTTAATTATGTTTTGCTTATTTGTATGGGTAGATTATTGAGTTGGATGTACCTCTTGAATTATATATTGACTTTCAGATCGTTGGTGATCAAAACCTCAGAAAACTTGCATTTTCCTATGTTGTGCACAGTATTCAGCACATGAACAAAAAACATAGAAATGAAGTAAAAAATGAGAAGCTTCAAAATATTCTTTTCTCATTGCTACAGATGCGTGATATCATATATAATCTACTTTTACTGATTTTTCTTAACTTTGTTGATTATATTAACTGATGTATGATTTCTTATTTGAAAATTATGGTTTGATGATCAAACTGCTAATGCTATTTGCAAAGCATGCTTTCATAGTTCTTCAAGGTTGATATTTTCCTTATCTCTGTAATTGGTTAAGTCCCATTAGTTATCTTATTATGCCTTTTTTATTGTTTCTTTTTGCTGAACACATGGTCATGGTATCGGCTCTGTGTTTCCTTCTTGGTTATTAGCGTGTTGATGATGATGATGATGAAAGTGAAGCCTCAAGTTATGAGGATGATGAATATATCCAAAATCCACAAATTAGTCTTTGTAGGTAAGCTGTTTATAAGTCATACAGTTGGTGTCTACAATTTATTTTTATTTCTTTCTTGTGTGGAGTGATGAAGATGCAATAAGCATGATGTGATGTTATAGTTATTCCATATGATAATCTAGGTGGTGTTAAAGTCCATGATATGTTGTGGTGTTAATGGTCAGCAAACAATGATTGACATATATTGCACTTTAACTTTGAGATGATGATGGGGCATTCAAAATATTTTCATAAGGTCTTAGGTTTTGGATTGAATAGTTTATATTAAACTATTGTGCAAGTCTTGATTCAATAAAGTAAAAGCCATTTTGTTCTAGTTGCAGAAGTTTCAACTGAGTATTTAGTTTTTAAGTTTTATGTAGATTTCCATCTACATGGATGGTCATTCCAGCAAGTTATTCTTTCGTTTGCCAAATAAATTCTCTTTATTAATGTTGCAGAAATCCTAATTAATTAAAAACTAAAGTGTTATTCAAATCAGGCCTTTGTAGTTAGGTAAATTGGGTAAATTTCTTTAATATTGTTCAATTTGACTTGAGGACATTCAATCAGTTTTTTGTGCCTAGTCATTAACTCAAAGTTTGTGCTTTGGTTAAGACATGCTTGAGTTAGTATAAGCACTTCAGTCTATTTTTCACATGTTTGAATGGAATGCTATACTAGAAACGGTTTTCTTACTTGCTGATTTGTTATATTATTCTTATTTTTTTCCCTTGTGTATTCAGAAGAGCAGTTTTTTGAGCCAATGCTCATTCATCATAAAGAATGACCTAGTCACTTGGAGGTGGAGAAGTTGATATGCATAAATTCGAGAATTTTCAAATGTCATCGTTATACCTTAATTAAAAAAATATCCACAGATTGCTTCTAAAATTTGATTGGGTGATATAAGCTTACAAAAAATATTTAAAAGAAATTACTCATCATAACTTCGATATGTAACTTCTCAATTTTATCACTTTTGCATCAATTCCATCTGTAGATTTTCATGTCACTCACTTTGTTCTGCTGAACTTTGAGCATGGGTATACATTTTTGTTTTAACCTAAGTTTATGTTATTAAATTGAAAAAGACACGCTATTTCCACTGAAAGGACTCGATAGTCTCTCAAGTTTTTGTAGCATTTTGTTTTCTTTCACCTATAGTCTATGTGGTTACAAAAATGCTGGTGATGGTAATTGTATTGTAAGGAAAAACTTGACTTATGCAACACTTTCATTGATTAACGCATGTTCTGTACGATCATTGCTGTAGAATTGGGTTACGTACTGGAATTCCTAAATATTTTTCTAATAGTGATATCTTTGTACATATTTGGGCACAACATAAGGGTACTACTTCTAGCAAGAAAAAGAAAAGGAAAAATTGCAATTTGTTGTTCGCGGTATGAAAAGGAAGCAACGTCAATCATCAAAAAATGAAGTAGCACGCTCTTACCCTCCTCTTATTCATCTTAAAGATGCACTGGTTGATAAACCTTTAATTGAAGTCCTTTGAAAATTCTTGTTCCAAACTGTAATTCATACTTTGTCTAACTCCACAGGGCTTTGCTAAGATGCTCTTCTCTCATCTTCATGTATGCAATGAACGATTTGAGGTGGTTAGCTTTTTTGTCACTCTCCTTGTAGCTATTTTATGTCTTTAGTATGCAGGCACCTATTAGATAATCAGATTTATACATCTTGGCCATGATTTCTTCTATAATGGTGTTTTCTCTTAATTGTTAATGATGTATGCTTCCCCTTACTTGGTTGAATGGTGATACCTATATTTTGATGGTAGGTTTTTTGGTTCTCTTAGATTTTCCCTTTTTCATTCTTTCTTTATAATTTTTTTGCTTATTTTTAAACTTCTTTTTGAGGATTCAGATTGTTTGCATCGGAGTGTTGAGGGTCATTATTATATATATAACTGAAGATTGAATGAAGAACATTGAATTAGATTCATAGTTCATCTGTATTGTTAAAAACTACGTTTGAAAATTTGTATTTGTATAATATTATCTAGTATTTTTAAATATTGTTGGATTTTTTTGCATTTTTAAACAAGCTAATGAATCAATGGAAAGCTTTAAAATGGGTCCATTTTTTGGTCAAGCGAGTTTAATTCCACATAAAGCATAATATATCAGCGTTTCAAGTAAAAAATGTTAAATATTCCTGTAGTTGAATTTGTATTTTTATTTTAACAAAATGGTTTAATTTCAAGGTCACGACCTGTTGAGCAATAGCTAGCACTTCCTTTTATGATCTTTTTAATTTTAAAAAACTTTCCTGAGAACTGTTCAAATTTTTTTTGAAGCTTATGGTCACAAAAGGAAATTGTCAAATTAATTGCTTTCTAAGATTAGAATTGTACTTCTTTGCCTATTCATTTTGATTCATCTTTTGGCTGCTCAGAGATTGAATTGTAAAGTGGATAACGTCTTGGGGCTGGTATAGAATGTCGTCAAATATGTTGGATTGAGGCGTGCATTTTTCCCACTGCACCAATTTTTAAGAGTTCTAAATGAAGAAAAATTTTAATCTCAGTTTCTTACCACTGCTAATTCCTTGAGTACATGGTAGCCTATTACATTTCATTTCCCTTCCTGAAGTGACTTTTGTTTTGATATAAATGCAGTGAGTTATTCATAGTAGAGCTATGTTTTGTTATGGATGGCCTAAATTTAATTTCCAGCCAATTTGCAATTCGGGTGAAAAGTGAATCAATTTGTCCATAATCATTCTCGTCCTGAGGTATACTCTGTTAAGATATTGAATATTATGTCATTACTGAGCGGTCTACTGATTTCAATCTGCTGCTTGTGTTTTATTAGGAAATTGCTGTTGGGTTAAATGTGGTACATGAGATGTGCTTGAGGATGCCATTGGTATGTGTTCTATTCATCTGATTGGGTTTCTATTGAACTTGTTATGCTTTGAAGCAATTTTATTTATCAATTGTTTTGGATTATTGTGGAGTATTTTGGTGTTGCTTTATTGGATGCTTTTGTCCTTGCTTGGTTTCCTTTGTGATGAATTTTTGTGTCCAACTTAGTTTTTTCATAGATGGTACTGGCTTGCAAGTAGCTCCCCTCGAAAGCGACAGACTGTATGCCTTTCTATGAGCATCCAACTTGGTGCAGGTGGAAAAGAGCTGTTGGTAATCCAATAATGTCCATGCACTCCTAAAGTTCACATTTATTATATTAGCACTTTTGATGGTCTAATTGTCACTCCCCGTTTGGCTCAATATTAAAATATACCAACAATATCAGAATACCGTAGAATAAAGAGAGCATGTGACAAATGTAAAGGGCACAATTCCAAAATTGAGTTGGGGTGATGAAAAGCATCATATATCCAATATAATATCATATGATAAAATAATAGCATAGAAAGCAGTAAACATGATCTAAAGCTATCAAATGAAAGATAAGTTGAAAAGTATATAAATGTATTTTTTGTCAACTAAGTATAACAATTGTCTTCACATTTAATGTCTTTCACAAAGTTTAAAAAATAATATTCTATTTAATTCAAAATCTTAGTTATATTTTAAGAACCCTTACCTTTGTATATGCATGTATCTTGGCTTTAAACATAAGTAAATAAGCGTAATATACTTAATTTGTAAACTACTAATTGCAAGAAGATAAAATAATATGGATGTGTGGTTAAATAAAGATGGAGTAATAATTAAGAATAATATATCCTATCAATAAAAGATATAAAATGCTGAATCATTATTTATATGCTCATAATACACATAATTGCCATATAATATTCATATCATATATTATTTTTTCTTGTTCTCATATTTGTATTTTTTTTATTTTATTTTTAAAAAATTTTTACTTATTTTTTTAAGATTTTAATACTTTTGATATGATCATTATCCTCACTAAGGATTCCATATCAGATTATTTATCATGGAGCCATCGCTCACATTGTCTAATATTTGGTAGTCACGTGGTGCTGTACATGTCGTGCTACGTCTCACAATTTAGCTACTACAGACAATAGGGGTGATCATATCATATACCATTTTACCATTGCAAGCATTGTTTAGAATCTTGTATTCATGGTGGAGGGTTTTTTGTTTTTTAGTATCTCATAATTTATGTACCAACAATGCAAAAAGTGATTCTCTTATATCGAACAATCGCGAGATAGGGTCATAGAGAAATCATCACATTCTTATTTCATTATTTTCGTGTTCTAGATTTATTTAGTCAATTATTCTCTCTTTTTTTTAATTTTTTTTCTGTGATATATTTCTATTTTTTATTTTATTTATTAATTGTCATATGTGTATGTATATAATTATAGTATGTTGTCATATAAATCAGAAAATAAGCATAGATAAATATATCTTATGTAGTATGCTCATATCACAATACATCACAATGCAAAATAATATTTTAAAATAATTTAACAATTTAACTAACTTATAATATATTTTTAATTTGTTCATATGATGACTCTTTTTTGTCACTTTTATTGCCTTTTCATTTTTTATCTTTCCTTTTTTTAATAATTTTTTTTACATGTTGTTAGTAATTATTTAAATTTTATTCATAAGATTTTTGAAATTCTGAGACATTATTTTAAGTTTTCCTTTTTTATTATTTTTCTAAACTATACATTTTTTATACAATAAGCATTCACATAGTTGCAAAAAGTTTTTAAATCCTTCTTTTGCTTTGTGGAATGATCACCCACATTGCCTAGTATCTTCTACTTATGATGATATTGTCCTTATCGTACCGTGGCTCATAATTTAGCTACTAATGACAACAAGGTTAATCTTATCATATATCACTGTAACATTGCCCATAATTTAGGTGCCAACGATTGTAAAGGTGATTCTCTAATATCGTATGGTATATTTTTGCTTTTCATATTGTGCGACTAAGCCTATTGTATTGTATGTGACATAAACTTCCTTAACAACACTACCAAATTAAACCCAGTTTTTGGTTACTTCAAAACCATCGCTCGAGTAGCTCAATAGAAAATTTAACAACATTCCAAGGGAAGAAAATCTCGATCAAAAGTATACTTTTAATAGTCTTTTTTATGCAATTCAAGATATGAGCTTTTATGAAACTCTTTTCCCAAATTGAAGTAGTTTCTACAGTGACTTTCTTAGGTGAAGCTTTGCTTATTGCAGCCCTCCAGACCCAAGCACAAGCTATTATGTTTTTCTTCTCTCCCAAGCTCTTCTTTTTTTTTTTCAGACCTCCTAATGCGTAGAGCATAGATAAAAACCATTGTGGAGGGTAAACATATTCTTTTTATGATGATAAAGAGGATTATATAAAATATTTTTTTAATTTTCTATTTAAAAATTTATAAAAAAAATTTAAAAGACATCAAAAAATCACAAATAATGTACTAGCAGATATCTCATTTCAAGATTTTCTCAATGGTTTGCCCAAGTTTCAAATCTAGCTATTAGCAACTTGATATTTTTTTTTGAGATGCATCCAATTATATTGATTTCATAGCGTTGGATCTATGCATTTTACATTCAACATTAAATACACAAATGCAAATGTGTTTTAAAATTAAATAATTTAGGCTATCATACTAATGCTCTTGCATTTGATGCAATTGTCTTTCAATTATACCTAAATAAGCAAACATATTTAATTAAAATTGCTTTGATACTTCCAAATGCACTTTTCGAGAAGTAGCAGCAAATGTAAAAGACTTGTTAGTGCACATGACGATATAGAAATAAATACTACAATTTTTCATGAATTAGACCTTTGAAAAGATGGAAATATGTGTGATTTAAGTGTCTGCATATCTTATACAAGCATTCAAAGGAAAGGAATAGTAATATGGTTCAGATGCATGATACATAGAATGTTCGAACTAAAGCATTATGGAATTTGCACCTTAAATGTTTACCCAAGCACTTCTGTGACATCATGAATCCTTGTCTCTTTACACGATGATTTCCCTTTATATTTGCATATCAGTGGTAATTTATGAACTATATTTCAGTTTGCAATTCTGATATAGAATTTCTAATGGGCATTAAAAAATGCTTCCGGGTGATCAAAACCTAAGAAGCAAGATTTATTTGTATTGAAAATCAACCTAAACTGAGCTGTTGCTCTTTCATTCTTGGTCTTCATAGCAACATAAGAATATTTGGATTCCATTATTTCTTTTACTACAACATGAAAGGAGCTGATACCATCATCTTTCTTAATTTTTTTTTCATTGTGATTTAGTTGATGAATGAAGACCTTTTTCGAGACTTGGTCTTGTACAAAAAGTGGCATGAGAAAGTTGTTTCAATTATTGTGCACTCCTTGATCACATTGTTAAGAGAGGTATGTTTTTGACTTTGCTATTTTTTTATGGCATCCTTAATGGTGTAATGAAAAAAGATGAAAAATTTGTTATATTTTTGAAAAAAATTCAATTGTCTTTTTTCATTTCTATAGATATGCTCTTCATTTTGGTTCAAGAAAGACCGAGGTTGTCCCATTGATTCAAAAGCTAGACAAAAAGCATTTGGAGAAGTCAGTGTTGCCAATGACATGCCCCCAGTGTTGAGTTACTTAAAAAAGACGATGATAAGCCTTTATAGTAGTTCTAAGGATGAAATGGCTGCTTATGGTTCTAAAGCTGAAAATGATTGCTCACCAGTTGACAATGATATCTGTGCTAGAGTTGCATATGAAGAAGATGAGGACTCTGTAGAAAATGATGGAGAGAATGACAATAAATTTTTCCCTGAAAGTGGACAATTTAGTGGTATTGATGGTTTGGAAGATGCCTATAGAAATGACGATGATGAAGAAGGTTCAGATGATGGGGAATTGGCTAATGTTTGTGATACTAAAGAACTGAATGAAGAAATAGAAGTGCAAGCCATACGTATAGATGAGCAAGATGAAGATGCTAACGATGGGAAAGATCCGTTAAATAGAAAGAAGAGGAAGCTAGGCAATTTTGTTGAATGTTTGAATGCTATTGATGCAAGTTCGCATTCTCTTAAAAGACTTACCTTAATCAAGGCTACTGAAGTTTTAACTTATGAAGTGATGGTATTGTTTCTAATGAAGACTTCCAACTTATCAAACAACTGAAGGTAGACTTTATCTTTTATCTTCTATATTCAATTTTCTTAGCAGCTCATCAACTATCTTGTATTTATTGATAGCATGACTTCTGCAAAGATTACCTTGTTCATGCAGATGTTCTTGACCAAGCTTTTAAATTGAAGGTAGACTCCATTGTTATCAAACAAAATGAGCATAAGTTATATGGAGGGTCTTCATGGCTTTTAATGGCCTAATGATGTTAATGTTGATCTTGTCTAGAGAAGGGAAGCCAGATAGTTAGTCCTACAGGTGTATCAATTGACTTAGTATTTTGCAGATGAAATATCGATGACGTGGTTTTATTGGACACATAATTTCTCATAGGATATAATTGACTTTCATTGTTATGGGGACTAAGCCATGTTTTATAATTTGACCGTGCATTATTTGAAGTAAAATTGGGCAATAGCGAGTAATTTCTAGCACAAGTAATTAGATTCAAATGGAGTTGTATTTCATCCAGCAAAAGCGTCATAGTTATATTCAATCTAGAAATTAGCTAATGGAAGAATTATTGCCAAGCTATGTCAGCAATTTTATTGTCTTAAGCATGAAGAAATCTGTGCTCAATACTACACAAATATAGTTCATAGGTTCCCACTATTAATGTCTTATAACATGGTTGCTTTCTTTGATGTTTCTCACTAGACATTCATTGGAAGTGATCTCATTAAAATGGCAAGAATAAGAATAATCAGATTCTTTTGGATGTATTCAAGTTTATTTTATTTTTGAGTTGAGTACATACAGTGACGTTTGACCCATCCAATTTGGTTTGGCATTTTTAAAAGCAATTTACTAAACTTCATTGGTTAACAAATGATACTCATGTGTTGTGTTTAGGCGCACGTCAGGAGCAAGCTCACAAGCAGGAGAGAGTAGCTCTCGTTCGAGCAGGTAGAGGGGATAGAGAAAAGTACGAGGCTAAAACTGTTGTGAAACAAAAAAAGGTGTCATAGTTGCATTAGCCATTTTTAATTGCAAGAGCATCATGTTTTTTCTTTTTGTTATGAGTTTTTGTTATTTCAAAGCTTATTTTTATCTTGGTTGGCTTGAGATAAGTTGCTATTATTGTTTAACTAGACTGGTGGGCTAAGCAACAGACAGAAGCAGCACTCGAAGGTAATGTTGCTGGCTACCAAAAGAGCAATAGCAGCTCGTTCTCGTCAAGAGAAAAAAAAACGGCAAAGGCAAGGTGGTAAGCAGTTTAGGGGAAAGGAAAGCATGGAAGTGATGCCTGGGAACTCCAATCGATTTCAACAATCTGGGATCACATTTTTTGACAGGACCTATATCTTTACTTAGCTTCCCTTTTATCATTCTAATTAGTTTCCAAATCAATTAAGATATATATGCGATGTATGAGGCCAATAATTATTGATTAAGATTTTGAATTAATTAATATTTTCGCTTTAAAGAGGTGTAAAGGATGTGTAATCCAAGGTCACCTTGAAACAAAGTTTTGAATTTCATTTAACTTTTTTATTCAACTTCTTGTATTATAATGATGTAGACTTTTTTAAGTTTAAAAGTCTAAAAATTTTATGTGAATGTGAGTAAAGACTTAAGTTAATAGAATAGATGTCAAGACACTTTTTTAAATCATAACGAAGGATAAATGATAAAAAAAATTGGTTGATGATATTTGTTTAGTATTTGAATTTTTAGCTTGTGGTTCATTAAGTATTAGATAAGTAATATAATAACATTATTTTATATATTTGAGGATGAATGATGTTAACGAGGTGTTTTTAATAAAAAAATTCATATTAAAGGTAATGTATTTGTAGTAGAGGTTAAGAATAAATCTAAGTTGTCATATTATTAGAATGATTATTTGTATTTTGTTAGCTTTAAGTTATAACATAAAAAATATTGAATGATATTTTCTTTATTTTTAATGTTGATTATATTTGTGAAAGTTATATTTTTGACAAGCACCAATAATCATCATTCTTAAGTTTTAGAAAGTTATGTAGTCTTTTGAGTTAGTTCATGTTGATATTTGTAATAAATGAATATTTTATTTAAAAACAAAAATATATATTATTTATTATTTAGTTATGACCTTATTCATATGAGTTAGATATCTTTTGTTGTTTATAAATTAAAGCAATTTTAAAAATATAAGGAATTTGAAGGTCTTGTAAAAATAAAAAAAATTTAATATTAAAATTATTTGAACTAACACGGAAGAAAAATGTTTATCTAAAGAATTTGATTTTTTGCACCAAAACATGAAATTCATAGGCCATTATTTATTAGAAAAGTACCAAAATAAAATAAAATTGTAAAAAAAGAAGAATTGAAAAATTGTTGAGATTACTTACATTGAATGAGAAAATAATTATAAAATAAATTTTGAACTATTACTATTTTTCTTTATATTTATGCTTTGATAACTTTAAATGAATACAACAACTTGATTATAAAGAGTAAAAAATATATTTTTTTGTTCTTTCTTGAAATATAAGATTTTTTGTCACCAATATAATTAATTTATTATCATAAAATATTTCTATGTGGTTATATTATTCTTTATGAACAAAAATCCATATATTAGTTTTTTCAATAAATTACATTTTCTTTCTTTCATCTTTCTCAATGAGCAAATGTACAAAAACTATGCTTTGAAAGACTGTTTATTTTGGAGTGCCATTATCTTCAATATTGCTATAAGGACAAATTTTTGTAGGCCAGTTGAAGGAGAATTTGTGATTTTACCGAAGTTGAATCTATGGATAATTCACACTTATTCACTAGTTGTCATCAAAGCGGACGATTTCTTAAATATAGTTTAATGAAGGAAGGTAGCTTTTTTGCTGTGTCTAGCGCACCACACGTCATGTATCCGACAATATCCAAAGCATCCACCATTCCCACATGCTTCACAAGTAGCAAAACAAAAGTTAAAATGTCGCCTCCCCTGCTGTGTGTGCTCGCTTGAGTATTCTTCGCTCCTTGCATCAAAAGCTCCAACCATGCCGATGTGATCACCTGCCACCTTTGTCCTCCCCAAGCACAAGAATCAGGTGTGCAAGCACTCGTGCTATCTAAAACAAGGATGGATATGTGATCCATTCTATAGGTACGGTCAGCATTAGTCTGCACGACTTCCCTTCAACCTCATCATCGTTGTTCACAGTCGACGACAAATCCTCTTCATGTCGTTCGATGAACTATACCATATCATAGCAAGCGTGCCAGTGAATCAGTGGGCTCACTCCTCCCATGGTTTCCATTATCTGTGGTGGCATCAACACAAGATAATACATATAGTCGGACAGGCATTTGCATGCCTGCATCCCGTGCCAAGTGCTCTTCTGCGGTCTTAACCCCTTAGACTGTTGTTCGGTTTCATGAGGATGATGCAATGAGTGCAGCTCTTGGGGCTTCCAGTTATAGCATAGCTGTGTCGCAATGTGCCACACAAGAACTTGATGATCGGCTGACAAGCCTTCTGTCAAATAAAGGAATGCAGGGACAACCCATACTAGGGAATCCATTTGATAGAGTGCAGCAAGCCTCGCATTATCATTGAACTACCCCCATGATATTTGTAAGAATTTATGAGCATGTGCAGTGACAACCTCTAGAAGAAGTTGATTACCTTTACTAACTTCTGTGAATGCGAAGTTTACGATGAAAATCCACTGGTCCAACTCGGGAACAATACCGTTGCATCCTGGAATGCTCTAATGGGGTCGTCTAAGCTTAGATTCTATTCGGTGTTTCCATTTGTTTATCCTCCGGTTCTTCGGATTGTCTAGTGATACATGTTCCTTTGGCTGTACTACTTTATTCATGAAATAGTTGGTGATCAAGTTGAGTTGAGACATCTTTGAAGGCCTCCATCTTCTTTCACGCCACCATTTTCTCCGTATTCTAAGAATTTGCTGGGCAAGAAGCAAACCCCACTTGCCCAGTTTCTTAAATTTGAGAAGGAAGATCATTGGCCAGGCGGAAAGCAGAAACATTAGAGAAGCCACGGTATCAAGACATATGGAAGCTCCAAGAAGGACATAAGTGATCGTGATGTCACTAGTGTCAAAGCCATGCTTTGGGGAGAAAACGAACAACAAAAAAGCGAGAAGGATGTTGGAGGAGTAGATCACCCTCAGGATGATGCCACCACATGAGCAATTAACGATGCCCTTCGTGTACATCTCATTATAGGCATAGTTGAGTTCCATTCTTGTCAGGCCCAAAACTTTCTTGACAATCACGTCCTTCAACTTGTCTCCAATTACCTTGTATACATCCAAAAGTGGAATAACGTCCACAAAGAAAGGTTTGCAAACTGAGTACATATCTAAAGCTCCTTTAAAAGCATTTAATTCGTCTTTTTCATTTTCTTCCTAGACACATGCTACCATTGTCCTACAGTTGGAAGAAATCCGGTTTAATTGACTTTACTTGCTTAAAATGACCACAGACCTGCGGAAACAGTCAGTGCTTGCTTTGTAGAGCAAGTAAGACCACTGTGCATACTTGACAATTGCGACAAAGAATATGAGCAGGGTAGGAGAGAGCAGGAGGTTACTTGAAAGAGACCAGAACAGAACATAGAAGGCAATAATGAGCTCGTAGGTGAGGGCAAGAAGGTGTTGAGCCCATAGCTCATTATCCTCCATGGAATAGGTGGTGATGGTGTCCGGGCCACCAAGGTGAAGCAGAAGGAAAGGCACCAAGAATGCGAGGATGGCGTTGTTGCAGTTGTCGTCCATGCTGCTGCTTAGCTGGCCAAGAACGAAGTCGACAACCCAGTTGGCCAAACGATAGTTGCTCCAAACAGCCATTCTTATCCATGCTCTCGATGCTAAGGTTTTTCTCAAACATCCAAGGAAGATGAGCACAATTTGTATCAGGAGGCTTACCATTATCAAAATACGTACATCCCACCTGCTCCAGAGTTTCTTATATTTTCCTAGAATATCCATTAATTTTGGGTCTTCTGTGAGATCAACTGATTGTAGAAAGTAAAAATAATTTCACTTTCTCCATTCATTTCAATCTCCCTACTCCATTTTCCAGCAGGTGAGTGTGAATATATATTTGATGGGGAACCCAAGCAAGTTTGGAGCAACAGCTAAAACATGATCAACTTTCCCGTGTCAAAATAACACGAAATATATATTTGTTGAAGGGACACCTTCAATTTATAATTGACATGCAAAGGTTAAATAAATTCCTTGCTTGTGTGGGAGACCGCTGGGTAGTTAACATCCTTTCCTTAATGCCTTTCAATCTTTCTTGCAGTTAATCTAAAAAACTTACATCATCGATGACTCAAACCTTTGCAACTCACCTCTATGGCACAACTTTGCTTCTCAGTTTTCTTATATGAAAAAGCTCATTGGATTGTGCCTACTAGACTTATTCATAAGTCGAGACAACAAGGTCGTGATGACCTGAACTCTTCAAAGCTCACTATTGAATTAAGTGGGAAGTGAGGATAGTTAAAATCATTTTTTATCTTACCCGTACCATGACCGTTGAGAACTTGAAAATCTTTTTCCCTATGAGTTTCAACATGACATTTTTATAAAATACCTAAATATTCTATTATTTACAAATATATCATCTTATTTAATATTCTTCTAGAATGATATCTAGAAATTACATAACATATTGCCATAAAAGATGCTTAACATATTGTATTTAGGTTATAAAAGTTAAGGAATCAACAATAATATAGGATTAGCCGCAAAGTGGCTTTACATAAACCATATAATGCAATGAATTTAATGTATGGTATGCTATTAAAAAATTTTATAAAATATATAATACATTAAGTATAAAATATGGCATGCTAATACTATAGTAGGGGAAAAATAAAGATGATAATTTGAGTGAAATAATCCTAAGAAATATGGTGTGTGTGTGTGTGTGTGTGTCTATATATATATATATATAATATATATATATTTAAAAAATTATTTGGTGATAACTATGCATGTTTATATTTGTAAAAAATAAAAAAAATAATTTGAAAATGATGTTTTCATCCTAAATTCAATTTGTGAAACTTGTAATTATGATATATGCTAAATATTAAATTAATACATAAAACGTTTCATAATTAAGATATTTTTGCATATTATTTATTATTTTTTTCTTTTACATAGGATATGATTTTTTAAGAGGTTGAATTATTTTATTTGTATATCATTTTATATTTTACTAATAGTTATATTTCATGATATGCATGATAATATATATGCCTTCATGAAATAATGCGTGCAAAAATATAATTCTGTTGTTGTAATATCTTAAAATTTTTCTCTATATAATATATTACAAATCTTGAGATTTGATTCATATAATAGTAATTATGAGAATTTAAATAACAATAAAATTATTTTCTTTAAATAATACATGTATTAATTAAAAGAAAATAATAATAATTTTATTTTGAGAAGCATGTCATACTTTTAAATGAAAATAAAATTTTATTAAAGCATTTAGTTAAAGAGAACTCTCTTTGAAGAATATAATTGTAGTGTGTTAATAATGTTTTATAACTTAGATAATTAATTACAATTTTTTCAATAATACATATATATATATATAATATGAATATTTAAATGGAAAATAATACTTTTTTTTAATTTAAGCCAATTATCTTTAACAAGATTAGTGTTAAATAAGTTATTACTAATGGCTTTAGGTAGTTTAGAGATGTAGCTAATGAAAGAAAAATGGAGGGAGAGAAGGAGAAAAAGAGAAAATAAAGAGAAGAGGGAAGAAGAAAGTTTCAATTCAAGATGATAACAAGAAAGAGAAGAAAAGAATTGTGTTGGTCATCAGGAGTTCAGCAAGGAAGACAAAATTGAAACTTACTACTACTATAAGAACAAAGAAGATGAAGAACGTACTACAAAGCTACTATAAAGAGTGAAAATAGGGCAAAAAAAGTTAAAATTATATTTTTTATTGAATTGAGTCATTTTTATAAAGGAGTTAGAGGTCTTATTTTATTGTACAAGAATGCTATGATAATTAATTATGGGGGTTTAGAGTTGTCTTATAGTAAAATATAGTTCAATTTCAGCCTTATGGCTTTGTTTGGAGGTGAGTCTACTATATGATTACGTCAATATACAATATGATTATCAATAATTTGTTTAGGGAGTTAATAAATATATCATACAATTAAGAGAATATATAATAGAATTATAGTTAAGTTGGTTCAAGAAGAAAGCTTATTGCGTGGTCTAACAATGTCGTCATATCATAGTTGGAGTGATCATATTATACCATGGGATTCTTATACAATATGATTAGATAAAGGTCAAAAAGTAAGATGGGCTTCTGATAACCATATATAAGGAGTTGAAGGAATCATACGATTTGATGGAGAGGCCATATAATACAATAAGTGAAGAATTAATAACAATGATTTAGTGAGATGCCAATTATACAACACAATAGGGAATCATATGGTTGATATTTTTGTACTAGAGAAAGTAGTGCGAATGCTTTGTGTTATATAATCTTAAAGAATTTTAGATATTTTAATTATTAAAGATTATGTAGTAACTCATGTGCATGCATCTTTGAGTTTGTAGAAAAACAAAAAGAAAAGAAAAGTGGATTAAGTATCTTCGCGTCTAATTAATGTAGAAAAGTTTTATAATGGTAATATAAATATAATATTAAATTAATAGATAATTTATTCTTAAATTAAGATATCTTATATGCCATTTTATTTTGTGTATTTTGATATATGACATAGTTATCTTGATAAGAAGTATTTGCATTACATTTGCTCATAGTTTTTAAATTTCTTTGGATCTTTTTTATGTTTATTTTATGATAAGGTACATCTATTAAATCATATAGATGGCATGAGAACTGGTTTATATTAGAAATATAATATATATATATTTTATTTTAAGTTATGCCATGAAATTTAAAATAAGTTCAAATTAACTAAAATAAAATAAAAAATAATATTGAGTTTTCTATTACACCCTTGTGTTTGATGAGTCAGGCATAAATGTTTTATATCTCATATGGACTTGCCTTAAGTGAAATTTTTAATATTTAATTAATTCAAGCAATAAACTTTAAATGTCTAAAATAGTGGTCTTCAAGACTCTTGAAGTCATGGCAAGCTTCAAGGAAATTGAAGGCATGCACCAAAATCTTTATAGTTGAATATCTCTTTATTTTTCTTTAATTTGATATGTCTAAATTTTGTGATGATGTGACACACTAGTAGTATTAATATTTGAAAATGTTATAAGTTTAATAATTTTTAAATTTTTATTTTTGGGGCAAGTATTATTGATGAAAAGTATAGACATCAGTATTTGACTTTTTAAAATTATTTAGGAATAACTTTCATGAATTTCTCTTCATAATCATTTAGCACACTTGAAATACTATCATAATATAAAATTATTTTGGTATACTTATATTCAAAATTTTAACACAAAAGTTCTCACAAAACACTATAAAACCACTTAAGTCTCTAGAATTTTCACTGTCGCATTGGGCGGGTTGACCAGACCCAATAGATGATCCATCCAGGCTTTAAGGATTAACAAAATGAAATAAAGAAAAAATTGTTTGATAGGCCCAAAAGGGGCGAGCGAAGCCCAAAGGCCATAGGTAGAGCTGGTGGACGGAACAAGTGAGAAATTAGCCTGCAATTGTTGAACTGAACAAGTGCAAACTCAGCCCACAAAGAAAGCTGACCAAAGTAAGTGCGAAATCAAGCCAACTAGGACCAAATGATGAAGTCTTGGTCGAGGAAGGGGGAGCCAAACCCAAATGGCTCGAGAGACTAATGAACCGAAAGTGTTATAGAGAGCAATAGCAAAGAAATTTGGATGTTGTGGGAGTAAACTTCCATTCGATTGTCAAAGAAGATGGAAGGGCAGGCACAATCGGACGACTTAAATTAATCAAGGTAAATTGCTGCGTGATAATAGAGTAAAATGCAAAGCAGGAGATTCGAAACCGAGCCAGATCTGCAAGAGGATGCAGAACCACTGTAGTAAGTTTCTACTTTAGTTGATTTTTGGAATGGTTATTTTAATACAAGTAGGACAACCAACGTATCATCCAATGGCCCTGATCAAGGCCTCCTAGATCCAACGGTGAGGATTGATCTAAAATGGTAAATTTGAGATTCAATCAGAAACGTCCATTTTAGGCTCCAAATTGAACGGTGACTGCTTTGTGTGTGTTACCCAAATGGCTAATTCATATTAGAACCATTGGGAGTGGATTTAGAGCTCAAATTAAGCTATATAAATAAAAAATGATGAAGAACTCTTAGAGGTTACCATTACTAGGATTTCAAAGCTTTCAAAATCACAATATCGAGCAATTCTAAGTGCATACGGTGCTTCCTAAATCATAAAGTGAAAGTCACAAGAAGGAACCCAAAATTGGAGGTTTTTGCTTCAACTATTTTTCAATCTCTATTCCTCCCTCTTTTCGGTATTATGTGTAACTCAAATTTCTCTTAAAATTGTCTTAACTTTTGGCCAATTTTTTGTATTTCTTTCTTTGGGGTAAGGGCATCCAGACAATCGTGCAAAAGCCTATAGTTTGAGTTGAGCCCCAAAAAAACTCAAGTTTGTTCGGGATTAGCCATAGGTGAAATACGAAGTATCTTTTAGGTTAACCGTTCGAAAGAGCTCACTAGTAATTGGGTTGTAGCCATAGTGTTCTTTTCCCAACACCGGTTGGGGGTGGATATAGGCTCGATTTTGAGTTGAACCACCTTAAAAATCTTTTGTGTACTAATCTTTCTTATTTTTGCTTAAAAGATTTAAGTTTTAATTGAAACCAAAAATCGAATGAAAATTTGATTTACCACAATTCACCCCCTCTTTTGTGATTGTCTTAATCAAAAAGAATCTCAATTGATATCAGAGAGAGGAATCCCAAAATACGTGAGCAACATCACCTGAGAGATCCACTTGTGCTAAGTGAAGGCTTTCTCACATTCTTTGTGGTTTTATGATTTTTGGTTTATGGCATCCTCTTTGGTTGATATCAGTGCAAACTTGTGGGAAGATTTTTCTTCCATTCAACCACCCTTTCTTAAAGGAGAACTTAACTTGTATTAGAAAAACCATTTTAGAGTTTTTATTCAATCCATCAATTTGGAATTATGGGAAGTTATGACTAAGCCTTGTGAACTTCCTAGAAATTCTTTTACTAATGAAGTCAAGCTCTTTAGTGAGCTTAATGTTGATCACAAAAAATTGGCTCAATTGAATACTAGGGCCTTTAACTATCTTTATCATGGAATTTCTCCTAGAGAATTTAAACAAACTATAAATTTGCATACAGCATTTGAGGTGTGGAAAAAACTCGAAGTAACTTATGAGGGCACGTCAGAAGTGAAAGAGACGAAGATCAACATCCTCACCCATGACTATGAGCATTTTAGAATGAGTCCTTGTGAGAGTATTAAAAGTATGTCTTTAAGATTTAATGATGTAACAATTGGCTTGATAAATCTTGGAAGGGCATTCTCAAATGGTGACCTAGTAAGGAAAATTTTTAGAATCCTTCCAAAGGAATATGATCCCCTTGCAACTGTTACTAAAGCGGCTAAAAATGTCATCAAAGTTTCATTCGATGAACTCTTTTGAGAACTTCCCACAGTCGAAATATAGATGACTAGGAGTCTTATGGAAGAGGCTTCTACAAGTAAGTTAAAGCATGAAAGGAAGAAGGAACAACCCATGGCCGTCAATGCCACCAAATGTTATTCGGATTCTACTTCTACCTGTTTGACGGATTTAGAGGATGAGGTAAGTTTTCATGTTAATGGTTTAGCAAATAATTTGGTAAAAAGTTTTCTTAATAGGAAATGGAAGAAGATGAGCAATAAAGAGTGGAAGAGGCCACCAACTTGTTTTGAGTGTGGTCAAATTGTTCATATTAAACCAGAATGTCCAAAACTCAAGGATAGGCATATGAAAGAGGAAAAGAAGAAGAAGAAGATGAACTTGAAGAAAAAGAAAGCTTTCTAAGCTACATGAAGTACTTTTGAAGATTCGGATGTTTCAAGCTCAAGTAGAGGAGAAGAATGGATGATTTGTTTTATGAAAAATGAGGCATCTTTAATATCTTCAAGTGAAGAAAAAGAAGAAAATGAGATAAGCACTTGGATAAGAGATATTTTAGAAAGTAATTATATTGAAAATTATGAATGCTTTGACTCTTTAATGAGTGCTCATAAAACATTAAAAAGGCTTACAAAGAAAAAGATGGAATTACTTGATTTTGTTATAAAAGAAGTTGAAAAGAAAAGAATAGAAAATCAACATATATTTGATGAAAAGGCTTCCCTTATCATTGAGAATACTTCTTTAAAGCATGATATTTTACTTTACGAAAGAAAAATATGATTTTATTAGCATGCTAGATTAAGAAAAACTTCACATACTTCTTTTCCTTCACATGCTTATTGTTCTTCACATGTCTTCAATTTTGAAAAACCTAAATACATAAGCTTGCCTAGGCCATCAAATATTGCTTGTATTTATTGTTGTAAACCTGGACATGTTATAAAGGATTGTTTTTTTAGAAGAAATATATATTCAAAAAAACAAAATTTTAGATGGATTGTTATGAATGAGAATATGCAAGCTCCATTTAGTGCTCAACCCAAGCTTTCTTGGGTTCTTAAGAGTAGAACATAGAAGACTTGAAGAAAATAACCCCAAAATATTTGTAGACATTCTAGGATAGATTTAGGACATTTATATAAATTAATTATTTAAGTTAGTGGTATGTTTTTAATTTCTTTTTTACATCTTATACAGTAAAATCGAAGAAGAAAATAAAAATCCACATCTTGGGTATTCATCTATTAAAAAAGTATATAGAATCTTTAATCTAGAATCTCATAAAGTAGAGAAAATAATATATTTTGTGTTTGATGAGTCTATCCAACTAGTTAGTTAGAAGATGAAATAAAATTAGTAAAGAACTTAGATTTGAATAAGAATGAAGAAAAATTAGAAAATCTTGAAGTAGAAAAAGTAAAAAAACTAGTTACATAGAGGATGGAAATTTGCAACCTCACATCCAAAGGATTTGATCATTAAGAGATGATTTATTAATTGTTTAGATTTATGTTGACGATATTATTTTTGGTAGTACAAAAAAAAAGAAATTAGAGAATTTGGAACTCTTATGACTAAAGAATTTGAAATGAGCATGATGGGTGAGCTAAATTTATTTTCTTAGGATTTGAAACAAGACAACAACTTCAAGACTATGGTTTCGAAGTCACACATTTACCTATTAAAATTGATAACACTAGTAAATTAGCATTAGCCAAGAATCAAGTTCCTTAGAGACCAAGTCGCCAAAAGATTAGTAGAATTAAAGTATGTTCCTAGTAAGCTTGAATTGGTTGACATTTTTACCAAAACCTTACCATTGAAGCAATTTCAAACATTGAGGGAAAAAATTAGGAATTTTAGACATTACTTAGGGTTCACTCCCTATTGATGGTGTCAAAGAAGAAGAATAGTTAGAATTTTAGGGAGCATAAAGATAGGGGGAGCATGTTAATTCTTAATTTCCTACTTAAAAATTTATTTCTATTTTCTTTGTCACATTTTTATATTTAAAACATTTATGTCTTGCCATCATCAAAAGGGAGAGATTGTTACACTCTTGTGTTTGATGAGTCAAGCATAAATGTTTATATCTCTTATGGGCTTGCTTTAAGTGAAATTGTTAATATTCAATTAAGTCAAGCCATGAACTTAAAATTTCTAAAATAGTGGTCTTCAAGACTCCTAGAGTGATGGCAAGCTTCATGGAAATTGAAGGCATGCACCAAAATCTTTATACTTGAATATCTTTTTATTTTTCTCTAATTTGTTTTGTCCAAATTTTGAGAAGATGTGACACACTAGTAGTTTTAATATTTGAAAATGTTATAAGTTTAATAATTTTTGAATTTTTATTTTTGGTCCAAGCATTATTGATTAAAAGTATAGACATCAGTATTTGAATTTTTTAAGTTATTTTGGAAAAAATTTTCATGAATTTCGTTTCATAGTCATTTAGGACACCTGTAATATTATCATAATATAAAATTAATTTCATATACTTATACTCAAAATTTTGGCACAAAAATTCTCACAAAACACTATAAAACCACTTTAGTCTCAGAAATTTTCCCTATAGCATTGGGCGGCTCGAACAGACACGACGGTTGGTCCATCCTGGCTTTAAGTATTTAAAAAATAAAATAAATTAAAAATTATTTGATAGACCCGGATGGAGCGAGCAAAGCCCAAAGGCCGCATGAAGAGCTGTTGAACGAAATAAGTGAGATATCAGCCTGCAACTGCTGAATGGAACAAGTGTTAACTCATCCCACAAAGAAAGCTGACCAGAACAAGCACAAAATCAAGCCAACCAGGACCAAGTGATGAAATCTTTGTCTTGAAAGGGTGGAGCAAACCCCAAGCTGCTTGAGAGACAAATGAATCGAAAGTGTTATAGAGAGCCATGACAAAGACATTTGGATGTTTTGGGACTAAACTTCTATTCAATTGTCAAAGAAGGTAGAAGGGCAGGTGGTATCGGATGGCTTAGATTAATCAAGGTAAATTGTTGTATGTTAAATGAGTGAAACGCCAAGCAGGAGATTCGAAATCAAGCCAAATCTGCAAGAGGATGTGGAACCACTGCTATAAGTTTCTACTTTAGTTGATTTCTAGACCAAATGTTTTAATAGATTTAGGACAACCAACATGCTATCCATGGCCCAGATCAAGGCTGACTGGATCCAATGGCCAGGATTGATCTCAAACGATAAAGTCGAGATTCAATCAGAAGCGTCCATTTCATGCTCAAAATCGAACGATGACTACTTTGTCTCCATTACCCAAACGAATAGTTCATTTTGGAAACATTGGGAGTAGATTTAAAGCTCAAATTAAGTTCTATAAATAGAGAATGTTGAAGAACTCCTAGAGCTTACGATTGCTAAGATTTCAAAGCTTTCAAATCACAATATCATGCAATCTTAAGTGCATATGGTGCTTTCAAAGTCACAAAGTGAACGCTACAAGAAGGAACCCGAAATTAGAGGTTTTTGTTTCAACTATTTCTCAATCTCTATTGCTCCCTCTTTTCGATATTATGGGTGCCTCATATTTCTCTTAAAATTGTTTTATGTTTTGCCAATTTTTTGTAATTCTTTCTTTGGGATAAGGGCATCTCGACAATTGTGCAAAAGCATGGGGTTTGAGTTAAGCCCGAAAAAACTCAAGTAGGTTCTGGATTAGCTGTAGGTCAAATCCCAAGTAGGTTTGAGGTGAACCTACGAAAAACCTCGCTTGTAATTTGATGATTTTAGTGTTCTTTTCCTAACACCGGTTGGGTGTGGATTTAGGCTCGATTTTATGTCGAACCACCTTAAAAATCTTTTGTGTACTATTCTTTCTTATTCTTGCTTAAAAGATTTAAGTTTTAATTGAAATCGAAAATTGAAAGAAAATTTTATTTACCACATTTCATCCCCCTCCTATGGGATTGTCTTAAGCACAAATAACTTCAATTGGTATCAGAAAGAGGAATCCCAAATTATGTTAGTAACGTCGCGTGGGAGATCTACTTGTGCCAAGTAAAGGCTTTCTCACATTCTATGTGGTTTTGTGATTTTTTTGATTTATGGCTTTTTCTTTGGTTCATATGGATGCAACCTTGTATGAAGGTTTTTCCTCAATTCAACCTCCCTTGTTTAAAAGAGAATTTTACCTATATTGAAAGAACCATTTTAGAATTTTTATTCAATCTATCAATTTGGAATTATGGGAAGTTATGACTAAGCCTTGTGAACTTCCTAGAAATTCTTTTACTAATAAAGTCAAGCCCTTTAGTGAGCTTAAAGTTGAGCATAAAACATTGGCTCAATTGAATGCTATCGCCTTTAACTATCATCATTATGGAATTTCTCCTAGTGAATTTACACAAACTATAAATTTGCATACAAGATTTGAGGTGTGGAAAAAACTCGAAGTAACTTATGAGGGCACGTCAGAAGTGAAAGAGACGAAGATCAACATCCTCACCCATGACTATGAGCATTTTAGAATGAATCCTAGTGAGAGTATTAAAAGTATGTTTTTAAGATTTAATAACGTAACAAATGGCTTGATAAATCTTGGAATGGCATTCTCAAATAGGGACCTAGTAAGAAAAATTTTGAGAATCTTTCCAAAGGAATATGATCTCCATGCAACTGTTACTAAAGCTGCTAAAGATGTCATCACACTTTCATTGGATGAACATCTTGGGGAGCTTCTCACTATCGAAATAGAGTTGACTAGAAGACTTATGAAAGAGGCTTCTACAAGCAAGTTAAAGCAGGAAATGAAAAAGGAAGAACCCATGGCCTTCAAAGCCACCAAATGTGATACGGATTTCACTTCTACCTCTTCAACGAATTTGGAGGACGAGGTAAACTTTCATGTTATTGGTTTAGCACAAAATTTGGCAAAAAGAAATGACAAATAATACTTTTTAATTTAAGCCAATTATCTTTAATAAGATTAGTGTTAATTAAGTTATTACTAAAAGTTTTAGGCAGTTTAGAGATGTAGCTAATAAAAGAAAAATGGAGGAAGAGAAGGAGAAAAAGAGAATAAAGATGAGAGGGAAGAAGAAAGTCTAAATTCAGGAGAACAACAAGAAAGAGAAGAAAAAATTATTTTGGTCATAAGGAGAGTAGTAAGGAAGACATAAAGGAGACTTACTATTACTATAAGAATTAAGAAGGGGAAGAACGTACTAGAAAGCTACTACAATGAGTGAAAATAAAAAAAGGTTGAAATTATATTTTTTATTGAATTTATTAATTTTTATAAAGGTATTAGTGGTTTTTTTATTATACAAGTTAAGAATGCTACGATAATTGATTATGGGGGTTTAGAGTTGTCTTATAGTAAAATATAATTGAATTTAGACCTTATCATTTTGTTTGGAGGTGAGTCTACTATATGATTAAACTCAATATATAATATGATTATCAATAATTTTTTTAAGAAATTAATAAACATATCATACAATTAAGAGAATATATAATACAATAAGAGTTAACTTGGCTCAAGAAGAAAGGTTATTATGTGGTCCAACAATCTCATCATATCATAGTTGGAGCGATCATACTGTACCATGAGCTTCTCATACAATATGATTAGATAAAGGTCAAAGAGTAAGATGGGATTCTGATAACCATATCTAGGGAATTGAAGGAATCACACTGTTTGATGGAGAGGCCATTTAATACAATAAGTGAAGAATTAATAACAATGATTTAGTGAGATGCAAATTGTACAACATGATGGGGGAATCATATAGTTGATGTTTTTGTAGTAGAAGGGAAAGTAGAGAGAATACTTTGGGTTATATAATCTTAAGGAATTTTAGATATTTTAATTATTAAAGATTATGTAGTAACTCATGTGCATGCATCTTTGAGTTGTAGAAAAACTAAAAGAAAAGAAAAGCAAATTAAGAATCTTGACCTTAAATTTAAGTTGAAAAGTTTGATAATGGTAATATTAATATAATATTAAATTAATAGATAATTTATACTTAAATTAAGATATTTAATAAGCCATTTTACATTGTGTATTTTGATATATGTCATAGTTATCTTGATAAGAAGTATTTGTATTACATTGGCTCATAGTTTTTAAATTTCTGTGGATCTTTTATATGTTTATTTTATGATAAGGTACATACATTAAATCATACAGATAGCATAAGAACTAGTTTATATTAAAAAAAATAATATATAGATTTTTTTTTAAGTTATGGCATGATATTTAAAATAAGTTTAAATTAACTGAAATTAAATAAAAAATAATATTGAGTTTCTTGAAACATTATCCTCATGTTATATGAATATATATTTCCATTGGAATGTGTATGGTGTTCAACATACTTATTGGATATTGGCTCATCACATTATTTAGTGTCATTAATACATTGAGTTTGCTGGCATAGTTATTAGTTTAAGACCTTGTACCTAAATGGATAATTTGGATAATATTATAAGTATTTTATTTAGGAAAATAAAATAATTATTTTATTGTAAAGATTATGGAAGAGATTTTTATAATCCTTTATCCAAACTAGATAAGGTTGTCTTGACAATTAAGTATGTTATCCTTGTAAGTGTTAAATATATGACCCTTAATAGCCAACTTTTTGAGGATGCTAGATGCTTTAGATTACTTCATTAAATAGCTTAGTTAACATGTCTAATAATTGAATCCAAATATTAATCTCAATGTTATCAATTGTTTCATTATCAATAATCTTTGTCTCTTTGCAACACATGTATAATAATGTAATCATGTTGCTTGATTTGCATAAGATTGGAGCATAGTTGTGGTGACCAAGCTTGCCTTTCTTGGGATCAAGTGTCACATCCTCTATTTTTTTATTTTTTCTTAATACTTTAATTTTGAAATATACTTTTTAATAAAACTTAAATAAATACATTATGTTTCAAAACATTTAGTATGCTCACATATCCAAAATAAATGAAAAAATATGCCTAACCTTCGAAATCAATTTTATGTGAAGCCAGATATATGAAACAACATAATTATCATATTACAATAGGCAATTAACATGTCCAATAAAACCAAGAACATGTCTAACTTATTGTAAAACATTTGAGGAATAATGAATAAGAGGGGATGATTGAATTGTTTATTTAAGAAAATTTTCTTTTCCAAAAATTAGTATAAAAACTTTTCGACTTTAAAATTTTTTTATTGATGAAATAAAATTTCTTAATAATAAAAAAAAATACACACAAGATTTTTTAGGTGCTTCAACCAAAACCTGTGCCTACATCCATCATCAATCCCCGATCGGGCTTCCACTAAACATTTATTTTGCTGAAGCTAGTAGAGATAAACCAATCGCACATCAGTGTTTTAATGAAACAAAAATCAAAGAAATTTTGGTTACTCAAAAAAATTTAATACTTTGCAATTTTTATTTTACAAAAATCCCTACATCTTTAATTCTTTAAATAATTAATATTTTAAAATTTAATAAATATGTAATAAATCTAAAATAAGATAAATTAAAAATATAAGACAAAAAAATCAAATAAAACCAATTAAAAAAGTATTAAACATAAAAATATTTTAAACAACTAAAAATTCAAAATTTAATTAGACAAAACATATCGAGACGAGTGTAACCAAGTTTGTTCTCTCTCAATCTTTCCCTATTTTGAATTACTTCAAAAATACTAATTTAAATAACTATAAAAAATAAATAAATTAATATTTCAAAACTTAATAAATATAAAATATGATAAATTTAAATATATAATATAACCAAATCAAATGAAATTTAGTGTAACGTCATGTTCATCTAATAAGATATAAATCAAAATGTCTTGTAAACAATTCAAAAAGCCAAGAAAATGAAACATTTGAAAATATAAAAATAAATATTAAAATGAAAATAGCTCTTTGAGATAAGTCTAATGATATTTTTTATATTTACATTAGGCATTGTATAGGATTATTGTGAATTATCAAGAAAAATAAGCATATATATTTACAAAATTTTATTTCAATTTTAAATAAATATATATTAAATCTAAAATGAGATAAAATGAAACAATGTAATATAACCAAATCAATGCAACATAGACCTCACACAAAAGAAGATTATAGTTTGATACTAACATAATAAAATAAAGAAAAAAAATTAAAGAAAAAAATTTATTAAGAAAAATTAAAAATGTATAAGAGAGTTGCATTCAAAAAATCTAAGGAGATAGTGTAACATCTGGGATCATCAAATAAGATATGAATAGAAATGTTTCATAAAGCATGCCAAATTATTAAAAATAAATGATTCAAAAACACATAAATGATATTTTAATTAGGTAAAACTTGTTTAAATGACTCCGATGACTTTTGTTGTAAAAGAAGAAAATAATAGATAATAATAATAATAACAATAAAAATTTTCAATATTAAGAAAACATATATTAAAGTTTAAAAGAGATAAATCAAATCAACGTTATCTAACCAAATCAACGTGATGTAATCCTCATAGGAGAGGTGACTTAAGGTTACATAGCAGTACAACTAAATCAAAACAAACAATTTGAAGAAATAAGATAATTCTATAGGAAAATTACATTCTAAGATACGAAGGTGATAAGGTATAGTATCCTCAATTATCAAGTCTTGTATAAATCAAAAAAAACTTTAAAACATGCAAAAATCTTAGAAAAAATATTTAAAAATATAGAAAAAAATATTTAATTAAAGAGAGCTAAGTGAGATGAGACTAATAAGGTCTTTTAATCTTAATCAAGCTTTATTTAGTATTATTACAAATTATCAATATAAATAATCACAAATAATAATCTTTTATTATTTAAATATTCAATGAGGATTTATTAAAGCAAAGATGACATAAATAAAGGTTATGTAACAAAACCAAATCTAAACGATATATATGCCACATGATAGAAAATTTCGAGTTGCATAACAATACAGCCAAATCAATGTGAAACATTTGTAGAAATGAGATAAATTTTACAAGAAAGTTGTGTTCAATTATACAAATCCAAATAGCTTAAAAAGAGAACAAAAATCAGAAAATAAAATATTTTAAAATTCAAAAATGTATATTTAATAAAATAGATCTCCCGTAGACGAGTTCAATAATATTTATTTTATCTTGGTCAGAATTAGCTTGGAATTACTATAAATTGTGAAGCAAATAAGAGTAAATATGTATTAATGCTAAAATGTTTATAAATAGAAATAATAAAATATGACCAAATCAAAGTGATGTTAAGTTTACATGAGTGGATAGTTTTAGTTTCATTGAAATATAACCAAATAAAAGTGAAACATTTCAAGAAATCCAAATGTGATACAAATCCAAATATCATAAAAAGTTAACAAAAATCTTAGAAAATAAAATATTTAAAATTCAAAAATGTATATTTAATAAAAAATGATATCTTGTAGACGAGTTCAATAATATTTATTTTATCTTGGTCAGACTTAGCTTGGAGTTACTGTAAATTGTAATGACAAATAAGAGGAAATATGTATTAACATTAAAAGTTTATAAATAGCTAAAATAAAATATGACCAAATCAAAGTGATTTTAAGTTTGCATGAGCGGATAATTTCATTTCATAAAAATATAACTAAATAAAAGTAAAATATTTCAAGAAATGAGATAAATTATATGAGAAAACTTGTATTCTAAAATACTAATGGAATAAATTATAAAAATTTAATAAAACAAAATCTAAGTGATATTAAATTTACATGTGTAGAGAATTTGAGTTTCACCATAATATAATAAAATATTTTTTAATGAAATGAGATAAATTATTTCAAAAAAGTTGCATTTAAAAATACTGTGGAGGATGTGTGCAACAACCTTGTAAGAATCAAAATATCTTATAAGAGTGCAAAAACCATGGATAATAAAATATTTACATTTATAAAACTTATTGAACTAGAAAGGTGATGATGTTTGATATGTCTCAATTAGAACTTGTTTGGATTTTTTATTAAATATCAATTTAAATAAGTGTAAGTAATAATAAATTAGTGTTTTAATATTTGATAAATATATAATAAAGCTAAAAAGATAAACTAAAAGAATTTATAATATCTAAATAAAAACTATGTAAATGTCACACCATAGAAGAGTTAGAGTTTCATAGTAATATATCCAAACTAAAGAAAAATCTTTGACCAAATGAGCTAAATTATTTAAAAAAACTTGTGTAGTAAAGTTATCCTCCAAGGTACTAAGAGATCAAGTATAATATTCTCAATCATGGAATCAAGTATAAGAAAAAATATCTTATAAAGTAAGAAAAAAAATAATAAAAAATATATAAAAATATTAGTATAAATATTTAATTAGATAGAGCATATTGAGACAAATAAAACCAACTTTTTTTATCTCGTTTAAAACACATTATAGAAAATATGAATTACTAAAATAAATAACCATAAATAATAATAAAGTATCATCTTAATAATAAGTAAATATATATTATAATTGAAATGAGTTAAATTAAAATAATGTATTACAACTAATAAAAGTGATTAAAAGGTGAAATTGGAGGGGATGTAAAGTTAATAAGTAATATAACCAAATCAAATAAAAAAATTTGTGGAAAAGTGATAAATATTGTAGAAAAATTGTGAACCAAGATTCTAAGAAGATCTAATGTAGTATCATTGAATATCACATGGGTTTGGATTGAAATTTCTTGCAAAGAATATAAACACATTTAACTTTTTTTTTAAAATTATAAGAAATGAAATTTTAATTTAGTGGAACTCTAAAGATGACAATAATGCTATTTGTTTCATCTCCATTAAAAGTTTTTTATAATTTTTTGAAATTACCAAAGTAATTAAATAAAAGTAATAATTAATTGTTATTTTAATATTATGTAAATCTATGTTAAAGCTAAAGTCAGATAAATTAAAATAATTTAATGCAAAATTACAAGAGAGAAGATTTTGAGCTTCATTGAAATATAAGAAAACCAAAGAAAAAAATTTAAAGAATTGAGATAAATTGTATAGGAACATTTAATTTCAAGTTGATTTGGTGGTTGGTGTAACATTATCAATCCTAAAATTAGGTAGAAAATAAAATACCTCGTAAAGAGTGCCTAAATGATTGAAAATAAAATATTCAAAAATAATAAAAAAGAATTTTTAATTAGATAGTGCCCATGAAGTCTAGTTTAATGACTTTTGTTTCAACTTAATCAAACATCGTATTTTATTATTAAGAAATATCAAAATAAAAGAGAATAAACAATCATAAGCTATTATTTTATTATTTAGTAAATAATTATTAAACTTATAATGATACAAATTAAAGCAATATAGCATAATAAAATCAAGAACATATGAATGTAGCACGAGAGATAATGTTTACCAGAATGTAGCATTCTAATATACTCAAGGGAATGAGTGTAACTTTCATGATTATCAAATTAGGTAAGAATTATAATATTTTTATTAGGAATACCAAAATATCAAGTAAAAACTTTTTTAAATTACAAAATTAAATAACTTTTTTAATATTATATATATATATATATATATATATAATAAAACCAAATCGATGTGAAGGCCCTATGAGGGTTACTTAGAGTATTGTTATATTACATAAAAATCTAAATGAAAACTTTAAACATTGAAATAAATTGTATGACAAAGTTAGTCTCCAAGATAGTTAGGATGTCAAGTGTAACATACTCAATAGTCGAATCATATATGAATCAAAACATTTGGAAAAGTTTAAAAAAATTCTTAAAAAAATATTTAAAAATATCAAAATGAATAATTCACTTGATAGAGCTCATGAAGATGAATTCAAATATGTGTGTTGTTTCTTGATCAAACCTAGTTTAGAAAAACTTTACATTACCAAAGTAAATAAAGATAAATCATAACAAATTATAATTTTAATGTAAAGGAAATATATATTAAAGGAGAAGTGTGATATATTGAAGAAATGTAATATAACCAAATCAATGTGAAGTAAATGTCATATGACATGAGATTTAGAGTTACATTATAATATAAAAAAATCAAAATGAAACATTTAATGAAATGATATAAATTATATGTAAAAGTTATATTCCACGATACAATGGAGATTGGGTATAATATTCTTGATCAACAAGTTAGATATGAACAATGGAATCAACAAAAACTTATTAAAAGTCCTTATTGAGTGCAATTACAAAAAACATTAAGTAATAACTTGGGGTCTCCTAGGTCGAGGATCACAAAGGAGGACAAGAAAAACTAGGAGAATAAACTAAAATTCTATTTCTCTTTAGAAAAGTGTTTGTTCTTCAAGTAGGCAAATTTATTGCCTTCAATTAAAGCCTAAGTGTCACTTCCTATTTGAGTTTGTGCATCTACAAGGAATGACCAAATATTATCTTTCTTCTTTTATTTCCTTGGAGGTTGTGTTGCCTGTGGTGATAGAAGACATTGTCAAAAGGATAATTAAACTTTACATTTACCTCCTTAAGTGCCAACATTGCCAGAAGGTTTGTCTTGAGGGCAATGGTGGTTTATGATTAATGCACAAGACATGGATACGAGATGGATGATTCATGTGCATTATCTCCTTAGGCAATTTCTTTGCAAGTGATGACAACTAACTCTTAATTGTCCAACCTCAAGCTGTTCGATCTTAAGAGTCTAACATTAAGTAAAAGAATATCAAAAGTTTGACTTTTATCATAACATTCTCAAGCTTTACATCTCTATTATTTATCATATAACTTTATTGTAGACTGATCACGAAAAATTGTGATGCATTTATGCATTTTAAAATTATAATAAATTTTATAAATAAAGATGTGTTTATTGATAGATTATTATTTAATAATATTATAATAAAAAATATTATTGTTAACAAAATTTAGTAATAATAACCAAATCTTTTAATTAAGAAAATTATTAAATTTAATTTGATTAAAATATTTTAAAAATTTTAATCCCACACTAATGCGTAGAGCAATCCTAGTGTTACCAATCAAATTCAAAACAATACTCCCTTCTTTTGTTTAATTAATTATTAATATATAGTAATTATCTTTTGTTTTTAAAAATTTGACTTCCCAAAACCGCATAAGCTCCTTAGACTAGGGCTTTGTTAATTGATCTGTAGAACTGGTGACGGTGGCGAACTTCCTCTTATCGGATTCTTCTCTGCACCTGGAAAGGTAGCTGATAAGTTGAGCCTTCCTTTGCTCCAATCCACGATGAAGCTTGACCCAGAAGGGTACGAGGCAGAGCTTCTCCTTATCAACGGCCACTTCAAATCGTCCCTACATCTCTTCCTTTCAGCAATCCACACTCAGTTTGTCGTCGGACCTAGTGGTCTCGAAGGAACTCGGTGACCTCACAATGTTCCTGGTGCACATGACCCCATACTATCCCCGATGCCTTGCAGAATTTCCTCATTAGTCTCTCATCTCCTTCAATCCGAAGTTCGTACCCTTTCGGCTTCCCTTCGTTCCAATCTAGCACAAGCAATCACCTCGTTGTTAATACGAAGGTTCGTTATTTTATTTTATTTTATTTTTGGATGAATCTGTTATAGTGTTCGGTACACTTCAATTTGGAGGGCCACTATTATTCAAAATATTTCTGTTCATCATTTTAATAGGTGGAAATATCTTTTTTTTGTACTGGTTAAAGTTATATTTTGAATTGGGCGTTGGAGAAAATGGGAAACTTCCACTTCATTGAGCTTTAAGAGAAGATTATAATTGATGATAAGTTGTTAGACTTGATTAGGCCTTTCTAATTATTGATCAAGGTAAAAGTTTCATTTCCCTCAACGAAGAACAAAATAGGCATTTTTTCCCATGATTTCTTAAATATAGAATCTTAGCTATTTCTTGTGAGGCTGTATATTTCTTTTACTAGATTCTTATATTAAAAAGGTTTAAGCTGCCAAAACTTAATTCATATTCATTATTAATTGCTTTTCTTCTTGATCCAAAGTTGTTAAAGCCATTTCTAATAGTCAATACTCATTTTTTTGCTCTATATTTTTTACTTTTTTATAGGAAAGATTTTAGTAATCTACTTCTCCTATAGAATCACAAAAAGAACTTCTTAATAATACAAAACCATCTAGATTGATTTTCTTCAGAATTTTCTTTAATTAGTAGAATGTTAACTTTCTCCTTTATAGTAAGTTACTCCTCAAACTTAAAAGCTTTATCTCTATAGCAATTATTCTATTTGTGTATTTGTACTCACACATTGAAATTTGACACCATGTAATCCTATAAATTTTCCTTTATTCTTAAGTGTGATATTTTGATTACGCAACACTCAGAAGTTTGTTTTATTTTTATCTTATTTGTTCAATGCTTGGATCACATTAGTGACATTTTTTGTTAATTTCTATATCATTTTGAAGCATATGTTCAAAATAAGTAAATTTTGTATTGTTTCTTTTGTTTATGATAACTATTACAATCAATATATTTTTGGAATTACTTTTCTAAATATTAATTCCATATATTTATTATAAGAACTAAAAATGCGATACCATTTAAACTTTAGAGTCATTATTCATAGAATCAGTTTTGTTTTATCTATTTTCTTAGTCTCAGTTTTGCTTTATCTCTTTGCTTAGCCTTATCAATTGTTATTAAATTATTAGCAAAATGCATATTAACGGTTTATCTTCAATTTTATAGTTACATCAATAATTAGAGTGTAATTGAAGCTGCCTTTCATTACTTATGTTGTCAGAAAGTTTGATGAAAGATGAAGTGCAAAAGTACTTATGAAGCATTATCTTTTTATGCGTAAAAAGGGAGTTGTGAGAAATTTTCAAAATGTTTTTGATGCTTTTGGTGCATAGGTAGAAAATATTTTTGAAATTAAGTTTATGAACACATCCAAAGACATAAAGAATAGCCATAATGAAATTTGATTGTAATTAAGAAATCTTTAATATGTGCTCCTTAGGCGTGCGATATTATTTTTAATATATACAATTTTAATTTCTTTTTATTCTTTTCTAATACCTTATCAATATAAAGCCTCCTTATACACTCATTATTGCTTTGTTATACATGGTTTTCATAATTTCAATATGTCCAATGCTAGCTTCTTTTTTCCTTTTCTAATGCCTTTCCGAGCACGTGAGGGAAATATTATAATAAATAATTAATTTGAGTTCATGATGATTCTCTTATAGAATAAAGAAAATTTGTTTTGTTCCTTGAAGTAATAATAAGAAATTGTTACAATCATTTTATGCTCCTCATTAAGCTATTTAATATCATAATGAACATTCATTATATTATCTTTCATGGAGTTATCCAAAATTGTACTAACCCATTTCTATTTCAATTCTTACTTGAGTATATAAGTTTTAATCCTAAAATTGGTAATACCTTGGTTTTCTGATAATGTGTCTAGTTATTGAACAATAGTAGCATTTATCTTCTCATGAATCATGATGTAATTAACTTAGTCAAATTTATGATTTAATTCTAGCTTCTAGAAATTATTTCTTTATAAGTATCCATGCATGATGTTCTAGGAATCCTTACTTTTTTTCAATTAACTCATTGTTGATATTTACCATCTTTGTAATCTATTAGTATATTTAGACAATATAACACATTGCTTCTTGGAAGTCCTAAGCATTAGATTTAACACAATTTTGGACATACATTGCCATGGGTTGGCTACCTTGAGGGCAATGGAGAGGGACAAGTCATAGAAGTAGATGGTTGGGAGGTGTTCGGGATAAATGGAAAGATACAACATATAGTTGCCTAGAGGTCAACTGAAAGAATTTGGAAGGAGAGATGGATAAGTGGGGTTTTAAGTATATACGATAAGCTAAGAGAAATGGCCTATATGAAATATTTTACCAACTTCAAGTGCCTATATGAAAGCTATGATAGTTTATGGGCTTAAACCAAATGACCTTAAAACAACCAAAATGGAATTTTTTTCATAATACTATTTAGTATTGCAAGAGTTATGTTGTTCCAATGCTTATATAGAAATTAAAGTTCTCTAGCATGTTTTTGATTTTTCTTGTTTGTTTTGAACGGTTATGCTTTTAATTATGTTTTTCTTAATTTGTATAGTCATATTGTTGATTTGGATGTTCCTCTAGAATTATTTATGGACCTTCAGATCGTTGGTGATCGAAACCTTATAAAATTTGCATTTTTTTATGTTGTACACTGTATTCAGCACATGAACAAAAAACATAGAAATTAAGCAAAAATAGGGAGCTTCAAAATATTTTTTCTCATTACTACAGGTTTGTGATGTCATATATACTCTATTTTTTGCTGATTTTTCTTAGTTTTGTTGATTATAATAACTAATGTATGATTTCTTGTTTGAAGGGAGAGGAAGAACTAAGGGCAAGGAGGTCACTTGTTGTAATGTGCGATCTTCATCGACGAAAAATGGGGTTTGATGATCGAACTGCTAATGCTATTTGCAATGCATGCTTTCATAGTTCTTGAAGGTTCATATTTTCCTTATCTCTGCAATTGGTTAAGTCCCATTAGTTATCTTATTATGCCTTTTTTTTGCTTCTTTTTGTCGAACACAGGGTCATGGTAATGAGCTATCTTATTCATTGTAATGAGCTATCTTACTTGAAAGGATTCTAAGTTTTGTTGTTTTAGTTAAAAGCTTAAGAATAAGGTAAAGGAATTAAATAGAAGAACCCAATCTCCAAGTGTGAGTCTCATGTTCAAAGGAGAGAGAGTAAATCATAAGTCAAAACTTAACAAAATGAAACAAACTTTTTTTCCCAAGTGAATGGTATGATCAAAGGGAAAATACTTAGGTACTTAAAAGTTATAAATAAGATTTTCACTTTGCAACATGATAATATGAAAAGGAAAAAACTCTCAACCTCCATACAATGGGTTAGTGATGAAATTAAGAAGGAAAGGAAGAATTGTTTTTGCCATTTGTAGCCTTCACATAAAGGAATAATAATGAAGGAAATAAAAAGAGAATGTAAGATTTATGCTTCTCAAAGCATGCATACTATGGTATGTTGATGATGATCCATGTAATAAAAAGTTCACATAGATGTCTAACTCAATCAAAATTTGATTCAAATGATGTGAACCAAAGCAAGTTGAAATGGTTATTTCAAGTAATGAAAAGGCACATGCATTTTTATTACTTGTGCATTACTCAAAAACAATTTAATATAAAGAATGATTAGGATTGATTATGCTAATAACTTTTATTGGGCCCATTCTCATGGGTTATTAACATATGAAATATAACTATCTAAATAAAAATCAAAAGAACTTGTCAACTAGCTCTATAATATCTAAATATGGATCTCCCCTTAAACATTTCATGATTCGAGTTATTGTAACCCATTGGAGGATTTGCTAGAGTAAGTTTGGGCTTAATATCAGTGCAAGACTAGGATTTTTGATGGCATATGGTCTAACTAAAAAAGTTCAATGCCTAAGTTTTAGGTACACTAACTTAGATTTGACTTATATTTTCTTGATAGAATTTCATATCTCAAATGATGATCCATACTCGATAAGGTTAGGTTAAGAAACTTAACAATAAATGGATTTGCCATGAGGTTTTCATGTCTTAAGAGAATATCAATTATTGAATGATCATCAGTAACATTGACTTGTAAGCATCAAATATATTCGACTACAAACTAGATGTAATTAACTTAAATAGTTGAATTGTCAATGTCAAGTGAGAATAGTTATGTTGATTTTCTACCAAAAGAAATAAAAACCAAAGAAATTTGGAATTTGATAGAGGACATCAAATAACTTTTGATTGATGAATTAGCTCAAGAGATGAATTCTTTTAAGATAAAATATTTTTATTAGCCCTCAAATAAGTCAGTACTTTTAAAGTACAATTTTATTAGTTCATAAGATATCTAAATATTATAATTAAACAAAGAAAGTTGACTTCGTTTAAGTTAACCAAATCTTAAAATCATGATGCTAAGTACGAAATTTTATTGATAACTTTACGGAAAGTAAAATAATACCTTTAATAGTTAGTAGAAGAAGAAAAGTGTGTCACTTTTAGCATATATAGAGCCTTTTTAAGTGATCCTTACTCTTTGATTGTTGGAGCTCAACATCTTCCTCTTTATGAAGTTGATAGACATTTGGTCCTAGAACACGCTTGATCAAGTACAATTCTTTCTAGTTTAGAGCAAGCTTATAGAGGCTTTATTAGTGTTTAGAGCTCTTATATTGTCTAAGACTTCTATTGTCTAAGAACCAAATCTTTGACCTTGAAAGGACAATTCTTAATATCTAATATTTTTTATATTTTGCTTTACATCTAGTTTTTTACATGGTCTCTATGACACTTTTCCTTTATTAGGTCGAACTTTTGATGTGCAAGTTTCGAGTTCAAGCTTTTGAACGTGTTAAGTGATTGACATCGATAGTGATTACAGCTTTGAAGACTTAGAAAAACTTGACGTGTTGCAGAATGTATAGTTCAAGACGCTCACAATATGTCGAGTAGTTCACCTACCCACCCACCTCTTTTATCATCAAGACAAGGATTTAGAATTTTTAAGATGTCTTTGTTCATTGCTTTGGCTTGTCCATATATGTGAGGATGAGAAGTTGAGGCATACTTAAAAAAACAACCAGATATTTTGCATAAATCTGGAAATTCATTCGATTGGAACATTATTGTGTCAATTGTAACAATTGCTATAGAAATATTAAACCTATTATAAATGCTTCTCTAAAGAAAACTTTAAATCTTAAGTAATAGTCCTGGTAATTAGAGGTTTCACTTTGATCCATTTTTAAAGGTTGTTAACCACCATGAGAAGGAACCTACTTCCATTTCTAGCAATTGGAAATAAAAAATAGAAATTCATACCATAGTTTAACAAGAACAAATAAATAATTATTTCTTCCATCTTTGTGAATAATTAGTATGAAAGGGGAGCATGCACTTGACACCCTTTGCCCCTTTTGGTAAATAAAGTAATATTTTTTCTTTATTGGTAAAAAAAATCCTTGATACAAATCTTCATGGCAAGTTTATAGCTAGAGGCACATCCATCACACTCTCTTGAATGGATCAACTTGATCATATCTTTAACTTCTAAAGGATGGTGTGATGGCCTTAGTTTCTTAAACATTTTTCCTCTTCTTTGATCATTAGAGGGCTTAATTCTTATAATTAATTATTTTTTTCTGCCAAAGATAGTTATATATATATAAGACCAAAAATTATTTTGTTGATCAAATGACGAGTTTACAATTAAAAAGATACGTAAGCACTCAAATTTCTTTAAAAACTGTTTTTCTCACTACTTTTCATCCATACTCTTTGGGACCAGTGGTGTCCTCAATATATACATATGGAAATAATAAATTATCCTTTTTAGAAAATATTTAGTAATAAGAGGCAAGTCTACCATAGACTTATTATGTTAAAAAAAGAACTTCAAGCAAAAAATTCATGTTATCTAAACATATTATAATTAATCTTTTAATTGATATAACTTTAATTATTCATGTTAATGTAACATTCAAAGAAGCTAAGAATATGTAAGATATCATCCAAAGACACTTCATATAAATCAATAAAAAATATTCATATAATCATAACAATTAGTACAATAAAAAATATCATGTTATGAGAATGTAAGCAAAGCAAGTGCATGAGACTTGATAATAAAAATTAAGAATGAGAGAAAACCATCCAATTATGGGGACATCATGCTTCATATAAACTATAAGATTGTTATCAAGTATCACATTATTATATCAAGTATCACAATAAAAATGTCTTGTTATTAAAATGTCCCATACAATTTATTGTAGATTTTTGTGATCTTTTTTAATTGGCTTATTACTTCCTAACTATCCATTTAATTGTAAACTTGATTATAATGAAAACTCCTATTTTATCATGTCTTTTAAGCTTACATGTGAAAATCAATATATGCAACTAAGATACATCTAGAATGATAACTAGTATGAGGGGTTTTCCCTACTCAATTGTTACAAATAATATTAATACATGGTGCTTAACAAAATGGTTTTACATTATCTTGTTCTACAAATTATTAATAGTGCCAAACCAAAAGATTTTTTTTACCTGATTGTCACAAATATCAATGCACTAATTAAAGAGTTTTGCTCTACTTGATTGTCACAAATATCTCAATCATTTTATTAAAATAATATCAATCAATTGGTGTCATTACCTGATTTTGATGTCTCGTGCACTTGATTATAATCAAAACATTGATTTTATCTTTCAATTTTCAATACAAGAAACTAAGAAGTATAATAATATAACCATTCTTATTAAAGTGTTACAAATGTTTTTAATATAATTTCATTAATTTTGTCTAGCTTGTTCTCACAACATTATCGATTACAAAATATCTAATATCTCATATTCATTAACATATGTCCAACATCATATATGCATCATCGCATTCCATTATCATGTGCTTGTGACACCTTACGTATGTTATTTTATGTTATATTCATATTTTTTGTTCATCATGTACTTAGTTCCAGAACAACTCTTTATACTTATTTAGAGTTTGATATGATTGGCATTTAATTTACTCAAATAATATCATCTAATGGCATCATGATTCTTCAACATAAGCTATGTTCCATAAAATTTATGCATGAAACCAAATTATGGAACTAAGTATCACAAGTATGATTAAATAAGAGTAAAATGAATTTTATTAAACTTAATAGTAAACTTTATTAGTCACTTATCTCAAGAGACATTTTTTATTGATCAACTCGATGTCAAATTAAGCATTGATCAATTTGGGTAGGTTGGTCATTTGGGTTAACTTGAGCAGTAGGTTAATTTTATATGCTAATGTAGGCTTTGGGTCACAAGTGACACCTACATTCTAGAATATTTAGTAGTTAGCTAAGACTTGATTTTGGGATAATTTTTTCATATCAATATTATAAGAACCAACTTAGTTGAATTCACCCAAATTATCAATAATACTGTCATCATGTTTTCTTCCAAACACTTTCTTCCCTCCCATATCATCATCTCCCTAATCTTCATTTGTCATGAAAGAATAGGTTTTGGATTTACTTCAATTTTTTAATGCTATGCTCTTCTCATTAGAATTGGCTTTATGGAAGCTCTTTTAGCTCCTAAGTGTCCTCTTATGGGAACTCTCCCTTTCTCAAGTTTCTTTCTCTTTATCTCTCTCTTGTCTTTTTTATTAAAAATAATCACAACTTTGTTCTCTCTCCTCAAGATCATCCTCTATCTATTTATAAGAGAGTTTATGCGAGAAATGGGTTAGCGAAGCTTGGCCTTATTATTATTACTATTATTTCTCCTTGGTGGTAGCCCTACAAAAAGCTGTAAGGCATCATAGTGATGGGTAATTAGCTCATCAATTTAGATATGACCATGTGTAATGGATGGGCTCTTATAAAGTCAACCAAGTGGGAGTGTGACATGTTAAATTTATGATTAATGATTTTTGGAACAGTTTTAAAAGATTGCATTTTTTTCTTCACTTAGTGAAATGCTCAATATTTTATGCTCTCAAATGATTTCAACTAAGAATTATGTTTTCAAAATAATATAATTTTTTTATAATATGTCAAACGTATCTAAGGTTATGAGTTATTAAGAATTTTTAAAACATAACTATTAGCTAGATTAAAAATTTTAAATGTCATAGCTCAACACATTTGTGTATGTCTTGAGATAGGATTTTTGATAATATTGTTAATCAACCAAAGTATATTATTGAACGTATCACTTGAACTTTTTTACATCTAACTTTATAAGGGTTAAAATCCCAAACTTTAGATAAGTGCCATAGGGATTTATCTATAAGAAGGTCTTTTAGGACGAAGAACTAGGTGATTTAGTAACCCAATACTCAACTTCTTATGATGAGAAAAGTCTTCACTAGAATCTTTATTATTGGCTAGTATATCCACTTCTTGATTTTATTCTTAATGAATAAAAAATAGATCTATATTATCGTACTTTTGGAGAAGAGCCCAAGCTAGTATTCATAGGATTTTAGTGTAAATCTTTACTTTTTAATAAGACATTACTTATTAGTTAGTTGGAAACGGAAAAAGATGTTTAGGTGCTTCATTTGTAGCCCTCAAGCAAACTAGTGACTTCCAATCAAGGCTTTAAGCATAGTCTATTTGTTAGTGATAATGAAAATAATTATGATAACACCTTTAAGCTTTACTTACTAAGAGCTAAGAAGGATTGAACTAATGTTACAAGACTCACACATGAAAGCTCCATGAAAAAAAGTTGTTAAAAGTTTATAAGGATCTTAGGTTTTGAATCAAAAGAGTTTCTCTCCATTAGAAAACCTTTAAGAACTTGAGATTTCATAAATGAATAGGAAATGAAGTTAAGTTAAAACTCATTATACTTAATTGCCCACTTTTGCAACCTATTTATATCATCTATTGGTGGAAGGATGCACCTCATATGTTTATTGGTTGTCACATCTATGATGTGAATATTGGTATAATTGATAGGTTGACATAAGTAAAGCTAGGGTTAGATGCTCTATAAGAGAGTATCTTAGCTCTACATCTTTCAGAGTGTGAGTAACATAATAGATTAGTTGTTGAAATCCATTATTCTTTGGAATTAAAGTAGAATTAATTATCAAACTTGAAGCCATTAGATATATACATAAAGACTCCCTAAGGACTAGATTGCTCAAGACTGGAGGCTGAGAAAAGTAATAATTAAGCTCTAGAAAAGCCTTTTAACAATCTTTGATTTATTATTGTCTAAATGTATTGTAGAGTAGCTTGATGAATTGCTGAAGTTTTTCTCCATGCTTGAAAATAAAAAGGGTGAACCTGATAGTTTTTTTAGCAACATATTGAGCATCTCGATGAGCTTTTTAGGAAGGCATGTTTAACAAATCCTTTAACATGTCTAGATTTACTTAGATTCCTTTTTTTAGACCATGAAGTTAAGATACTTTCTTAATAAAGTGCTAAAATTACTATAGAAATATAAAAACTAACAACTTAATAGAAACGTAACAAACTACTAAATAAGATAGAGCATGATCTATCGTTACCTTTGATTGCAACATCCATAATGTCAGGGCAATTATTTGAATAATATTTTGATATTTTAGATTATCATGTGCTTAAATTAATAAAAAAGTCATAATCATAGGTTTGATTTATGATCTTAAGAAGAGAAGATTTATAATATCCAAAATATAAAGAAAATTGAATTTTGTTATTTTGAATTTTAAAGAATCTTTGAAAACTTTAAAGTATCATTTCATATTATTCAAAATTTGTATACCACTAAAGGAACAACCCCTAAAAAGAAAGAGACAAACTAAGAAATAAAATAAATAAATTATTTGAATATAATGATAATTTGTTGACAAAAAAATCTTTTGATTATTTAAAAAGAAGATCAAAGATTTATAAGGATTAACTTATGAGTATGAAAAAGTTTTTAAAATAATTAAAAATATTACATAGACTCACAAAATTATGAAATTTTGTTAAGGCATAGAATTTACAAGTATAAGTATAGTAAAAAGTTTTTGTCTAAGAAGTCGACGTGATAGTCATTGAACCAAAAGTTAATGAGGATTTAAAAATATTTTAGATTTGGTTAAATTATTAAAAATATTAAATATCATTAAAATATATGAAATTTGTCAAATAGGTGGAGTTGGTCAAGAAGAATCATACAAAATTAACCACTAAACTTTAGAAGTTCAAATTATTAAAAAAAGCAAGAAATCTTAGAATTTCCTTATTTTGATTAAATCTTATTTTTTATTTTTCCTAACCTTATTGTACTGATAGAATTGACATGATAGTAACCTAACTTTTTGTGAAGCTATTAAATTCCAAGCGATATGAAGGCAAGAAGTCACTAAACTGAAGAGGACTAATTGTTGAAGGGAAATGAAGCATCAATATTTATTATATGAGAGGATGACCATGGATGATGAGGGTGTTTTGAATAAAATTAAAACATTTTGATCATGGTTTACAGCTTAAAGAGAAGTGGAGGGAGAGATGTAGTGTTGTTAAATTATTGGAAAGAGTTTAACTAGTCAAGTAAGGGAATCGAGAAATAATCTTTGAAATTAGGAAAGATATATTGCAGTAAGTGTAAAATACTTAAAATGAAGGAAATATGGATCATATAAAGGCATATAATTTGATATCTATTTTAAGGGGAGACCTTTACAATAGAAATAGAGATAGCAAGCTTATACATGTATATATACTTAGTATTATATAGTACTTGACAACTATAATAAGCTATGAATTGAAATCTATCAAATTCAAAGATGATTGACATTCATGCTTGTATTTCTTGTGTTTGCTTATATTTTACTAAGCATCATGTGATCATGATTTTATTATAGATGTGTAAAACATGTTACAATAATATGTATGATGATAATGGCCATTAAACAAAGATGAAAAAAGGCAATGATTATTCTTAATATTTTTAGAAAAGAGAAAAAAGGAAAAGAAATTAAGAACAAAGGTTGCTAAAAGGTAAGGTATGATTCTATAAGTTCAATGATGTTAGTTTTCAAAAATGATGTTTATCATTAAAAGAGCATAAATTATGACACTAAACTAACATGTTGTTGATTCTATTTGGTTGTGTGTCTAGAAGATCAATTATTTTGACTATTCACTTGATAAGGGGTTTGATGAAGAAATCTAGAAGGGAAATGATAGAAGTCCAATAATAGTGTCTTGAAAGGCCTTGTGATAGGGAAAAGCTTAGCATTAGATATATTGAAGTTATGAAAGCATGCATATAAAAGTAATGATGCAAATGTGCATTCAAGTGTTGTTAATTAAAGGTTTCTCAATTGTAATTTTTGGCATTGGTTTTATATTCACAATGGTGCAATCTTATTTTTGCTTTTGATGATGCTTTTGTTGATAGCACTAAAAAGAGGTTATTTTATTATGTTTAACTGAACATGGAATTCATTTTTAATAAAATCGAGAAGAGTACAATTGCTAAGGTTACTATTATATGATAGTTAAATATAAAAAAATGAGAGATTTCATAATCTCTAATATAAATTTAAACAAAATAGAAAAATATATAGGATTGTTATAATCTAATTCAAACAAGTCGAAGGAATTGAGGAATGCTTTTGTTATATTGTGTGATCAAAATATCTTACTCATGTTTACATATAAATTTCTTAAAACAAAGGGGAATAAACAATATTATATGATTTTAAATATTGTCTTGTGAATTCAAGTATACATATTTTAAACAGAACATGTGGTAGATATACTCAAGGTGATATGATTAGAAATAATCAAAAGCGATAAAAATGTTATTGTCAGGAGTGTTTGGTTGTATGATTTGAACATGTTAATTTTGGATCAATTAATTTGTTAAGAGCAAAGAGTTATCATAATTCTCTCATTCAATGGTGGAAGAGGAAGACCAAAAAGAGGTAAGAACAAATTAATATAAGGGACTTGACATTTTTGAATCTTAATATCTAGTCAATATGGTGCAATGGTGTCATAGAATTCATGTAATGGTCTTGGATAAATGGGCTTGTAATGCATTGCACACGCAAAGGTTTGGGGTGGTGTCTAGTTACAATCTTTAGGATTTTATGACCAAGAACAAACTATGATGACTTATGAAATGTCTTTGAAATTTAGAGTAAAGAAATTGTAATGCAAATGTGGTAATAAAAATGAGAACAAAAAATGCATGCAATAAATTTTTGAAGACATGTGTTTTGTACCTAATTGCAAGTACGACATATGTAAGTTATGATTTGATGAGGCATGAAGACCAGTTTAAAATAATAACTCTAATAATTGAAACCTTCTCTATTGCAAATCAGACAAATTAACCAAGTTATTGAAAGGTAACTATCCTTTGTCTAACAGTTTGTCGGTAGATTCCAAGTAAAAGTAGTTAATGAAATTAACTTTGAGCATGCCATTAAACTCATACAAGTAAATTTAAATATAAGAAGAAATCTGAACCTAAATTTTTGTGGTGCAATGAAGAAGAATTTGACAACACAATGAACTCATGTTGATTGAAACTATATTTTTATAGCAACTATTATAAGACCAACAAAACTAACATGAGAAATATGTAAAATCATGTTGTTCTTACTTTAATAGTTATATAGATACACAAAGAAATAGCAAGAAAGAAGTGTTAAAGCTAGTACAAAAAAATGACTGACAAGATATACCAATAGAAACACTTAAGAGGTCCCTCTGTATGTAGTCATGAAGAGACCAGCACCTCTGGTTCTTCTATCTCTGGTCATCTTGGGCTCAACAAAAATGATTTCTTCTCTAAAAATGTCATAAAAAACAATATTAAAAAGAGAAACATTTCATAATGGGATTCCCCTCTTATAAAGTTTTATATTGTGCCATTTCGTCTAGCACATTATTTTTTGTGTGTGCATGTATCTATAGACATTTAATACATCGTATACATGTATTAATTTTTGTTAGACTTTTTTTATGGTCAACGGATACATTGTTTTCATTTATGCATGATTGTACATAATGATTTTTGTTCTCATATAATCATGTTTGTATGTACATAATGCAATTTGTGAACGCATTAACTACTTTTTGTACATATGACTATACTCATAATCCAAAAAATACATTAGACATTTTCTACGCTTGTATAGAAATAACTGTTATGGAGTGAATATTTTTATGGGAATTTCTCCCTTTGTGCACATAGAATTTTACATGCATTGCTTTATTTGTGCATATGTAGTTGGGAGGCAACCATCTATATGTTCACTTTGCATCAATAGATAAATCTAGTTTGCCATAGTTGTTTTTGAATTTGTTGAAATTGAACAAGCCCACAATTGATGATGTAACTACTCATATGGTTTGAACATTCCCACCCATACAAACTAGTCAAGTATTAGTTACAACAATGGGTATCTCTTCATAATACCTAGTGACTAAGCCCTACGTAACAAAATAAAACATATTTTTCTTTTTAAATGCATTAAAAATACAAAATATGATCAAATATGTAGAAAAAAATACAACACCATATTTTTCAATATATAATGGATGATTATTAAAAATTAGTGGGATTGTGTTGCATTGAATTGAATTTTGTTATTGTTATAAAAAGCATGTAACATATTCTAACTTTCATTTATGATTTCTCATCTATGCAATGATAATGCTTTTCTAGAATATACATTTTGTGTATAGAATTGAAGAAAATTTGTTAAATTACTCAAATTAGCTATGTTTTTGTCTACTTTCTTTTATATTTACAAATATGCAGAAGAAGCAAAAATAGTAGATGAGAAAACATGAATTTGGAGTTTACCTTATAATTGAGTTTTAAGATATACTTGAATTTTTTAGTTGGTTTAAGCATAATCTAGTTGGGCCTGCTTAAGATGGTTCATCTAGTATGTTTTGGATTTAGCTCAATTTTCATTGTTTGGACGAGGCAATCAGTTAGATGCATGTGCACGATTGGTGAAACAACAAGCTTTCTTAATATCTGTAAGATTTCATAGTGCACTTTAGGTTTTGTTATATTAAAGGTGGTTTATACTTTCTAGGTGATGGCAATAGTAATGATAAAAGAAACAAATGACTAAAATGTCTCAAAACTATTAGTTTAAAAATAGGTTTGGATTAGAATAATGATCAACCTAATAAATGTTAATGAGCATGACCATATTGACTTTATGAGTAGTAAAAAAATGTATGAGATAAGGAACCTCGAGCATTCTTTTGCCTATCTAACATGTACTAAATAGAGGGACTGTGCAATTTAAGAAATCTTTATTAGAATAACCACAAAATTTTATATGAACATATCAATACACCTATTTGGTTGTCTATTCTAATTATATGAAACACAAAGTAAACAATTTTAATGTAACCTACTAATAAAGCAATTTTTTTAAATGGTTGCAATTTATATGTGACTAGAACTATGCATTATGTGGAGAGAGAATTATGAATACACACAATTAAGGTTACACACTTATAAAATATCACTTGTATTGCATGTAAAACATTCAATAATTTATAAGCATAAAATCATTAACTTTAGCAAAAAAATATGAATAATAGTTTACTTTTAATTACAAAAAAATGCTATAAAAAGTTTATGCATAAGTGTGAATATTATGCATAAAGATTGTAACCTATAAAGATTAAAGAAAAGTGAATGGTTATTTTTTCTTTAATAATGTTTGAATGACATCAATAATCATGCATCATTTCTATTTTCCATGAAAGACATTATTTTGATGCTTGTCAATCATGCACCCTTTTTTAAGGTTAGGAAGAGTGTTAGACACTTGTTAAAAGAATGTGCAATATAGCCTAGAATTTTGTGGAGGATATGAGATTGTGCTTTTTGCAAATTTAGATTAGTGATGCAACATGACACTTCTAATACATGGTCTTAAAGCCAAAGTTTGAGAGTTTGACAAGGATACAATACCTTCGTTAAGAGCATTTGTACTTCATGGAATTTTCCATTTGTCGAGATCTATTTGAATCCTCTTCTAAACCAATTGGATTGTTGAAATGTTTAAGAAAGCTTTAGAAAAGCTTTTGAATTAAATCACCTCAATGTTCTTTTATCATAGTTTCTCGCACTATTCTTGCTTTTATTTTTTGGATTTAAGTTGCAACAACAATTTAAACAAAATATTCCTTAGTTGTGGCTTTTCTCACTTTCCCTTATTTGGTGGAAGTATAGCAATAGTCTTTCTACAATATAATTATTCAAAATAATAATACTTTTCTTTATTTTTTAACTGAAGCTGAAGCTCACTTTAACTAGAGTTTCCCATTCCTAGTTTGGTAGAATGGCTTTTTCCCACTAAGCTTCAGCTTGCTACAACACTAGCCCTTGCTGGATTGTAAATATTCATGATAGCCTCTTCCTTTAGGGAAGAAAATAGAAATACAAAGCTGAGCTCTCTTGGCAGAAGAAGTATAACAAAAAACATCTCCCAAATAGGTTTATTGTCAGCTCACCAGCTTTGTCTGCCTTGCTTCATTCAGCACTGCAATTAACTTGTGTTGATGATTTTGCGTTTTTTTCTCTTTTCCTGTTCTGTTGCTCTCTTTTCTTCTTCTTTCTATTTTTTGCTATCCCTAATTCCTTTTCCTTTTTATGGTCTTCTCCCAAGTAGCTAATTCCTTTGCAAACCTTCTCAAGTGAGGGTCACAAAGGTTCTTGAGGTTGACCTGGAAAAAGGGGAATAAGAGAGAAAGAAAAATGTTGTTGTTACTATTAACAAATAAATAATAGAAAGTATTTTTTATAATTCAATAACTTCTAAAATTAATTAGAAATAAAGGAGATTTTAAAAAAAATTTCAACAAGGATCGTAAGCTTCAATTTAGAGATGTAATCAAGGGAGAACATTCATCGAAAACCTTGGTTGCATCTTATTTTTTAATAGAAGTGATTAAAATGAATGACTTATGGAGGAATTTAAAAACTTTGGATGAGTAGATGGAAACATGGTTGAGATCATAGAAAATGTTTTCATTGTCGGAGAGGTGGAGTCCTTCTATGACAAATGGCATTTTAAGGATCTTATAAATATGTTATAATAATCCACAAGCCTAACCTATCCAAACTTGATCAACTTTTTATTTTAATTAAATCTATTAAAATTAGACTTGCATATTATTGGCATACTTGTGAACCTGCATGTATTATCATAGATCTTGAAGGAGCTTGTTGAGAATTAGAGCAAAATACAGACTTATAAGAAATTTATAATGGGAGAACATTCATTGGGCACCTTTGTTATATCTTATTTTTAGTAAGCACATTATGAAAGACTTAAAAGGAAGTGATTTAAATGATTGCCTTGTGGAGGACTCCAAGCAAGCTTTGATGAGAGATGAAAACATGAGTGGTATTGTAGAAAATGACATCATTATTGGAGAGGTGGAGACAGGCGGATGCTGGCTAGAACAAAGAGTTCTTCAAGAATATTATAAATATACTAAGATACTTCACAAGTCTATCATACCAAAACCTTGTGTTTTAATTAAATATGCTAAGTTTGGACCTATTTACTATTGGAATACTTGTTGACTTGCATGCTTTATTATAAATCTTGAAGGAACCTACAGTGAATTAGATCATAACTCAGATTTATATGCAATTTACTCTCACATTTATGTATAACATGATATATTAATGTTAGTTAGTATTTTTGAAGTAACTAGTTATTTTATAGTAAATCTTCATTTTTTAGTTGCTTAAGTGTTCATTATTGCTAATGAGGTGTTTTATTATTTGATATGGTTGTTGACATTAAAAAGTTTTTAAGCAAACATACTGCATAATTTATCTCTTTCTTAATCTAATCTCCATTATTGAATAAATTAATACACTTAAGCTGGATTTAAGTCTAGCTTAGGAGTGTGAGGCACTACCAAATGACACTTAGGCTTAGCATTCGAATTTAAAGCTTGCTTATTCACTTGCTTTAATTATTTATGGAAATTAGATTGCAGTTTTTGCCATAATGATATTTGAATTTCTAGTCTACTCTTTATTTTCCCCTGTTATAATTTTTTTGCCTTTTACTTGACCTTTAGGCATGAACTTCTCTCTTTAACCAAGCATTAACATGCATATATAGTTAAACAATTACTTTCATTTGGCCTGCTTTAGATTGATCAAGCATAGTGCTTGTTTCTGGAAAATTCATTTTGGCACTTTGCATATCTAGCTGGAGTTGTTCAGAATTTTGTTTTATTTGAAATATATTTATTTAATTATTGTCTGAATTTCTATTAAAATTCGACATAATTTTATATTTCACTTGACCTTTGTCTTTAGTACTACGTTCTAGTTGATACTATGCTTTTTTTAATAGCTTTAACTCATTTTTCTAAGATTTTGTAGTTTCTTCATAAAGCATGATCATATTATCAAAAGGAGAGATAATAGAACAAGGAATAAAACTAGATAATTTTCAAAAAAAAAGAAGCATAGAAAGAAGAAAGATTCAATGTTGGAAATCTCTCTTGCATAATAGATAAAAATGCATGGACTTAAAAGCTTTATGGTTTTGTTTAACTTTTAGATTGTTTATTTCGATTACATAAAATAATTATTTACAAACACTGAATTTTGTTATTACCAGCTTGATTGGAAGTTCTTGATTGTAGGCTTGTGTTGAGTTTGATGTTGGGGAGAACGAAGATCAATATCAGAAAGTAGCAGAGTCATAAAAGAGATCTTTAAACTATTATAAGGTCTGTTTAAGCACTTCTTTTGCCAAACATATGATAAAAATATTTTTGTGCATTGAGTTTTTTTTTCTTGAAGATTCGAAATTCAATATTATATAGCAAAAATTAAATATGATTTAGGGCATGCTTTAGTTATTGTTCAAGTTAAGTATTTTTTTGACTTGCAAGTTGATTTCAAATTATGAAATCCCTATATTAAGTTGGGTAATGTGTGCCTGAAACAGCTTCTTCCTATATTCAATTTTTTGGGAGCCTATATTATGCCCTTCTATTTTGTATTTTTCTATTGAGATGTCGCAAGATGAGTCATCCTATGTCCTCTTGAGCATATATTTGGTTTGTTGCATTGTAGTATTTCAAGCATTTAATCACTAATGTGGTGTTAATTTCATTGAAACTTGAAAGTGCCAATTTATGTTTGTAATTTGTATATAGTGACATGCATTTCATACCTTAATGTATCTGTATTAGTACTTCCATGTTTATTGTGATATGCATTACCATGATCTGACTTTTTTTAGTCAGGCAACTCTTTCAACGAACTAATTATGATATTAACCAGAAAGTACTAAGTGGTTATCCTAGTTGTCCTAGAGCTGCGAGGCTTGGTATAGGTTACTGTAGATACAAACTTGGTCAATTTGACAAGGCTCGACAAGCCTTTGATCAAGTGCTTGAAGTAAGTTAGTTTTAATTTATAATACAAATTTCATGACATGCTCTATATGTTCTTAAATTCCTTTTTTATTTGTATCCATTGTGTAGTTAGATCCAGAAAATATTGATGTTCTTATGGCTCTTGGAATTATGGAATTGCAAACAAATGAAGGTGAGATTGTACTTGTCAATCTAGGAGGTAGCGTAGGTAGTTCAATTTTTTGTTTGTTCATAATGGGGTGGGTTTGGTTCACTGAAATTTTATTTTATTGATGGCTAATTCATCTTAGTGTTATTTTTTTGTAGTTGATGGTATTCAAAAAGGAATGCTAACGATGCAAAGAGCTTTTGAAATATATCCATATTGTTCAATGTCATTAAATCATTTTACAAATCATTTCTTCTTTACTGGACAGCATTTTCTTCTTGAACAGTTAACTAAGGCAGCACTGTCTGTAATTAATCATGGTTTGATGAGAGCTCATTGCTACTACAATTTGGCAAGATCATAGCACAACAAGGTATAAACAGTCCCTTATTCGTGATGTTTATATTATCAACCATTCTTGTTTATACTCTTAACACGATGCTTGATCAATTATCCCAATGATTGCGTCTTTCTGTACTCTAGTATAAAATATGCTCTATTTCTTTTTGTTTGTCTTAAATCTTTTTGTATTTGAATTCTTATAAGGGTGACTTTGAAAATGCTGGGTGGTATTACATGGCTTCTATCAAAGAAATTAATAAGCCTCAGGAGTTTGCTTTTGCCATTTTATGGTGTGTTCATATATCCGCTCACCGCTTTTTCTCTTCTGCAGTGTTATATTTTTGAAAGAGTTTTGTACATGAAAAAATATTGCATGTTATTAACATTGCATTAGGATATTCAAAATTTTACTCTTTGTGGTATTGTATTTAACTATTTCTTAATGAAATAATTTTATCTTGGCCTGCTTTGTAGATGAAAATTTCCTATAACAATTATAAACTAAATTATTTTTGTTGTTCAAATCCTAGTTGTATGTGATTAGCCTTTCTTTGATGTTTCTCACCAGCCATTCTTTGGAAGTGATCTCATTGAAATGGCAAGAATAAGAACAATTAGAACCTCTTGGATGCACTCAAGTTTATTTTATTTTTGAGTTGAGTGCATACAGTGACATTTGATCCATCCAAGTTGTTTTGGCATTTTTAAAATCAATTTACTAAACTTCATTGGTTAACAAATGATAATCATGTGTTGTATTTAGGTGCACATCGGGAGCAAGCTCAGCAAGCAAGAGAGAGTAGCTCTCGTTTGAGCAGGCAGAGGGGATAGAGAAAAAAAATGAGGATAAAACTATCGTGAAACAAGAAAAGGTATGTCATAGTTACATTTTCCATTTTTAACTGCAAGAGCATCATATTTTTTTTGTTACATGATTTTGTTATTTCAAAGCTTATTTTTATCTGGGTCGACTTGAGATAAGTTGCTATTATTATTTAACCAAACTGGTGGGCTAAGCAACAGGCAGAAGCAGCACTCGAAGGCGATGCTGCTGGCTAACAAAAGAGTAAGAGCAGCTCCTTCTAGTCAAAAGAAAAAAAAGCGGCAAAGGCAAGGTGGTAAGCAGTTTAGGGGAAGGAAAGCATGGAAGTGAAGCTCAGGAACTCCAATCAATTTCAACAATCTAGGATCACATTTTTTGGTAGGACTTATATCTTTACTTAGCATCCCTTTTATCATTCTGATTAGTTTCCAAATCATTAAAGATATTTATGTGATGTATGAGGCCAATAATTATTGATTAAGATTTTGAGTTAATTAATATTTTCCCTTTAAAGAGGTTTAAAGGATGTGTAAACCAAGGCCACCTTGAAACAATGTTCTGAATTTCATTTAACATTTATATTGAACTTCTAGTATCACTATGATGTGGACTTTTTTAAGTTTCAAAGTCTTGAAATTTTTATGTGAATATGAATAAAGACTTAAGTTAATAGAATGGATGTCAAGTCTACTTTTTTAAATCATAACGAAGGATAAATAATAAAAAAATTGGTTCATGATATTTGTTTTGTATTTCAATTTTTAGCTTGTGGCTCATTAAGTATTAGATAAGTAATATAACAAAATTATTTTGTATATTTGAGGATGAATGGTGTCAATAAAGTGTTTTTATAAAAAAATTTCATACTAAAAGTAATGTATTTATGGTAGAGGTTAAGAATAAATCTTAGTTGTCATATTATTAGAATGATTATTTGTATTTTGATAGATTTAAGTCATAAAATAAAAATATTGAATGATATTTTTTATTTTTAATGTTGATTATATTTGTGGAAGATATATTTTTGATAAGCACCAATAATCATCTTTCTTAAGTTTTAGAAAGTTATGTAGTCTCTTGAGTTAGTTCCTCTTGATATTTGTATTAAATGAATATTTTATTTCAAAATAAAAATATATAATATTTATTATTTAATTATGAAGATATTCATATGAGTTGGATATCTTTTGTAGTTTAAAAATTAAAGATATTTTAAAAATATAAGGAATTTGAAGGTCTTATAAAAATAAAAAATTTGTTTAATATAAAAATTATTTAAACTAACAGAGAAGAAAAATTTTTATCTAAAGAATTTGATTTTTTGCACAAACACATAAAATTCATAAGCAATTTTTTATTAGAAAAGTACCAAAATAAAATAAAATTGTAAAAAAAGAAGAATAGAACAATTGTTGAGATTACTTATATTAAACGAGAAAAAATTATAAAATAAATTTTGAACAACTATTGCTATTTTTTATATTTTTTCTTTGATAAATTTAAATGAATACAACTTGAATATAGAGTGTAAAAAAATATATTTTTTGTTCTATCATGAAATATAAGGTTTTTTTTTTCACTGATATTATTAATTTATTATCATGAAATATTTCTATGTGATTATATTATTCTTTATGAACAAAAATCCATATAATATTTTTTCAATAAATTATATTTTCTTTCTTTTATCTTTCTCAATGAGAAAATGTACCAAAACTATTCTTTGAAATGCTGTTTATTTTGGAGTGTCATTATCTTCAATATTGCTGTGAGGACCAATTTTTGTAGAACAGTTGATAGAGAATTTGTGATTTTACCGAAATTGAATCTATGGATCCATTATTCACACTTGTTCACCAGTAGTCATTAAAGCGGACAATTTTTTGTGATCCATTCTATAGTTTCGGTCAGCATCAGCCTGCACGCCATCCCCTCAACCTCATCATTGATATTGACAGTCAACATCTAATCCTCTTCATGCCATTCGATGAACTGTACAATATCATAACAAGCATGCTAGGCATTTGCATGACTGCATCCCATGCCAAGTGCTCTTCTATGCTCTTAACCCCTTAGACTGTGGTTGTGTTTCATGAGGATGATGCAATGGGTACAGCTCCTGGGGCTTCCAGTGGTAGCATAGCTGTGTGGTAATGCGCCGCACAAGAACTTGATGATCGGCTGACAAGCCTTCTATAAAATTAAGGAATGCAGGGACAACCCATACTGGGGCATCGACTTGCCAAAGTGCAGCGAGTCCTACCTTATGGTTGAACTACCCCCACGATATTTGTAAGAGTTTTTTAGCATGCACAATGATGAGCTATAGAAGAAGTTGATTGCCTTTACTGACTTCTGTGACTATGAAGTTTAGGATGAAAATCCACTGGTGAAAGCTCAGGAACAATATCGTTGCCTTCTGAAATGCTCTAATGGGTCATCTAAGCTTGGATTCTATTATGCATACCAATTTGTTTTTCCTCCTTTTCTTTGGATTGTCTGGTGATACATGTTCCTTTGGCTGTACAGTTGCATTCCTGAAGTAGTTGGTGATCAAGTTGAGTTGTGGTATCTCTGAAGGCCTCCATCTTCTTTCTCACCACAATCTTCTCCTTATTCTGAGAATGAGCTGGGCAAGAAGCAAACCCCACTTGCCCAGTTTCTTAAATTCGAAAAGGAAGATCACTAGCTAGTCAGAAAGTACGAACATGACATAAGCCGCGGTATCAAGACATATGGAAGCTCCAAGCAGGACATAAGTGATCACTAGTGTCAAAGCCATGCTTTGGGGAGAAAACGAACAATAAGAAAGCGAGAAGGATACCAGAGGAGTAGATCACCCTTAGGATGACATCGGCACGTGAGCAATTAAAGACGCCCTTCGTTTGCATCTCATCATAGGCATAATTGAGTTCCATGCTTCTCAGGCCCAAAACTTCCTTAACAATCATCTCCTTCAACATGCCTCTGATTACCTTATATACATCCACAAGTGGAATAACGTCCACGAAGAAAGGCTTGCAAACCGAGTACATATCGAAAGCTTCTTTTAAAGCATTCAATTCGTCTTTTTCATTTTCGTCCTTCACACGTGCTACCATTGTCCTACGGTTGGAAGAAATCTTGTTTAATTGACTTTGCTTGCTTGAAATGGCCACAGAGCTGTGCAAACTATCAGTGCTAGCTCTGTAGAGCGAGTAAGACCGCTTTGCGTACTTGGTGATGGCGACAAAGAATATGAGCAGGGTGGGAGCGAGTAGGAGGTTACTTGAAAGAGATCGGAACAGAACATAGAGGACAATGATGAGCTCGTAGGTGAGGGCAAGAAGGTGTCGAACCCACAGCTCATTTTCCTCCATGGAATAGGCAGTGATGGTATCTGGGCCACCAAGGTGAAGTAGAAGGAAAGGCTCCCAGAATGCGAGGATGGCGTTGTTGCTGTTCTCGTCCATGCTGCTGCTTAGCTGGCCAAGAACAAAGTGAGCAACCCAGTTTGGCAAAAGATTGATGCTCCAAACAACCATTCTTATCCATGCTCTCGATGTTGAGGTGTTTCTCAAACGTCCAAGGAAGATGAGCACAATTTGTATCACGAGGCTTACCATTATCAAAATACGTCCATCCCACTTGCTCCAGAGTTTCTTATATTTTCCCAGAATATCCTTTAACTTTGTGTCTTCTGTGAGATCAACTGATTACAGAAAGAAAAAATAATTTCACTTCTTCCATTCATTTTGATCTCCCTACTCCATTTTACAGTAGGTGAGTGTGAATATATTTGATCGGGAACCCATGCTCGTTCGGTTCAACAACCAAAACATTATCAACTTTCTCGTGTCAAAACAGCATGAAATATATATTTGTTTACGGGACACCTCCGATTTATAATTGGCACGCAAAGGTTAAATAAATTCTTTGCTTGTGTGGGAAACCGCTAGGTAGTTAACATCCTTTCCTTAATGCCTTTCAATTTTTCTTACAGTCATTCTACGAAACTTACATCTTCGTTGACTCAAACCTTTGCAACTCTCCTCTATGGCACAACTTTGCTTCTCAGTTTTCTTATATTAAAAAGCTCATTAGATTGTGCCTACTAGACTTATTTATAAGCCGAGACAACAAGGTCGTGTTGACTTGAACTCTTCAAAGCTCACTAAATTAAGCTTAGGAAGTGAAGGCAGTTAAAATCATTTTTTATCCTACCTATACCATGACCTGAAAATCTTATTCCTCATGAATTTCAACATGACTTTTTTGTAAAATACTTAAGTATTCTATTATTTACAAATATATCATCTTATTTAATATTCTTCTATAATGATATTTGGAAATTACATAACATATTGCCATTAAGGTTGTGAAGGCAAATATTATTCATTTGAATTAGAGTACAGTATACGCGATTTGTGCATGCCATACAGGATGCTCAACATATTGTACGTTAGGTTATAAAAATTAAGGAATCAACAATAATATAGGATTAGCCGTAGAGCGGTTTTACATAAAACATATAACGCAATGAATTTAATGTATCGTATGCTATTTAATAATTTTGCAAAATATATAATACATTAAGTGTAAAATATGGCATGCTAATACTATAGATAATTTGGTGATAAATATGCATGTTTATATTTGTAAAAAATAAAAAAAATAATTTGAAAAAGATGTTTTCATCCTAAATTCAATAAGTTAAAGTTGTAATTATGATATATGATCAATATTAAATTAATATATAAAATGTTTCATAATTAAGATATTTTTGCATATTATTTATTATTTTTTCTCTTAGATAGAATATGATTTTTCTAAGAGGTTGATTATTATTTTATTCTTATATCATTTTATATTTTAATAATATTTATATTTCATGATATGCTTGATAATATATATGCTTTCATGAAATAATGCATACAAAAATAGAATTTTGTTATTGTAATATCTTAATAATTTCCTCTATATAATATATTAAAAATCTTGAGATTGATTGATATAATTGTAATTATGAGAATTTAAATAACAATAAAATTATTTTTTTAAAATAATACTTTTATTAATTAAAAGAAAATAATAGTGATTTTATTTTGAGAAGTGTGACATATTTTTAAATGAAAATAAAATTTTATTAATGCATATAATTAAAAAGAACTTTCTTTAAAGAATATAATTGCAGTGTGCTAAAAATGTTCTATGACCTACATAATTAATTACAATTTTTTGAATAATAAATATATGTATATTATGAATATTTAAATGACAAATAATACTTTTTAATTTAAGCCAATTATCTTTAACAAGATTAGTTTTAAATAAGTTATTACAAAAAGTTTTCGATAGTTTAGAGATGTAGCTAATGAAAGAAAATTAAGGGAGAGAAGGAGAAAAAGAGAAAATAAAGAGCAGAGGGAAGAAGAAAGTTTCAATTAAAGAGAATAGCAAGAAAGAGAAGAAAAGAATTGTGTTGGTCATAAGGAGAGCAGCAAGGAAGGCAGAAAGGAGACTTACTATTACTATAAGAATAAAGTATGGGAAGAACGTACTAGCAAGCTTCTACAATGAGTGAAAATAGGGAAAAAAAGTTGAAATTATATTTTTATTTAATTTATTCATTTTTATGAAGGAATTAGAGGTTTTATTTTATTGTATAAGAATGCTATGATAATTAATTATGGGGGTTTTAGAATTGTCTTATAGTAGAATATTGTTGAATTTATGCCTTACGATTTTGTATGGAGATGAGTCTACTATATGATTAGACTCAATATACAATATGATTATCAATAATTTGTTGAGGAACTTAATAAACATACCATAAAATTAAGAGAATATATAATACAATTAGAGTAAAGTTGGTTCAAGAAGAAAGCTTATTGTGTGGTTCAATAATGTTGTCATATAATAGTTGAGTGATCCTACTATACCATGGGATTCTTATACAATATGATTAGATAAATGTAAAAAAGTAAGATGGGCTTCTAATAAGCATACATAAGGAGTTGAAGGAATCATACTATTTGATGGAGAGGCCATATAATACAATAAGTGAAGAATTAATAACAATGATTTAGTGTGATGCCAATTATACAACACGATGGTGGAATCATATAGTTGATGTTTTTGTAGTTAAGTAGAGAGAATGCTTTGTGTTTGATGAATCAAGCATAAATGTTTACATCCCATATGGGGTTACTTTTAGTGAAATTGTTAATATTCAATTAAGTCAAGTCATAAACTTTAAGTGTCTAAAATAGTGGTCTTCAAGACTCTTGGAGTGATGGCAAGCTTCAAGGAAATTGAAGGTATGCACAAAAATCTTTATGTTTGAATATCTCTTTATTTTTCTTGAATTTGATATGTCCAAATTTTGAGATGATGTGGCACACAAGTAGTATTAATATTTGAAAATGTTATAAGTTTAATAATTTGTTAATTTTGATTTTTGGGCCAAGCATTATTGATGAAAATTATAGACATCAGTATATGATTTTTTAAAATTATTTAGGAATAATTTTTTATAGATTTCTTTTCATAGTCATTTAGGACACTTGAAATGATATCATATTATAAAATTATTTTGGCATATTTATATTTAAAATTTTGGCACAAAAATTCTCACAAGACACTATAAAACCACTTTAGTCTCGGGAATTTTTACTATAGCGTGGGGCAGGTTGACAGGACCAAACGACTGGTCCATCTAGCATTAAGGATTTAAAAAATAAAATAAAGTAAAAATTTTTTGATAGACCCAAAAGGGGAAAGAGAAGCCCAAAGGTCGTAGGAAGAGCTGTTGAATGGAACAAGTGAAAAATCAGCATGCAGCTGCTGAACGTAACAAGTGCGAAACCAGCCTGTAGAGAAAGCTGACCCGAGCAAGCGTGAAATCACCCCAACCAGGACCAAGTGATGAATTATTGGTTGAGGAAGGGAGGAGCCAACCCCAAACGACTCGAGAGACAAATGAACCAAAAGTGTTATAGAGAGCAATGGGGCTTCCTTCTAAGGATCATGATTCTGAACTTTAGAAAAGTGATCTCCAATTCATGAAGTGAATAGCCCAACTTCTTTGTTTGAAGGTTTGTTAGAATCATCAAAAAGAAAGTTGAAGCTTTGCTTTTTGTAATTCCAAAAAATGAGCAACAATGATTGGAATAGCTGATCTTTGTTAGCAGACATAGGGAGGGTTCAGAAAAAGTCTGATCATAGATAGAGACTGAAACTAGTGCATGGGGGTAAGAGTGAATGTAGCCAAGTGGATAAAATAGTGGATTGTGAATCAACCATGCATAGCTTCAATTCCCATCATTCACCCATCCAATTCTTTCTAACCAATTAGATTTTTAATGTTTCATGACAGGGGTGGAAGGGATGGGGGTTTTGACTTTTGAGCACCAAACAACTTCTAGGTAGGTAGCCATCCATATTTTTATATTGCTTCCTCCCTAAAAGCTATAGTTCTAGATTAACATATTAAGTCAGTACTTTATTTTCTTATCTTATCTCATTTAATAACATTGAGCAAGAATCATAGTGGAGACTCGCATCTCTGAGTTTTTACCCAGTGCTTGTCTATATGTCTCCTAGGTCCTACAGTCTATAGTAGACAAGCTGATAAGCATTAGGGAATCATTGTCCCCCCTCCATGTTCTTGCTTTCATGACCAAGGCTAGGAGGACCATCACCAAAGTGTCAACATTACTGGGTGACCTATCTGATGAGCTTGTTGACCTGACTAACAACATGGAAAGGTTGATGCGTCATTGGTATAGCAGCCCACTGCAGGTTCATGACACATGCTAAGAAGGAGCTCCAAACAGCACATTGTTTAGAGTCTCATATTGTGTGGAGACGATGAACATAATTAAGCGAGAGCTAATGTTGGCAGAGCACGAGCCTGTAGAGGTATGCCTTTGTGTTGAATCATTAGAGGCCAAGAGGACAGCTTCTAGAGAAGACCTTGCTAGGACTACTACCTCTGCATCAGATCTTCACATTGCCTTGCATAATTGTAGAGTAGTAGTTATGGCAGTGATGACATTGGGAGTCAGGATATCTTGGCCAAGCTGTCCAATCATCTTATTACTTCTGAGTTCCATAATGTTGGTAACCTCTATTTCCTTTTTGTTAAGAATTGTGTAGGCTTTGATAATTACTAACATATTTGCATATTTTTTCATCTGTGAATTGATACAATACTTTACATGTTTCTTCCCATTCAATTTCTATGAAGAGTACCTACAAACCCTTGTAGCAATTTTTGATATTAATATAGTTCCCAGAGGGGGCCACCTGACTTCAATCTCTTGAACAATAGCCTCTCAAAAATTATTGGTGGGCAAGGAACTTGACATGGTGATGAAACTAGTTTCTTGCATCGATGAGATTGGTGTGTTTCCTGCCCCCAGTCTGAAAATGCTGATGAGAGTTTACTCCGCCAAACTTGAATAGGTCATGGTATTCACTCTTGGCTCTGAGGCCGAGGTTTGTCCCCTCTGTCAAGAAAGTAATGAAATAGACTCATTCCTACATAATGAAATATGAGTAGCGGGATGGGACTGTCCCCGAACTGGGTAATGCCTCTTCCAATATGGAGCATGGAATGGTGTGAGAACATAGTCGCATTCAGGGGACAATTCTTTTTCTTGAGTAGAAGACACCTCCTAAATTAGAAAAAGTCCTTTCCACTAATGTTTGAACGTGTTGCATCTGGGTCACATTCATAAGCCTGATTACAAGTAGCACTAGGTCTCCCAACTTGAGAGATCATCTCTGAATCCTTTGATCGAAGGCTATTGATACACTTGCTTAGTAGATTTTAAGCCTTTGTCAAGAACTCAATCATTTCTTCTCCAGAGCATCTAGCTCTTAGAGTATAAGTTGCACTCTGTGGTCCTCTATAAAGCCTTCCAGAATTGCCACTCTAAGGGTGGGGATTTGAACTTCCAATGGGAGGACTGCTTTTCAACCAATGTCAAGGCATAAAGCACATGGTACACCCATGGTCCTTCAAGAAGTTTCTCAACAAGTTATTTTCTAAGAATAAGGGCGATTGGAATGAGAAGCTTACATAGTGTCTTATTGACTAATAGCCTCTTCATGCCAATTAGCCATAGCTTTGAAAGGTGTGGAGAAACAATGTTGCATCTGAAACATTCTACAAAGTCGATCTATTTGTTAATTTTTCAATGGTGTTCCCTTCCATTATCGGAGATCAGGTGAGCAGGACTTCGAACTGATAGATTAGATGATTTTTTATCCACATCATTTCCCTTTACTCATTTCAACAGTGTGGCCTCTGCCCACTTGAAAAAAATCTGTGGTAGCCAGAATATACATATTCCTCTTAGATTCGGGAGGCTAAATGTGGCCAATCACATATATGCCCCAAACCTTAAACAAGACATTACCGTCAGATGTCAAGGTTCTGATGGTTGTCGAATGAAGACTGCATGTATCTTACAAACGTGGCATCTCTTGGAGAAATTAATGGAGTCTTTCAACATGGTAGACCAGTATTACCCTCGTCACCTCAAGGATGGAAGAACTTTGTCTCTGACTAGTATGCACCACAAACACTAGCATGAGCTTCCTCCAAAGCTTCTTTAGATTCTTGTTTTGACAAGCATTTTAAGAGGAATCCATTGGAGGCACTCCTATAAAGGACTCTGTTCTCACAACATTCTTGTACAGCTCGATGTCTAATATGGTTTCGAGTGGGCACCTACTTATATAAAATCCATTACCATTGTTTAGATATTCAAGCAATTGTTGTCGCCACTCCTTTTCTATTGTCACTTCTAAGGCTTCAGTTCCACTTGAGTTTAGCTGAAAACAATGATCTTCATCTCTTTGTCCTTATTGTTGTGTTTTGTGTAAACAGGATTACCTTTTCGTAAAGATGGTAGAAGCCTTTATCCTTCAATGCAAATGTACATGGTCTCAAATTGGCTAAGGGCTATAGCTGCTGCTAGGCTGGCCAGTGCATCAGCTTTATGGTTATAGCTTCTAGAGTTGTGTTCTATCAGTCAAACTTTGATTCCTAATATGAATTCTTTGACCCTACTGAATAAGGGACTAGCTCCTATTTCTTCACCAAGAAACTGGTCCCCTTGAGTCAAACCAACAAAGCGTTCCAATGATTGAAGCCCACTTACCTCCTAGAAAGCCACTTTCGAGGGAGAACTCTTGCTCCTTGGCTCCCTGAATTCGAGAGAAGAGACAGAAGATGCATAAAATGCAAAGAAGACTATGGAAGCGAAGTGATCCTATATCCTATGTTTAGGAGTAGAGAAGAGGCCACCTTCAATCAACAAAGCACTTATTTCTTTCTCGGCCAAGATGTGTGAAAGGGAACCCTCTTCCAAAATGTCTCTAAAGGTGGATAATGGAACTACTATTTTGTTATTTTTTGACTTTAAATTTTTTCAACTACTGTTATGAAAGTAAGCAAGGAAACTCAGCTTTTTGTAGGTCTGAATAATCAGGTCACTAAGGTCCACTCGTTAAGCAAAGCCTAAGATTTTCAAATTCACTAAACCTACCTTTTGACATCGCTAGAAGGTCTAGCATCATAGATTAGAAGAAAAGATATTCTATAAGCATGTCAAATCAACAAATTTCAAAACCCCTTGAAACTATGGTACAAAAAGCTAAGGTACTTCTAGTCCACCACTAAGAACTTCTGGCCATCAGATTAGTTGTGATCAACTTCACCCTAACAACTCGACTTGCATAATACCATGACTCTTAATGTGAATGCCCTTCAAAATTGTCCTGAGGTGCAATTACACGAAGACCCACATGTGACACGACCTTGGCTAGGAAAGACAGACGACAGAAAGCAATCCCTTCCAAAAATTCAACCTATGGAGTTGAACACAACAGTGACATTGACCAGATTCTTCTATCAATCTTCTGGGCCTTACTAAAATCCTTATTTTGTAAACCTCTCACTGGTTGATCTGATTGAAGCCTATGAGAGCCCAACCTGATTCAAAAGTTCTCCAAAAAAGATTCCTAGAATTCGGTCTAGTTAACCAGTGGGGACCCCCAAGTGTAATCCTCAAACCTGGCTCGCCTCAATTATCAAGTGAAGTTCCCTTTCCCTTCTCGAAGAAGAGAAGGATGGCGAGTGGTAGGATATCATGTATTACATGAATTACCAACATGTTGTTTCAGGAAGTTCCCACTACAAAGAATGGATACATATGACATGAGAGTGCTACATAGGATTGATATGAATTCAAAGAATATGTATACGTCATGGCGATGAAGTATATAAGTGGATGTCATATATTCTATGTATTCCTCGGTTATATTTTCATAGGGAGGATATAGCCCATGAAGATGCCTTCAGAATTAGCTTGTTCATCAGTATGCTAAAAGAAAGCACATTCAAATGCTATGGCATGTTTCCAGAAGGCTCCATCAACCATGGGTTGAAATGGAGTGAAAAAGAATTTTGCACTGATTCGATGAAGATTACTCTATCTCCATAGCCCAATTTGTTGAACAAAACTAACCAAGCGACTCGACACGGGGTCCCCCCACTGAGGTATTGATTTTTGGGAATTTCTTTACGATATTATAATATAATATTAATAATATAAATAAAAGATTCTATTCTAAAAAATAATCAAATAGAACGAGGTGTGTGAGTACCTTTGTGACCTCTACTCTTTTTGGTTTGTTTGTTTTTTGTTTTTTCAATCCATTCAAGTTAGTGTTCTTATGCTAAACACATAATAGGTAAGGAAAGTGTATACTAATGATCCCCAGAGGGCATCCCCATTGGCAAACTAAAGTTTCGTATGCTTTCCTTGGCAAGTAGAGTGAGCACAGAGAATGAGATGGGTTGCTCTATCACTTGGGCTAAGATCGCTCCACACCTCAATCAATTATCGCCTGGTCTGGGACTGGGGGCACTTATGCTTTCCTTAGTAAAAATAGCACAAGGAACAAGATGAGGAAAATATTAGTTTTCTTTACTAGGGAAAAGAAAAACTACAAATTTTTTATTTTCATTAATCACACAAAATTACACACATAAATAGCATAAACACTACCTAACAAAAAGTCCACTATACCACTAAATACGCCAACCGACTAAGCCACTAACCCACTAAATATGCCAACCTACTAACCCACTAACCCAGCTGAAATAATGCAAATCTATTTTGAATCAAACTCTAACACTCCCCCTTGATTCAAACTTCACTACACCTAACTTTAGTCAAAATATTTGTTGTATGATCTTCAGTCCCAACAAGCTAATCCTAACTGAACTCCTGGAATCTTAGCAGAAGTTGAATCCAAAGAGTAAATAAGGCCGATCCTTTTGTCGAAGTCACCTTCTTCATCATGTTCATCGGGGTCGACATCCATGCATCCTATTATGTCACACTTCCTCTTGTAATCCACACACGCCTCAGCCTCACATCCACCATCTGTAGGATTAGAATACCGAGGTTCTTCATCTTTTGTAGCAGCTTCTATTTCAACTCCAATGGCATGTTGTCGAGGAGTTATTCTATCTCCATCAGCATGATTCAAGGCTTCCACTTTTAGCACATGTTTTGACCTTTGGTTGATCAACTCCAATTCAATCATAGTTTCTGAAATTTCCTTTGTGTGCATCCCTCTTTCAATGCTTTTCTTTGTGTGCATCCCTCCTTAAATGCAATTTCACTTCATTCTCTTCTTTTTTGTTATTGCTGGCAACAAAGATTGCTCCATTTTGAGGCCCAGCACCCTTTTTTTGCTTCAGAATGCTAAGTGTCTTTGGACCTTCAAACGAAATAGAAACATCATAACCTAGAAGCTCTGCTTCCTTCAAGGACTTCATGCTCTCAGGCTGTGGAGAGGAGAAGAATCAATATTCTTATTTGCATCAGCTTTTGTCCCTCTCAGCTAAACAAGACTTCTTAGACCAGCAAAATCTAGAGGATTCACAGCATCTCTAGCCTTCTCTTTTCTACCCATCTTTCTTGCATTGTAATGGGAGTTCTCTACAGTTCTTCCACCCAATCTCCCTTTAAGCCTTCCTTGAGCCTTCCCAGAATTGCCGTTCGCACTGCCCGTCTTTGTGTTTTCGAAATCTCTCCCTTCTTGCAAACAGTTTCGCACTGCCCGTCTTCGTGTCTTCGAAATCTTTCCCTTCTCACAAACTGTTTCATTCTTTCTCCTTCGACAATCACTCTCCTGGTGCCTCGAAGAGTCCTTCACTCTTTGCCGTCTGCTCTCGATTTCATTTCCGTCGGCTCTTTCTCTGCAGGATTCGACGCCCTCTTGCTCTCGGACCTCGTTGTTCTCCTCAGGTTTCTCCTCACAACCTTCTCGAATTGCTTCGTCTTCCTTGGGTTTTACATTCATGCTGACACTACCGTGGCTGATGTTGACGTTGGTTCCCTTATCGATGTTGACTATAACTCCACCTTCCCTACGTTTATGTTTACATTGACGCTCTCGTTGCCTGTCTCTCTTTGCACGAGAGACTTATAGATCCACTTCATTTCTCTACTCCTCCTTTCTACCATGGCCTACCGTGTCATGGCTCCTCTTCTTCTCGCTTCTGCCATAGCCTGGCTCCTCTGCTTGTTCCTTCTGCCTCGGCCTGGCTCCTCCACTTTTTCATTCTAAAGCAAGTGTCGAAATAGAAATTAAAAAACGAAACAATGCTCTAATGCCAATTGTTAGGGTTAGCAAAAACCCTAAGGTGGAAGACGTCGAAAAACCTTGTTGCGTTACTAGGAGAAATAAAAAATAAACTACAAATTTCATTTTTCATTTTCAATAATCACACCAAATATGTTGCTGGACTAAAAGCTAGCATTAATACATGGACATCTGAGGTTCAATGCTTGAACAAGTTGTGTTTGGAGTGGAAAGAAGTAGAAGATTCTTTACGAAAGAAATGGATGAAAATTGAAGAGTTTGACTCTCGCATATCAGAACTTGAGTCTATTTACACTGCATTTCTACGTGCTAACATTATTAAGTCTCTTGCACACCATATCCTCATTCAAATGATATATTACTGTTATGTTAACTTGACGTGTTATTAAGTTACATCCTTGAGTTCATTCTTTTATTTTTAATAATAAACATAAAAGAATTTTATGAAAATATAAAAGTGTGATTATAACCTAGGAAAAAATGATTGAAAATATGAATAATGTTTCTTAAATCCATGAATAGTTTAAAATTTAAGCTAACAAAAACTTTGAGTGATTAAAAAATTAATTTTAATTTATTTGCTGACTCAAGAAGTTGATTGAATAATTTGGATGCCTAAATATAATTTGAAATTAACATTAAAAATTTGTCTTAAAATAAATAAGCTAACATTCTATTTTATAATTAAAAAATCTTAACAAAACTAACGCACATGTCTTCAGTTGTTGAAGCTGCAGAACACTAAAAAATGAATCACTTGTTCTTTACACATAAACTTGTTTCAATGTGAATATGCATGTTAGAATAAAATGTTAAACATTTATTGTTTGATTCATCAAACACAAAAGTATGCCAACAATCATAATAATTAATATTTTTTACAAATTTTGAATCAATCAGAATACAATATACCATAAGTAATTGGTTTTTATAATTACTAAAAAAATAAACTAAATCAATTTAAAAAGAATTGTGTGAGCTTGACAATTCAATGAAGTGTAATTGGAGCAAAGTGGTTTTCTTTAAAAAATAAACTACTCCAACAAAGAAATAATCATAATTAAAGGAGAGCATTAATCAAGTAATGACATACATGTAAGAGAAGTTCATCATTAACTTTTTGTATATTCCTTTTATAAGTAATTTATGTTTTTGTTAATTTTATTAAATATTTTATTATCATAAAAGTAGAAATGTTTGTGTTATTGACCTTTAGTCACGGTTTTTTTTATTGATAATAAACATTAAGTACTTTTAATAAATTTTTGAAGTTAAGTTTTAGATTTTAGATAGATAATGTTTTTATTAATGGGAAAACTTGAAGAAGTGTAGCATAAGCAAAATCCTATGAAAACCATTTTAGTTTGAGTAACAAACTATCAAAAGATACACTTCGAATTAAATTTTAAGGACTTTAATTTTACTTTGATTAAAATGTTAAGCTTGATTGAAATATTTATCACAAGTCACAAAAGTCAAATTTTATTAAAATTAATATTTTAAAAAATCTTTAGTATTGAAAAACTTAATTCTTTTTTTGTTATCTTGAATTCATTTTATCTTTCTATGATATCTTACTATTTATAAAATAACTTTTGTAAATTGCATTGTTTAAGTATAACAATAAATTAAAAAATAAATGCTAATTAAAATAATACTAATTATTAATAAAAGAACCAGTGGTCTTTACAGCACCTAAAACATGCTGTCTATCGTTAAGCATTTTGGAATGCAAGTTCCAAAACTCATCGGTCAATTGTGATACTAAGTACAACTACAAATATTTTTTATGGTCTTAGGATGAGTCAATACTCTCTTATCCACATATACAATTTGTAAATCATCACTAACAGTATGAGTAATGACCTTTCGAGCAAACCAGGGGGCAGTCAACCCAAAATAAGATGACATTGAGAAACATGTAAGCTTTATATACAAAACATCTTTATTCACTTTCATAATATGGGACTAAAGTTAAGCCTTGTTTTTACATGCTTGTAAATTACAGGACTAAGTAAAACTTTCTAATCATGCAATTTCATGATCAAATAGTCTTTATCTTTTCCATCTTTTTTATAAAACCTAAGAAATGTAGGCAATAGATCAAGATAAATTTAACAGTTCTGATGAAATTCTTTTTCTAAACACTCTCATCAAATCTCATTCGTTCAACATGCAATTTTTTTAAGCCTATAGAATATTTTATTTAAACAATGATTTTTTAAATAAAAAAATAGAAAATACAACAATGCTTATTTTTATTTTTTAATAAATGCTTTTAGGGATTAGAAAAAGTTTAGAAATAAGAGAAGTTTTGAACAAAATGGTTTGATGAATGTTTATGAAATAAGAAAAATATTTTTATGCCATTAGTAGCCCATGATAATTGTCACTACTGTAACTATTTCGTTTAGTCATGACATTATTAATTATAGCATTATTCATAGGTCAGTTAAGTTGTTAATTTCCTCTATTATTGATATATTTATTTAAGATAGTTGTGCCTCTTCAATCATTTCATTAACCATAGGATTTTGGCTGTATTGATTTTCATTTTATGTCACCAAATGTTTTTTCCCCTATTGTCATTTGATTTTGTTGTAAAGCTATGATAAATTGTTTCGTTTATGAGTGTCTAGCCAATAAAGCTTTTGGTAAATAGTTTTAATAAAATTTTTTTCATAGATTTTAATGGGATTAGATGTAGTTGTTTAAGTAGAATCACTTAAATATCATTGTTGTAAATTTTAGTTCCTATTAATTTTCTTATTTTATGTTTTTTAATATAAGTTATACTTATTAAAAAACTAATATTTTTAATATAAACTTAAAAATTTTATAAAATTCTTTTAAAAAAATTATTTGAGTATTTTTCTGAGAAACTTAAATTTTTATTCATAAAAATTCATCCGCTTCTTATAGACCTAAACTACATCATATGTCTTTGTGAAGTATTATTTAAAAAGGAAGGGGTGAATTGGTTAGAATAAAATATTTTTGTGAGTTTTAGTAAATATTAAATTTTTTTAAAAAAAAATTACTCTATTTTAAAATATGTTGATTTTCTTTTTATAATAAATTTTTAAAAAATATATCAAAAACTTTGTATAAATATAACATGATAGGCAAATTATTTTCAGTGATCAGCTTAAATTTTTATTCATAACTATTCTTGCACTTCTTATAGACCAAAACTACATCATATGTCATTGTGAAGTATTATTTAAAAAGGAAGGGGTGAATGTTTTCGAATAAAAAGTTGTCTTTCTTTTAAAATATTTAAAAGAATTCTTTAATATATTTTTTAATAAAAATAAGTATGCCTATAAAAATTAGTTTTAGTAAATATTAAATTTATTTTTTTAAAAAAGTACTCTATTTTAAAATATGTTGATTTTCTTTTCATAATAATTTTTTCAAAAAATATCAAAAAATGTGTATAAATAAAACATGATAGGCAAATTATTTTTAGTGACTTAGCTTAAAATGAAGCCTTTATCTACCCCTACCAAAATATAACAAAAACAAAAATAACTAATATAACTCTTTTGTCCAATGATTGGTAGGTTAAAACTTTAAAATAACAAAATAATAGAAATTGACTACTAAGACCTCACAACCTAACAAACTTGAAAAAAAAATAATTTTGCATTGCAAAAAAAAATTAATACAAAAACAATTTATACTTGAAAATATTGAATGAGGTGCAAGTATTTTAAAAAATTTAATTAAAAAAATTAGAAACATCACTCATTTGAGAAGAAAGTGAAGATGACTAGTTTGATATGTGAAGGACAAAGCATATGGACGTGATTATGAGCACTAGGTGCTAATGGCTTAAATGTCGTCACTTGAAAATTTTTGTTTAAATTTTATAAAAAATTCATCAATCAAATTTATTCAAGAATTGACTTATTTATAAACATTTTTGAATTACAAAAAGTACTTACCAAACTTATCAATTAATCATTATGGATAAATTATGAAAATCCAAATATCTTCAAATAATGTCTAAAAAAGCCATAACATAAGAACCACTCGATCTAAAGCTCCTAGATTATTTGATCATGAAAAAAACATGATCAAACAGCTTGGATTAAAAAAAGCACTATTAGATCTAGATTAGTTAATCTAAATTGTGATATAATGACAAGCTTTTTTCTTTTATGTATGGAGAAAATGAGTGGTGTTCGATTATGAAATTGCATTATCGAACAATGAATCTGATTTGGTGTTTTTAAAAGCCAAATAAGATTATGATCATTTGATTACATAATTGCATGATTAGATGATAGAAGTGCCTTGATAATTTTGAGTATAGTCATGCAAAATGGTTACACATTTAAGTCCCAGATTGCATTATTATTACTTTATAAAAATTTTCTTATGACACATAATAAGTGCATTTTTTCGGCTTAGTAAACCCCTGGTTCACTTTGAAGTGATTTCCCTTATTGCTAATACACTCATACTATATTAAATTTGGATTTTTGAGTTATGTATTGAACCAAAAATTTTTTGATTAGTTTTGGTGTTATTTTATTAATCTGATAAACCCAGCTACACATATTTAGAAGCTATGCTCTAATCGAACACTTTTGATTATTATTAATAATAGGTTTTTTTTATTATTTAAAATATATTTTTATTTTTAGCTAATCAATTATTATAATTATAATAGACTTTTTTAAATAAGTTATTGATATAAAAATTCTTATTATATTATTAAGAATAAAATAATTCCTTAGGTGGTTGACTTTTGATAAAGATTTTAAAATCCTAATATTGTTTCTAAAATGATTAATTTTAATTAAATTTTGTTATTGGCCCTTAAAAGAGTGATTTTAATTAAGTTTTCACATTCTAATAAAAATAAAATTATAATATCTAAAATTAAATTCAAAATATTTCTTAGTTATTTGTTAATCCAACCAAAATGATCATCACAAAATTTCACCTTTACTCTTCTTTCTTTCAATGTTTACCTTAAATAAAGGTATCATCTATCTAAACTTTAAAATTTATTTAAGAAAATTCATTTGTAATACTTAGATTTTATTATCATCAAACAAAACATTAGGATAATGGGTCAACACAACAACCTCTCTTTCCAAATGAAAACATAACTTTTAATAAAATTCATTAAAGCATTAATTATTTTTAAATATAAAATGCACAACTATTAAAGATAAGCTCCTTTACATGTACACCAGGCTAGATTAATGTTCCCCTATAATTTATGCTCATTTTAATCTTTCACTTTCTATCCTCCCCCACTTTGTCATCACTTAAAAAGAGTTAATCTATATTTAGTAAATCGTTCACAAATTTATAATTTTTTGAAATTATCAACCAACTAATAAGTTTATTTAAGTTTATTATGATCAAATTATACCTATATCTATTGATCTAAGACTTGCATAATTTCTTTCAAATATATTTAATTCTTTCTTTCAAACTATTACTAAAATTTGTTATTTATGCTATCTTGTGTAATGCATGACTAAATATTTGTTACAATGGAGTATGGTTATGAAAGATTAAGGTGTAACACCAATCACAATTCATCTACAACTTTTTTGTTTGGAAGATCATTACAAAAACTTAAAGTTTTAGGATTTTTTTTGACTTTTTTATTTATTTATTTTTATTTTTATTTTCTAAACATAATTTTTCAAATCATATTTGTAATATATGTGTGTGTGTGTGTGTGTGTGTGTGCGTGTGTGTGCATGTGTGTGTGTGTGTATTATTTTTGTTAGAATTAATTGATCAATGTTGGAATACATAATATTTTATTTTAAGTATTAGATTTGGGAAAAAACTATTTTAGCTCCAACACATTTAGATGTAATTAAGATACTATTCTTATTCATATAAAACATGCTTCCAAAAAAGCTAAATCTTCATAACAAAAAATAAACAAACACAACTACGATCATACACCATAATAAACATGGTAATAGAATAAAATAATTCGATGACACAAAATGTAAATTAATAAAAAAAAATCTTATGCTTGATAAAAGCTTATTGAGAAATAAGTGTTTTAATTAAATCAATTATAATTAAAGAAAATTGAGAACTTAGCTTATTTGAGAATTAAGTAGAGATTATTAATTTTTTATTGAAGCATGTTCCATAAGGAAATGTCAATGAGAAATGAAAACTAAATGTTTGAATGTCAAGACTAAAAAAGTTATCTTTAAATTTTGTAAAACTTTTACAAGTCTATCTTGTTCAAGAATTCACCTATCTATAAACAATTTTAATGACTAAAAGCACTTGCAAAGTTAACTAATTACTCATTATTATTTAAATTGAAATATCTACCATAGTTTTTAATTAATAAATTATAAAAGTCCAAACCACTAAAAAGACTCACTACATAGAAGCACTCGATCAGAAGGTTCTTAGACGTTTGATTGTAAAAATTCTCAATTGGATGAATAAGATTAAAAGAACTATTTAGCTCTTCCTAGCAGATAAAACATGGACTGTGAGATCTCAAGTTTATGTGATTGTATGTGAGGATCTAAATAAGTTTTTTTAGAAGTGGATGCTATTACAATCATTTGATCACATAATTGTGATTGGATAGCAAAAGCACTCCCAAAATTTTTAGTACATCCATTAATAGATACAAGTTTTTTTAGTCTTACATTGAATAAATGATTGATTATTATGGCTTTATTAGATCCTTTTTACATTGAACATTTTGCATTTTTTTTGTTTGTCTACCCCTTAATATGCTCTAGATGTAAGTTATATTTGGATTCTTGAGTTATGAATGCATCAAAATTGTTTCATAGTTTTGAGAGTTATTTTATTAACATGATAAATGTTATTACTTGTATTCAAGCACTGTGTTCTAACTAAGAATTTTTGCTCTTTTTAGTAATATTTTTTTGTTATTTAAATTATATCATTATTGTTTTACAAATTTACTTTTATAATTAAAATACAATTTCTACAACTAGTTTTGGAAAGAGAATTTTCAAAGGTACAATAAGAATAAATGATTCTTGGATGATAAAGATAAGATCAAAATTTTTGAATCCTAATACTTTTTTAAGGTGATTAATTTAAATAAGGCCAAATTTTTTTACCTTGTATGAGTGATTTAAATAAATCTTAATATCTATTCAAAACAAAATTGGAATAGCAAAAATTAAATTTAAAATAAATCCCATTGTTAAATTTAAATCATAAGTCCTCTTCTTTTTTAAATTCTCCAATGAACAAAAGCATTAGTTTTCTAAAATTTACAAATTCTTTTTAACAAATTCATTAGTAATTCTTAGGATATGTTATTATCAAATAAAGTACCATGACTAGGGTTCAATAACATAATACATTGAACCATCAAATACTTTATGAATTATCATAAAACTATCAACTATCATTCAATAGTGATAGTTACTTTTCTATAACACCTTGGGTTCCTTCATCAAAAAAGCATCATATAATCATAAAACTTGTTCGTTCCCCTTTCTTAAAGGCACCTTCATAATTATCTAATTTCTCTCCCTCTTCCTAGCCTTTATAATAGTTTTTTTATTTCAGTCTTAACTATAATATCTTTGTTATTGGTTGCTTTCCTTTCATAATTCTCCTCATTTAGTACATTATTTTTATTATATTAGATATCCATTGTGACTAAAACCTTATAAAGATTACAACTTCCCAAACATTCTATTAAAAATTACTTCTAAAAGTTTTTCAACAAATTCCAAAAACATACTACACCAATTGTTGTTTATTTAAGTAAATAATTCATATATTTCTAAAATCATTTGGCACTTTTATTATTTTGGCCTTAAACATTCCTGAGAAATCAATTAATATTTTTTAAAAGGTTTTGGTATTTTTAATGGCATATCCATTTTAGTTTCATGAAAAAATATTATTTAGTTTTCATTTTCATTTGTTCTACCATATTTGACTTCTCATTTATATTGTAGTTCTTTCAAATAGTAGTCTTTGTGATATTATAAAAAAATATACAAATGAAAATTTCATTTAATCACATTCAAAATAAATTTTAAATGCACTTACATTTATTCAACAAATATTAAAAAAATTTTGAAGTCTATTGAATGTTTTGTAAACTTCCCTTCATATAAGAATTTAATCATCCAAGTTCAAACAGTATTGGGATGCCTCCAAACAAACTCTTCCTCTACTTCCCAAGTACCTACTAGTTACTATAACTTTTCCATTATAGATTCAACATGGCATGCTGCCCTTCTTTGATTTTTTGAATTCCCATGTTATGAACCCCATTGGCCTTTCCTTATAAAATAATCAAGGATGCATAATCATGCTACTTTGATCATGTTTAAATATATAAGTAGTATCAGCAACAAATTTTACTAAAACTGAAAGAAAAAAAATAGTATGCTCCCTGACTAATGATAATGTCAAAACTATATTGTAAGTAATGTAACAATTTATTTCAATAATTTATAAAAGAAAAAAATCCTTTTCTTTAGTTATCCTCATTTTCCAAACATTATAATTGATTTTATTGGAATTGCCTATAACAATACGTGATCATCTTCCTAACAATCTACTTTCCTTATTTTCTTATCAAAATTTTCGTGGAGTGAACCATTTCTTTGTTAATTCATTCTTCGTTTGAGTGGATCTTCTTAATAGTTTCTAAAATCATATCTATATCAAGAATGGTATTATTAAATTGTTAATATCAGCATAATGCTACTATCACAAAATATAATATTAAGCATTATAAGGTGTCATATCTATGCTAGATAACAATTATTATTGTAAGAAAATTAATTAAAAGTGAAATACTTATCCTAATTACATAAGAAACCTAATTTTCATGGACTAAATATTTTCTTAATTGTTTTAAATATTCCCTTTCATTGACTTCTATTTTAGCCTAAAATGTTGTGTTAAACATTGGTTTCTTATAATATGCTTGGCACAACCTTTTAAAAAGTATGATGTAGGTTTGGATTTTTCAAGTAATATAATAGTTCTTGCCCTGCTGCATGAGCCCTACTATTTTGTCAACATATATTTGACCTATTTGTTTTTACAAAAAAATGTTCTATTAATAAGTAAAATATTAATATTTGTTATAGAAAACTCATTTTCAATTAATTCTAATTTAATGTCTCTACCCAAAAAAAATTTGCTTTTAATCTTCCTCAAATCAACAAGCTACTTAAGAGACTAACTTCTTAATATCAATATGCCATAATGACAAATGTAGTAAATATAATACTATTTGATATGGATATAGCAAATATCATTAAAATATACTAAGCTTCCTCTATTTTACATATCTAATAATTTTTATCTCCTTATTAAAAAATTAGTAGCTACTTTTCCTTTTTCTTTGGTGATATACGAACTCAAAATCAAAATGCCATAATAATTAAGCCACTCTGATAATCAGAATGTCTAAATAGATTTATTATGAAACTAATTATGAATAACATATTATATATACTTTTCAATAACAAGAAACAAAAAGATGAAAACTTAGGCATATTTTGATAGTAGAGTTACATCAATAAGTAGATAGGAATTGGAGATTAGAAATAAAGACAATGGAGGCTATTTCTTCATAATATTCTTCAAATAGATAAACCCATAACCTATTTAATAAGGAAACTTAGTTGTAATGGAATCTACTCAAGTAGATTTTGATGAAATTATGCATTGAAACAAAGAGGTAGATTTACAAGAAATAAAAGACTTTGGAAAAGAAAAATTGGTAGAAAAACCAAGATCATGGAATGACAAACCTTATGTATTTCTATTTAAACAATACTTTAGGTTGGGAATATAGATAGAATTTTGTTCAACAAGGATTGTGTTAATTAACTTTCTAGTCAAACATTACTTTGACGATGCCATATTTGGAACAACAAATTGTGACTTATGTGAATTAATTGTTAAGCATGTAGGTGTTAGATTTGAGATGAACATAATGAGTGAGGTTTCCTATTTTATTGAATGCAAATTAACTAGAACGAGAAAAGTATCCTTGATAATGAATAAATCATATAAATTAGATGTTAAAACATAAAAAAATAAGAAAATAGTTGCACCAAAGTTGTTAGCATAGAATGAAAATCACTTTAGAGTTGTAATCTTAAGTGACCTCTCTTTTGGAGTACAAACAAATGTCTCTTTTTAAAAAGAAATTATATATGGTGCTTCTAGTTATAAATTTGTACCTCAAAATATAAGTGAACCCTTGAGGAAAGAATTTTTTTATTTGGCCACGTTGGATGGTTTCAACTTCTTTTTGAGAGTGAACGTTTTGGAATCAATAGACATTCCAAGTGACCACATTATTATGGCAAAAAGTGGGCACTCAAAATAAAATGTAAATAATAGTGTGGTTACTATTCAAAATAAGGAAAGGCTAATGGTCAAGGGTTATAAATCGTAGGACTAAACTTAGAAGGAATACTTGAACCAATGGTAAGGTTGAAGGCAACAAGGTCATTTTTACCTTTTTCTTAATTCAAGTCATTTAAACTATACCAAACGGATGTTAAGAGCACTTTCTTAAATATTGTTATTTAGGAGAAAGTGTATGTAGCATAATGGGACTACATTAAACATTTTCTTCATCAAAATTATGTGCATAAGCTAATGAAAGAATCATATGAATTGCAACAAGAACAAAGATCCTGTTATGAACATACTTAGAAGTTTTCCAATCAAACATTACTTTAGGATTGGAATGTAGATAGGTCTTTGTTCATCATGAACTATGCTAATGAACTTCTTCTAATCGAGGATTATATAAACAATATCATATTTGGTTCAACCAACTTGGGCTTATGTGAATGATTTAGTGAGCATAAAGGTGTTTGATTCAAATTGAACATAATAGGTGAGCGAATGAAAGCTAAGGAGGATAAGAAAGGTAACCTTGTATCCAAAATCAAGCATAAAAATAAGGTGCTGAAATTGTGTGAACATCAAATGCATTTCTACTTTCAACAGTCCCCACCTTACTATTGAAAAAACATTAGAAAGGAAAACAATTAGATTTCAAGTTATACCTAGAAATGACACATTCTTTACTAGACTATTAGAATTCCTATCATAGCTTTTAGTGTCACACTTTTTGATCAGTTTAAATCAAGCCCCAAGAACTTCCATCGAGAAGTTATAAAAATAATATTTTGATAATTGCTTGAAGCAAATGTGCTAAGGTTTTGGTATCCCAAAATTGTAGTATTTCATGATCTCATAAGATAGAGGCACAAAGATTATTTATGTTCTTGAGTACATAGGAAAAACATTTTAGGTATTTAATCATTTTTGTGCCTCTTAAACTAATGATCTAAGAAAAGGATACGAAACTATTATTTTAGAAAAAAGAAATGAACCACAATATATAGCATTAAGAGGATTTCTAGTAAAAAATGTTTTGGTTTCAAAAGGAAATTAGGTGATATGGCATTACATTTACAAACAGTTCCCCAAAAATATGACAATTTGAATGCCTTTTTCTAAACTGAAAGCGTTATAAAGTACTGTTCAATTGAACAAATTGATTTTAAGCAACATTTCATCGTGGACTATGTAGAATGAAAAATAATTGACATATAATTTGTTGCTAACAACATGCAACAAGTTAGCAACTTAACAAAGCTTCTTAGCAAAGATTTATTCCATAAAATTAGAAGACATTTTTACGATGACCAAAAGAGGTTATTGTTCCCATGAGCTATTCTCTATGATATTTTGATTTGAATAACATAATTAAGTAGCATACTTATTGATTATCTAGCTTTGCTTGTAGATATGATTGGTGAACAACATTAGAAGGACAGTAATGTCAAAACCACAAGTCAATTGATTAAATATATGGATATAACAATTTGTGGAATTAGAATGGAAAGGGTTCTAGCATGGTCAAGAAAATAAGTGATTTTTTGTTCCAAAATGAATAATAGGAGAGAGTTGAATTGTGTGTTTAGCAAATATTTTTATTCCAAAAATTTAGAAAAAAATTGTGAGCCTAAAATAAAGCTTTTTTTTATAAAACTTATAAATAAAATAAAATTTCTTAATAATAAAAAAAATGCACAAAAGATTTTTAAATGGTTCAACTAAAACCTATGCCTATATCTACCCTTAATCCCTTATCAGGCATCTACTAACTGCTCCATTTTTCAAAGCTAGTAGAGTTAAAACAAATATATATTTGTGCTCCATGAGATACTAAAATTTGAGAAATCCATGCTATATGAAAAAATTTTAAAAATTAAAATTTTTTCTTAAAAAAATCTATACACCTTTAAAATTTACAATTCTAGCATGGTCAATTGATTAAATATATGGATATAACTATTTGTGAAATACCAAAAATATTATGAAGGAATGTAGGAGAAATGGAGATCGACAAAAATCCATAACTTTTATAATTAGGTAGAAATGCATTGCTCATAGTTTGAACTTCAGTTTGACTGTATGAAAATTTTCTTTTTTGATTCAATTGTTTTAAGAGCTGGTAAATGATCCCTATTTATAAATAAAACAAAAAACTCAAAATAATAACTCACACAAAAGCTAAAATCTACTTTTTAGAGAGCCACAATTAAAAGAATGAGTTGATGGTAGAACTATCGTCCAATTAAGCGAATAGAGTGGTAAGCATTGGATCAACTAAAATGACAAAGAGTCTAGATTTAATCACGACAAGATAAGATTTAGAGAGTTGGATGGAAAACTTGGATAGTAACAATGATCAAATTACTATTCACAAAGGTAAAGAGACTCTAAATCATTCGATCAACTATTCTGGAGAAGTAGTTGAAGAATGTGAACTATTCATTAATACGAGTGTGATCGTGACTGCTTGATCTTGAAAATGCATGATCAGTTACTATGAAAATCTCAATTTTTGTAATAGCTTTGGTTTTTTCTCACATTGAAAAATAATTGCAGTATTTTGTGCTTATAATGGATCAACTATATATTACGATCATCCTAATGGGTTGGCTACTGTTAGGTTTTCTTAAGAAGTCATGACCCGGGTCATTAGTGGACATGTATTTGTCTAACGTAACTCAATTTTCTTAAATTTATTAAAGAATCTGCAATGACTCCTTCTGCCTAAGCCTATTCATAAGTAATGCCTTCAACAAATAATCCAAGCGACCGCAATAGTAACCTGAGTTGATCGATACTTGGGCTTTACACTTTTTAGATTCGATCAGGTTCCTAGCTTGCATGGGTCCCCAAAGCATTTGCCCCAAGGTGCTACATGCTATTTCACCTTAGCCTTTTGGGGTTAATGGTTGAGAGTGCTTAGGAAAATGTATTATTATTATAGTAATAATAATTTATATATAATAAAAATTTTAATATTTATAAGATTTTTAAGAACTCAAATGCTTTCAATTAAAACATAACTTGAACCATAGTCAAATATGCATAAAAGATGACAACCCTATTAGCCAAAATTATGAAACAATTAGAAGTTTAACATGTTGACCATAAAAATTTAGAAATGTAGTTCTTTTTTTATTAGCCACTCTATAAAGACCCTTATCTTTGGCTCCTATGTTAGTAGATTAAGCCATCAAATTGCATTCAATATTTATGTTATAATTCTTACTCAAACAAATTGAGACTATTGGAATACTCCATGAGATCTAACTAAAACAATACTAAGTTCAATAAAGTATTAGTAAATACTTAGGCTTTATTTTGTGATCATCATATTAAAAGGTATAACAATCTCCCTCTTGAGGATTATAAAACTAAAGCTAAATGAAAACATAACATTAATGGAAAAATTAAATTATTTAATATTCAATATTATAATATATAGCTTATATGATAGCCCATCTACTCCTTTTGAATTCTAACTTACCATTACCCATAATTATCACGCTTAGTTCTCTCCTTTTTTGTAATAATTCAAAAGGGTCAATGACACCTAAGCTTAATCTAAGTTTAATGAATACTTCGATAGTCAATGGCTCCAATGTCAACTAATTATGTAGACGATGGCACAAACCACAACTAAATTATTTTTTTATACATGCTCTCTAATAAAGTTATAACATAATTCTATATGTTTTGTCCTTTACCCAGTTGTTTGGTCTTCATGAACAAAGTCCAATTGAGGGGATCTGATTTTGAAAATATGAAAATATCGGACTCGAAAAATATAAAAATATTGGATTCGAAAAATATTAAAATATTGGATTCGGGTTGAACTTAAGCCAATTTAGGATTTGCTTGGAACATTCATCTTGTGTGATGTTGTAGACAAACACAAAGAGGCAAAAAGAATGTTCTCGCATTCTTTCAAACGTGTTGAGCTCCACAAATTCTTGTACATTTGAATAAAGGCTTCTTTGTTTCTGCAACTTCTTTTTCTTTGATCCATGTCAAAAAGGGGTTCATGTGCGACACATGTCTTGGGAGAGGCTTGCTTTCTTAATTTTTCTAGCCTTTTGTTGTTTTTTTTAAAATTTTCATTTATGAGCTACTATTGGAAAGGCAAACTCGATATGGGAATTCCCAGCTCAACTTATGTGATTGATGATTAAGAGAACTCTATTCACCCAATGAACAATCCTTCTTAACAATATCCAATCCAATGAGAATCAAAGGAATTCGACTAGAATTGGAATCCAATCAAATAGATTATCTAGTTCCCAAGATTGTGCCCTGGTCGGCCCCTCCTTGAGATAAGAGTCTTATATCATAGAAGCTATGACTGGGAGGTCTTTTGGCATGGGAAAGTTACTCTCTCAGTAGCCCGAGCATTCTATACATCAATGTTTCTCTCGCAACTCTATGAGAAAACATCACTGATCACAAAACCCACTATTCTTTGAATTACTATTTTAAGTCTATGGATGAGTGTTATTGGAGTAGTCGGTCCGGCTCTGAGCTCCGACTCGTGTCGTTCAAACAACCGACGAGGGTGAAAGATGAATCCTCCTCATGTGCGCTTGATGGTACTACAGGCCGACGAAAGTTGGAGCAGTTGCATTCTCTTTTTGGTATAGACCTTAGGTTTCAAAGGCGGTACTAGGGACCTAAAATTTGTGGGCTGGGCCACCCTCTTGTTCGAGGCCCCTCATAGGTAAAGAATCAGAGCAGTTGCTTTTCCATTCCATTTTCGATTGCCACGAGATCACCCCGGTCGGGAGACCTGGTTGGGGGTCGAGCTCAGGCAAGAAAAGGCTTTAAAAGAGAACTGCAAGAAGGCCCGCCAGATCTATCCAAATTCAAAACCCGTATTATGCCCCCTCTAGAGATTCATTAGACAAGAGAAAGATTCAGATTGATTACATGTCTTTGCTTCTCTCTAAGTTATAAAAATATATCAATATTTCAAATTCTAAAGATAGATAATATCTATCTATCTTTTATTGACATTGTCTTCATAAGGGCCTTCCAAACAAGATCAAGGCCTCCTTCTAGTCCGACTTCCCTAATCTTCTAATGTGAGGGAAACTCTTATGTACTATTTGTTTTTTGGGGGGGAGGAGCCCGAAAGGCTCCCCTCAACTTTTCATTTGTTATGAGCCCAAACGATGGATTCGAGTGTCAGAGAAAACAAGAGTCAAGAAAACAGGTACTCGATAGAGACTCAAGACTCCAATGCTTCTGCATTCCTACTGCACATGAGGTGGTTGGTATCGTATGGAGATTTCAAATATAGGATTTTCGAAGAAGTTTTCTAGTATATTCAAAGCCGGGAAGTGATGACACTACTCAGCGGTGTGAGCTAGTTTTAGTTTCTGTGAGCGAAAGATATTCGACATAAGCCTCAGAAATGCTTTTTCTCTTTTGAATATTCTTTCGAAGTCAATCCTAGATGAGAAGGGAACCCATTTCCTCAAGGAAATCCTTTTCGATGCAGGTCACGTGACCTACAGCTCAGCCAGACTACTTTAGTTCCACGACCCTGACTACATAAGAGCGAGGATTCACACTGTGGTAGAATTGCACATTGTTTCAAGTGTTTGGCTCTTTCTTCTTTCAAAACCCTAGGAGGATTGAAAAAGGAACGAGAGGAACAAGGAAAAACAAGGCTATAAGCTACGTACATAGACCAAGAAATGAGACATTGGAAGAATCTTTTGAGTCAATAACTCTTCAATTGCTGATCGATTGATAAACTAGGAGGCTCTTATATTGAGATCTTGGTTCAATTTGAATTACAATTAGAATTTGCAAAAACAATGTTTTCTTAAGAATGAAATTTGTGGGATTATAATTATAAATTCCACTTTGGCATGGTTAGGAGCCTATTTATCATATCTCTTTGATCGAATATGCTGTGATGATACCTGGACAATTATCGGCCACCAAAGTAGGTATTCAGACCAAATTTTATGCTCGACTAAAATGCACGATGCTAGAACCCAAACTCAATCCTTTGCCTCTAGCCATTAGGGCAAGGAGGATCAAGTACTTCCTAAAGATGGCACCTATGACGACTCCATTCTGCGGAGCAGATTTCGTTCCATTACAGAAAAGAGATCCCTTACCCTTGCTTGCCAAAATGAGGAATATGAAGTCTGATATGCTGCAGGTACTATGGATCCTCTGCCTCTTGCAAAAAAAGAACAAGAAGAAGAAGAAGGAGAAGAAGAAGAAGGAGGAGGAGGAGGAGATGAAGAAGAAAGAGAAGTTCGCCTTCTTCGTCTTCTTCTCCTTCTTCTTCTTCCTCCTCTTCTTCTTCTTCTTCTTCTCCTTCTTCTAAATCTTCTTGTTGTTCTTCTTATTCATTTTCTTCATCCTATTATTATTATTATTATTATTATTATTACTATTATTATTTTACTTATTATTATTATGATGATTATAATTATTATTTACTTTCCTTTTCTTCTTTATCTTCTTCATCTTCTTCTACTTATTCTGCTTCTTCATCCTCTTCTTCTTCTTCTCCTTCCTCATCTTCTTCTTCTTCTTCTTCTTCTTCTTCTTCTTTCTCTTCTTCCTATTCATCTTCTTCCCCTTCTTCTTTTGATCTTCTTCTACTTGTTCTACTACTTCTTATTATTAGTCTTCTTCTTCTTTTAATTCTTCCTCTTCTACCTCTCATTCCTTTTATTTCTCTTTTTCTTCTTCTTCTATCTCTTCTTCTTCTTCTTCTTCTTCTTCTTCTTCTACGTCTTCTTTTTCTTCATCATCTTATTCTTCTTCTTCCTCCTCTTCTTATTCTTATTCTCCTTCTTCTCTTCTTCTTTTTCTTTTTTCTTCATATTCTGCTCCTTCTACTTCTTCTTCCTCATCATCTTCTTCTTCTTCTTCTTCCTCCTACTCTTCTTCTCTTTTTCTTCCTCCTCTTTTCCTTCTTCTTCTTTCACTTCTTCTTCTTCTTCTTCTTCTTCTTCTTTTTCCTCTTTTTCTTTCCTTCTTCTACTTCATCTCCTTCTTCTTCTTACCCTTCTCATTCTCCACTTCTTTGATTTCTTCTTCTTCTTCTTCTTCTTCATCTTCATCTTCTTCTTCTTCATATTCTTCTTCTTCTCCTTTTTCTTCTTCTACTTTTTGTTCTACTTCTTTTCTTCTTCTTCTTTTTCTTCTTCTAATTCTTCTAATTCTTCTTCTTCTTCTTGTTTTTTTCTTCTTCTTTCTCTTCTTTTTCTTCTTCTTCTTCTTCTTCTACTACTTCTTTTAATTCTTCTTCTTTTTCTTCTTTTTGTTCTTCATCTTCTGCTTTGTCTTCTTCTTCTACTTCTTCTTCTTCTTCTTCTTTTTATTCTTCTTCTTGTATTTTTACTACTACTTCATGTTATTCATCATCTCTTACTTCTTGTTCTTCTTCTTCTACTTCTTCTTCTACTTCTTCTTCTTCTTCTTCTTTTTTAATTCTTATCCCTAATCTTTAATCCCTGATCTTTAAGACATAATCCCTTAATATCTTATTCTTAATTCTTAATCTTTAATCCTTTATCAAAAATCCCTAATCCCTTATCTCTAATCCATAATCCAAAAATCGTAATTCTTAATCTTTAATGTTTAATCACTAAGCTCAAATCCTTAGATTTTAATCTGTTAATCTCTAATTCATAATCCTTAATCTTTGATATTTAATCCCTAATCCCTTAACCGCTATTTAAAAATACCCAATCCCCAAACCGTAGTCGTTACAACTAATCCCTAATTCATAATCATTAATTTCTAATTCTGAATACCCAATCCCTAATTCTTAATCCTTAATCCTTAATTCCTAATCCCCACCTCCTTAATTTTTTACCTAATCGCTAGTACCTAATCTTCAATCCGTAAGCCTACCCTTCGTAATCCATAAATCTTCTCCTTCAATAACTTCTTCAAATTCTTCTTCTTCTATTTCTACTTCTTATTCTTCCTCTTCATCTTCTTCCTTTTCTTTTCTTCTACCTCTTCTTCTTGTCTTTCTTCTCCTTTTTCTTGATCTTGTTTCTTTTCTTCTTCCCCTTATAATTCTTCTTTTCTTTTTCTTCTTCTTCTTCTTCTTCTTCTATATCATCTTCTTCTTGTTCTTCTTCTTCTTCTTCTTCTCCATCTTATTCTTCTTAATCTTATTGCTCTTCTTCTTTTCTTCTTGTCTCTCTTCTTTCTCTTCTTGTTCTAGCTCTTCTTGTTTTTCTTCATTTTCTTCGTCTTCTTCTTCCTCTTCCTCTTCTTCTTCTCCTTCCTCCTCACCTTCTTCTTCTTATTCACCTTCTTTCGCTCCTCTTCCTCTCCTTCTTCTTCTTCTTTTTCTTCTTCTTCCTCTACTACTTCTTCTCTTTCTTCCACTTCTTCTTCTTCTTCGTCTTCTTCTCCTCTTTCAATTCCCTCTTCTTCTTCTTCTACCTCTTCTTCTTCTTCTTCCTCTTCTTGTTCTTCTTCTTCCACTTCTTCTTCTTCTTCTCTTCTTCTTCTTCTTCTTCTTCTTCTTCTTTTTCTTCTCTTCTTCCTCTTCGTCTTCATAATTTTCACCTTCTTCTACTTCTTCATCCTCTTCTTCTTCTTCTTCTTCTTCTTCTTCTCTTCTTCTTCTATTTATCTTCTTCCAATCTTGCTCATTCTTCTCCTTGCGCTTCTTCCTCTTCTTCTTCTTCTTCTTCTTCCTCTTCTTCTTACCCTCTTCTTCTTACCCTCTTCTTCTTCCTCTTCTTTTTCTTTTTTCTCTTCTTCTTCTACTTACTCTTCTTATTGTCCTCGTTCTTTGACTACTTATTCTTTCTCTCCTTCTTCACATTCTTCTTCTTCATATTCATCTTCCTCTTCGCCTTCTTCTACTTCTACTTCTTCTTCTACTACTACTTCTTCTAATTCTTCCTCTTCTTCTTCCTCTTCTTGTTCTTCTTCTATTACTACTACTACTACTACTTCTTCTTTGTTCTTCTTCTTCTTCTTCTTCTTCTTCTTCTTCTTCTTCATCTTCAAGTTCTTATTCTTGTTATTCTCCTTCTTCTTCCTCTTCTACTTCTACTTATTCTTCTTCTTCTTCTTCTTCTTCTTCCTCTTCCTCTTCTTCCTTTTCTTCTTCTTACTTTCCTTCTTCTATTTCTTCTAAATGTTCTTCTCCTTCTACTTTTACTATTTCTTCTTCTATGTCCTCTGCTACTTCTCATTCTACTTCTTCTTCTACTCCTCCTTCTTCTCTTTACTCTTCTTCTTCTTCTTCTTGTTCTACTTCTTCTTCTTCTTCTTCTTCTCCCTCTTCTTCTTCTTCTTCTTCTTCTTCTTCTTCATCATCTAAATCTTCTTTTTCTTCTTCTTATTCAATTTCTTCTTCCTCTTCTACTTATTATTGTTATAATTATTATTATTATTATTTTACTACTTCTTTTTATTATTGCTATTATTGTTATTATTATCATTATTTTTCTTTTTCTTCTACTTCTTCTTTTTCTTCTAATTCTTCTTTTTCTTCTTCTTCTTCCTCCTTTCGTTCTTCTTCTTCTTCTTCTTCTTCTTCTTCATGCTCTTCCACTTCTTCTTTTTCCATTTATTATTATTGTTATTATTATTATTATTATAGTTATTGTTATTATTATTTTTTTTCTTTTTCTTCTTCTTCTTCTCCTTCTTTTGCTTCTTCTTATTCTTCTACTTCTAAATGTTCTCCTTCTTGTTCTTCTACTTCTTCTTCTTCTTCTTCTTTATCTTCTTCCTCTTCTTCCTCTTCTTCTTCTTCTGCCACTTCTTTTTCTTCTTCTTCTCCTTCTTCTTCTTTTGCTTCTTCTTCTTCCACTTCTTCTACTTCTTCTTCTTTTTCTTCTTCTACTTCTAAATGTTCTCCTTCTTGTTCTTCTGTTTCTTCTTCTTCTTCCTCTTTATCTTCTTCCTCTTCTTCCTCTTCCCCCACTTCTTCTTCTTCTTCTACTACTACTTCTTAATCTCCTTCTACTTATTCTACTACTTCTAATTCTTCTTCTTCCTCTTCTTTTCTTCTTTTCCTTTTCTTCTTTTCTTTTTCTTCTTCTTCACCACATTCCTTTTTTCATTTTTTTCTTCTTCTATCGCTTCTCTTCTTATTCTTCTTCTTCTTCTTCTTCTTCTCCCTCTTCTTCTTCTACTTTTTCTTCCACTCTTCTTCTTCTTCTTCTTCTTCATATTCTTCTCCTTCTTTTACTTCTTCTTCTTCCTCGTCATCTTCTTCTTCTTCTTCTTCTACTTCATATTCTTCCTCTTCTCTTCTTCTTCCTCTTCTTCTTCTTCTTATTTTTCTTCATCTTTTTCCTCTTCTTCTTAGCTGCTGCTTCTTCTTCTTCTTACCTGTTTAATTCTACCCTTATTCAACTTCTTCTTCTTCTTCATCGTCTTCTTCTTCATCTTCTTCTTCTTCTTCTTCATCTTCTTCTTCTTCTTCTTCTTCTGCTTCTTCTATTCCTCCTTTTTCATCTTCTTCTTCTAAAACTTCATCTCATTCTTCTTTTTCTTCTTCTTCTTCTTTTAATCCTTCTTCATCTTCTTCTTCTAAAATGTCATCTCATTATTATTCTTCTTCTTCTTCTTCTTTTAATCCTTCTTCTTCTTCTTCTTCTTTTAATCCATAATCCCTAAACCCTAGCCATAACCACTAATCCTAAATTCATAATCCCTTATTCTGAATCCCTAATCCCAAATACCTTATCTGTAATCGTTAATCTATAATCCTTAATTACTAATCCCTAATCCCCTCTTTAATCATTTTTCCTCAATCCCTAATCCTTAATCATACAGTCCGTAATCCATAATCCTTCTTCTTCTCGTTGTTGTTCTTCTTCTTCTTCTTCATCTCCTTCTACTTTTTCTATTTCTTCTTTTTCTCCTTCTTCTACTTCTTCTTCTTAAAATTCCTTTTCTTCTTCTTCATCTTCTACTACTTATTCTTCCTATTCTTTTTCTTCTTCTACCTCTTCCTCTTGTTCCTCATCATCATCATAATCATCAACTTCTTCTTCTTCTTCTTCTTCTTCTTCTTTTCTTCTTCTTCTTCCTCTTCTTCATTTACTTCTTGCACTTCTTGTTATACTTCTTCTTTTTCGTTTTTCTTCTTCTACTTCTTCTCCTTTGTTTTCCACATCTTTCTTCTTTTTCTTCTTTCCACATCTTTTTTTCTTCTTCTTCTCTGTCTTCTTCCTCTTCTTGTTCCTACTAAACTTCTACTTCTTCCTCTTCTACTTTCTCTACCCTTCTTTTTCCTATTACCCTTTTTCTTCCTCCTCCTCATCATCTTCTTCTTCTTCTTCCCATTCTCCTCATCTTCCTCTACTTCTCTTTGCTTCTTCTTCCTTTTCTTCTTATTCTTCTTCTTCTTCCTCTTCCTCTTCTTCTTCTTCTGCCTCACTTCTTCATCTTCTTCTCTATCTTCTACTTCTTCCTCTTCTTTTTTTCATCTCCTTCTCCACTTCTTCTTCTTCATCATTTTATTCTCCTTCTTCTTGTTCTTCTTTATCATCTTCATCTTCTTGTTCTTCTTATTGTTCTACTTCCTCTCATCTTTTTCTTCCTCTTCTTTTTCTTCTTCTTCTTTTTCTTCTCTTCTTTCTTTCTTGCTTTTGCTTCTCCTTCTTCTTCATTATCATCTTCTTCTTCTCTTTTTTCTTCTTCTACCTCTAATTCTTGCCCTTCCTTTTCTTCTTCTTCTCCTTCTTCACCTTCATCATCATCTTCTTCTTCTACTACTACTTTTTCTTCTTCATCATCTTCTTCTTCTTCTACTACTTCTTTTTCTTCTACTGCTTCTTCATTTTCTTCTTTTTATTCTTCTTCTTCTTCTTCTTCTTGCTATTATTCTTAATCTTCCTCTTCTACTTCTTCTTCTTTCGCAAATTCTTCTCCTTCTTCTTGTTTTTCTACTTCTATAGGCTTTTCTCCTTCTCCTTCTTCTTCTATAGCTTTTTCTCCTTCTCCTTCTTCTTCTTCATCATCTTCTACATTTCCATCTCTTTATTCTACTTCTACTTCTTCAAATTCTTCTTATTCTTCTTCTTTTGCTTCTTCTTCTACTTCTCATTCTTCCTCTTCTTCTTCTTCCACTTCTTTTTCATCTTTTACCTCTTCTTCTTATTCCTCTTCTTCTTCATCATCTTCTTCTTCCACTTCTTCTTTTTCTTTTTCTTCTTCTTTTTCTTCTTGTTCTTCTTCTTGTTCTTTTTCTTCTTCCTCTTCTTCTTTTTCTTTTTCTTCTTCTCTTCCTCCTTTTTTTTCCTTCTTCTCCTCCATCTTCATTTTCTTCTACTTCCACCTCTTCATCTTCTTCATCCTCCTCTTCTTCCATTCCTCTCCTTCTCTCTCTTCTTCCAATTCTTGTCCTTTCTCTTCTTCTCTTTCTCCCTCTTCTTCTTTCACTTAGTCTTTTCTTCCTCTTCCACTTCTTCTTCTTCTTCTTCTTCTTCTTCTTCCTATTCTCCTCAACTTCCTCTTCTTCTTCTTCTCCTTCGTTTTCTTCCTATTCTCCTTAACTTCCTCTTCTTTTTCTTCATCTTCTTTATCTTCTTCATTCTCTTCTTCTTTGTCTTTTTCTTCTACCTCCTCTTCTTCTTCCTCTTCTACTTCATCTTCTTCCCCTTCGTCTTCTTCTCCTTCTTCCTCTTCTTTGCCTTCCTCTTCTTCTCCTTCTTCTTCTTCTTCTTCTTCTTCTTCACATTCTTCCTCTTCGTTTTCTCCTTCCTCTTCTTCTACTTCTCCTCCTTCTCTTCTTCTTCTTCTTCTTCTTCTTTACCTTCTTCTTCTTCTTCTTCTTCTTATTATTATTATTCTTATTCTTATTCTTCTTCATCTTCTTCTTCTTTTATTTTTCCTCCTCCTCTTTCTCTTATTCTTCTTCTTCCTTTTGTTCTTCTTCTTCATCTCCTTTTTGCTTTCTTCTTTCCCTCAACTTGTTCTTCATGTTCTTCTTCTTCATCTTTTACTCCATTGACTTCTTCTTCTTCTTCTACTTCTTCTTCCTCTTCTTCTTGTTCTTCTCTTTTTCCTTCTTTTACTTTTCTTCTTCCCCTCCTTCTTCTCCTTCCATTTCTTCTTCTTGTTCTTCTTCTTCTACTACTACTACTAATACTACTACTACTTCATCATCTTCTTCTTCTTCTTCTACTTCATTTTCTTATTCTACTAATTCTTCTATCTCTTCTTTTGCTTCCTCTTGTCCTTTCTTTTCTTCTCACTTTCTCTACTTCCTCTTCTTCCTCTCCTTGTTCTCTTCCTCCTCCTCTTCTTCTTCTCCTCATTTTCCTTTTCTTCTACTTCTTCTTCTTCCTTCTCTTCTTATTCTTCTTCTTCTTCCCCTTCTTCTTCTTCTTCTTCTTCTTCTTCCTTTCTATCTTCTTCCTCTTTTCTTCTTCTTCTTCTTCTTCCTCATCCTCTTCTTTTTCTCCCTCTTCTTCTTCTTCTTCTTCATTTTCTTCTTCTTCTTCTTCCTCCTCTTCTTCTTCCCCTCCTCCCTCTTTCCAACATCTTCTTCATCTTCTTCTCCTTCTTCTTCTTCTTCTTCCTCATCTTCTTCTTCTTCTTCTTTTTCTTCTTCTTCTTCTTCTTTTTCTTCTCTTTCCCTTCTACCACTTTTTCTTATTTTTCTTCATATTTCTTCTCTTCTTCTTCTTCTTCATCATCTTGTTCTTCCCCTCTACTTCATCTTCTTCTTATTCTTGTTCTTCTTTTTCTTCCCTTTCCTTTCTACCATTTTTTCTTATTTTTCTTCATAATTCTTCTTCTTCTTCTTCTTCTTCTTCATCTTCTTCTTTTTCTTTTTCTTCATTTTCTTCATCTTCTTCGACTTCCACTTCTTCTTCTTCTTCTAGTTCTTCTTACTCTCCTTCTACTTCTTATACTTGTTCATCATCATCATCTTGTTCTTCTTCTTCTTCTTCTTCTTATTCTTCTTATTCTTATTCTTCTTCTTCTTCTTCTTCTGCTTCTTCTTCTTCTTCTTCCTCTTCTTCTTCTTTTTCTTCCTCTTCTTCTTCTTCTTCTTCTTCTTCTTCTTTCTCTACTTCTTCTTTTTCCTCTTGTTCTTTTTCTTCTTCTTCTTCTTCTTCTTCTTCTTTCTCTTCTTCTTCTTTTTCCTCTTCTTCTTTTCTCCTTCTTCTTCTTCATCATCTTCATATCCTTCCTCTTCTTCTTCTTCCTATGCCTCTTCTCCTCTTCTTGTTTCTCTTCTTCTAGTTCTTGTTCTTCCTCTTTTTCTTCTTCTTCCTCTTGTTCTTTCTCTTCCTCTTATTCTTCCTCTTCCTCTTCCTCTTTTTCTTCCTTCTCATCTTCTTCTTCTTTGTCATCCTCTTCTTCTCATCTTCCTAATCTTCTTCTTCTACTTCTTTATCTTCTTCTTCCTTCTCTTCATCTTCTTCTTCTTCTTCTTTTTCTTCATCTTCTTCTTCTTCTTCCTCTTCTTCTTTTGCTTCTTTTTTTCTTGTTCCTTGGCTTCTTCTTTGTCTTCTTTTTCCTCTTCTTCTTCATACTCTTCTTCTTCTTCTCCTCCTTCTTCTTCTTCTGCATCTTCCTCTTCTTCTTCTTGTTCTTCTTCTTCTTCATCATCCTCTTCTCCTTCTACTTCTTCTTCCACATCTTCATCTTCATCTTCTTCTTCTTCTTCTTCTTCTTCCTTTTCTTCTTCTTCCTCTTCTTCTTTTTCTTCTATTTCATCCTCTTCATCTTCCTTCTCTTCTTCATCTTCTTCCACTTCTACTTATTCTTATTCCTAGTCTTCTTCTTCTTCCTCCTCTTTTTCTTTGCATTTTTCTTCCCATTCTCCTTTTTATTGTCTTTGTTCTTCTTGTTCTTCCTTTATAACTTTATCTTCTTCTTCTTCTTCCTCTTGTTCCTCTGGTTCCTTTTCTTCTTCTTCCTATTCTTTGTCTTCTTCCTATTCTTCTTCTTCCTCATCAACATCTTCTTCCCATTCTTCTTATTCTTCCTCTTCTTCTAGTTCTCCTTCTTTTTCTTGTTCTTTTATTTCTTCTGCTTCTTCTTCTTCTTCCTTTTCATCTTGTTTTCCTTCTTCATATTCTTCTTCTTTTTCTTCTCTTTGTCTTCCTAAATTTCTACTTCTTCTTCTTCTTCCACTTCTTCTTCTTCTTCTTCTTCTTCTTCTTCTTTCATTACTTCTTCTTCCTCTTCTTCTTCTTCATTTACTCCTTCTTCGACAACTTCTTCTTCTTCTTTTTCTTCTCCTTCTTCTTATTTTCATTTTTCTTCTTCTTCTTCTTCTTCTTCTTCTTCCTATCCATCTCCTTCTTCTTCTACTTCTTCTTCTTCTAGTTCTTCTAGTTCTTCTTCTTCTTCTTCTACTTCTTCTTCTACTTCTTCTACTTCTTCTACATCTTCTTCTTCTTTTTACTCATGTTCACCTTCTTCTTCTTCCTCTTCTTCGTTTTCCTCCTCCTCCTCCTCCCCTTTTTCTTCTCCTTCTTCTTTGTCTTCTTGTTCTTCTCCTTCTTCTTCTCCTACTTCTTCTTATACATCTTCTCCTTCTTCTCCATCTCTTTCTTCTACTAGTTCTTCCTCTTCTACTTCTTCTTCTTCTACTTCTTCTTTTTCTTCTTCTTCTTCTTCTTCTTCTTCTTCTTCTTCTTATTCTTCTACTTCTTCCTCTTCTACTTAGTATTATTATTATTATTATTATTCTATTACTACTACTACTACTTCTTCTTCTTCTTCTTCTTCTTTTTCCTGTTCTTCTTCTTCTTCTACTTCTTCTTTTACCTCTACTACTTCTTTTACTTCTTTTACATCTTCTTCTTCTTGTTCTTCTTCTCCTACTTTTTCTTCTATTTCTTCTTCTTCTTCTTCTGCTTCTTCTTCTGTTTCTTCTTTTCTTTTTTCACTTCTTTTCTTCTTCTTCATCTTCTTCCACTTCTCCTTTTTCTTCTTCTTCCTATTCATCTTCTTCTCCTTCCTTTCCTTCTTTTTCTTTTTCTTCTTCTTCTACTACTACTTCTTCTTCTTCTTCTTCTTCTTCTTCTTCTTCTTCTTCCTCTTATTCTTCTTCGTCTTCCTCTTTTTCTTCTTGTATTTCTTCTTCTTCTTCTTCTTCTTCTTCTTCTTCTTCTTCTTCTTCTTCTTCTTCCTCTTGTTCTTCTTCATCTTCCTCTTTTTCTTCTTGTATTTCTTCTTCTTCTTCTTCTTCTTCTTCTTCTTCTTCTTCTTCTTCTTCCTCTGCTTCATCATCTTCTAATTATTCTAGTTTTCCTTCTTATTCTTCTCCTTCTCCTTCTTCTTCTTCGTCTTCTTCTTCTTCTTCATCTTCTTCCTCTCGCTCCTCTTCTTTCTCTTCTTCTTTGTCCTTTTCTTCTTCTATCTTTTTTTCTTCTTGTTCTTCTCCCTCTTCATTATCTTCCTCTTCTCCTTCTTCCCATTCTTCTCCTTCATCCTCTTCTTCTTCTTCCCCTTCTTCTTCTTCTTCTACTTCTACTTTGCCTTTTTCTTCTTTCACTTCTCCTTTTTCTTCTTTTTCTATTCCTTCTTCATCTTTTTCTTCCACTTGTTCCTCTTGTTCCTTTTCTGCTTTGTCTTTTCTTCTTTCACTTCTCCTTTTTCTTCTTCGTCTTCTTCTTCCTCTTCTTCTTCTTCTTCCTCTTCTTTTTTTTCTTCTTCTTCCTCTTCTTTTTCTACTTCTTCTTCCTCTTCTTTGTCTTCTTATTCTATATCTCCTTCTTGTTCGTCTTCTTCTTGTTATTCTTCTTCTTCTTTTTCCCTTCTTCCTCCTCTTCTTCTTCTTCTTTGTTTTCTTCTTCTTCTTCTTCTTTTTGTTCATCCTCTTCTTCTTCATCTTCTTCTTCTTCGTATTCTTCTTCTTCGTCTCCATCTTTTTCTTCCCTCCTTCTTTTCCTCCTCCTCCTCCTTCTTTTTCTAGTGCTTTCTTTTCTTCTTTTTCTTCTTCTTGTTCTTCTTTTTGTACTACTTCTTCTTCTTCATCATCTTCTTCTTCTTCCTTCTATTGTTCCTCTCTCCCTTTTGTTCTTCCTCTTCTTAATCTTCCTCTTCCTCTTGTTCGTGTTCTTCTTCTTCTCGTTCTTCTTTTTCTTCCTCTTCTTGTACTTGTCTTTCTTCTTCTTCTTTTACTTCTTTTTCTTCTTCCAATTCTTCTTCTTTTTCTTCTTCTTCCCCTTCTTCTATTTACCCTTCTTCTTCTTCAACTTCTTCATCTACTTCTTCTACTTCCTCTTCCTCCTTGTCTTCCCTTTTTTGTCATCCTTTTCTTCTTCTTCTTCTTCTTCAACTTCATCTTTTTCTTCTTATTTTTATTCTCCTCCTCTTACTTTGACTTCTTCTTCTCCACCTCCTTCTACTACTTCTACTTCTTCTCCTTCTTCTTCTACTCCTTGTTCTTCTTCTTCTTATTTTTATTTTTATTATTCTTATTCTTATTCTTATTCTACTTCTTCTTCTTCTTCTTCAACTTCTTTTTCTTTTACTTCTTCTTCATTAACTTCTTTTTCTCCTTCTTCGAATTCTGCTTCTTCATCATCTTCTTCTTCTACTACATCTTCTTCTTCTTATACTTTTTCTTCTTCCTCTTCTACTTCTTCTTCTTCTTGTTTTTCTTCTTCTTCTTCTTTTACTTCTTTTTGTTCTTCTTCTTCTTTTTCCTCTTCTTTTTCTTGATCTTCTTCTACTACTTCTTCAACTGCTTCTATTTCTTCTACTTCTACTTTATCATCTTCTTCTTCTCCTCCTTTTTCTTCTTCTTCTTCTCCTCCTTCTTCTTCATCGTTTTCATCTTCCTCTTCTTTTCCTTATTCTTCTTTTCCTTCTTCTTTTTCTTCTTATTCTTCTTCTTCTCCTCCTTCTTCTTTTATTCCACAACTTCTTCTTGTTCTTCTTCTTATTCGTCTTCTAATTCTTCCACTCCTTCTTCTTCTTCTTTTGCTTCCATCTCCTATTCTTCTTCTTTTTCTTCTTCTTCTTCCTTCTCCTCTCCTTGATCCTTTTCTACTCATTCTACTTCTCCTTCTTATTCTTCTCCTTCTTTTTCCTTTTCTTCTTCT
>JAIUJO010000693.1:277500-300000 GCA_023846275.1 Vanilla planifolia | reverse complement strand
TAATTGTTCTTCTTCTTCTTCTTCTTCTTCTTATTCTTCTTCTCCTTTCTGTTCTCCTTATTTTTCTTCTTCTTCTTCTTCTTCTTTTTCTTCTTCTTTTTGTTCTTTTTGTTCTCCGTCTTTTACTTCTTCATGTTCTTCCTACTCTATTTCTTCTTTTTCTTTTTTTTTTCTACTTCATCTTCCACCTCTTGTCCCTTTTCTTCTACTAATTCTTCCTCTATTTCTTCTTCTTTCCCTATTTCTTCTTTTTGTTCTTCTTCTTTCACTTCTTCTTCTTCTTCTTCTTCTTCTTCTTAATTTTATTCTTCCACTACTTTTCCTTCCACTTCTTCTTCATCTCCTTTCTCTTCTTCTTCTTTTTCTTCTACATCTCCTTCTTCTTCCTCTTCTTCTACCTCTTCTCTTCTACTTCTTCTTCTTCCCCTTCCTCATCATCTTCTTCATCATATTCTTCTTCTTCTTTCTTTTCTTCCTTATCTTTCTTTCCTTCTTGTTCTTCATCTTCCTCTTCTTCTTTCTCTTCTTTGTCTTATTCTTCTTCTTTCTCGTTCTTTTCTTCTTCTTCTTCTTCTTCTTCCTCCTCCTCTTCATCTTCATATTCTTCTTCTTCTTCTTCTTCTTCCTCTTCTTCTTGTTCTTCTTGTTCTTCTTCTTCTTCTTTTTCTTCTTCTTCCTCTTCTTCTTCTTCTTCTTCTTGTTCTACTCCTCATTCTTTCTCTTCCTCTACTTCTTTGTCTTCTTCTTCTTCTTCTCCTTCTTCTTCTTCTCCTTCTTCTTCTTTTCGTTCTGGTTCTTCTTGTTCGACTTTTTCCTCTTCTTCTTCTTTTTCTTCTTGTTCTTCTTCTTCCTCCCCCTCTTCTTCACCTTTTTCCTCTTCTTCTTCTGCTTCTCCTTACTCTTCTTCTTCCTCCCTTTCTTTTTCTTCCCCTTCTTCCTGTCCTCCTTCTTGTTCTACCTCTTCTTCTCCTCCTCCTTTTTCTTCTTTTTCTTCTTCCTTTTCATCATTTTCAACTTCTTCTTCTTCCTTTTCGTCTACCACTTGTTCTTCTTCTTCTTCTTCTTCCCCTTCCTCAACATCTTATTCAACATATTCTTCTTCTTCTTCTTCCTTTTCTTCCTCATGTTTCTTGTCTTCTTATTCTTCATCTTCCTCTTCCTCCTCTTCTTTCTCTTCTTCATCATCTTCTTCTTCATTTTCTTCTTTCTCTTTTTATTCTTCTTCTTCTTCTTCTCCTTCTTCGTCTTCTTCTTCTTCTTCTTCTTCTTCTTCCTCTTCATCTTCTTCTTCTTCTTCTTCTTCCCCTTCTTCTGCTTCTTTTTCTTCTTCTTCTTCTTCTTCTTCCTCTCCTTCTTCTTCTGCTTTTCTTCATCTTCTTCTTCCTCAACTCCTTCTCATTCTTTTCCTTCTTCCACTTCTTTGCCTTCTTCTCCTTCTTCTCCTTCTTCTTCTTCCCCTTTTTGTTCTTCTTATTCTACTATTTCCTCTACTTCATCTTCCTCTTCTTCTTCTTCTTTTTCTTCTTGTCCTTCTTCCTCCTCTTCCACTTCTTCACCTATTTCCTCTTCTTCTTCTGCTTCTCCCTATTCTTCTTCTTCCTCCCTTTCTTTTATCTTCCCCTTCTTCTTCTCCTCCTCCTTGTTCTACTTCTTCTTCTTCTTCTTCCTCTTCTTCTTCTCCTTCTTCCTATTCTACTTCTTTTTCCTCTTTTTGTTACCCTTCCTCTTCTTCTTCTTCTTCTTCTCCTTCTTCTTCTTCTTCCTCTTCTTCTTCTTCTTCTTCTTCTTCTTCTTCTTCTTCTTCTTCTTCTTTTCTTCTTCTCCTTCTTCTTCTTCTTCTTCTTCTTTTTCTTTTTCTTCATCTTTTGCTTCTTGTTCTTGTTCTTCTTCCTCTTCTTTTTCTTCTTCTTATTCTCCATTTTCTGCCACTTCTTCTTCCTTTTCTTCCACCTCTTGTTTATCTTTTTCCTCTTCTTCTTCTACCACTTCATCACCATGCTCTTACTTCTTTTACTTTCTTTACATCTTCTTCCTCTTCTCTTCTCCTTCTTCTTCTTGTTCTTCTTCTTATTTTTCTTCTTGTTCTTCTTCTTGTTCTTCTTCTTCTACTTTTTCTTCTTTTTTCTCTTTTTCTTCCTTTTCATCATCATCATCATCTTCTTCTCCTTCTTCTTCTTCTTCTTCTTTTTCTTCTTCTTTCTCTTTTTCTTCTTCTTCATCTACTTCCCCTATTTCTTCTTCTTCTTGTTCTTCTTCCTCAACTTTTTCCCCTTCTTCTTCCTCTTCTTCTTCTTCTTGTTCTTGATCTTTTTCTTCTTCTTCTTCTCCTTCATGTTCTTCTTCTTCTTCTCATTCTTCTTCTTCATCTTCTTCTATTTTTTCCTCATCTTCTTCCTCAACATCTTCTTATTTTTCTTCTTCTTGTTCTTCTTCTTCTTCTTCTTCTTCTTCTTCTTCTTCTTCTTCTACTTCCTCTTCCTCTTTGTCTTAGTCATCTTCTTCTTCTTCTTCTTTTTCTCTTCATCTTACTGTTCTGCTTCCTCTTGATCTTCTACATCTTCTTCTTCTTTTTCTTTTTCTTCTTCCCCTTCTTCGTATTCTTCTTCTTCTTCCCCCTCTTCTTCTTCTACCTCTTCTTTTTCCTCTTCTTCTTCTTTTGTTTCCTCTTCTTCTGCTTCTTCATCATCATCATCTTCTTCTTCTCCTTCTTCTTCTTCTTCTTCTTCTTCTTCTTTTTGTTCTACTTCTCTTCTTCATCTTCTTCTTCTTCTTTATTCCACTTCCACTTCTTGTTTTTCTTCTTCTACTTATTCCTCCCCTTCTTCTTTTTCTTCTTTGTCTTCTTCTTCTTCTTCTTCTTCTTCTTCTTCTTTATCTTCATCATCTTCTTCTTCTTTTTCATCATCTAGCACTTGTTCTTCTTGTTTTTCTTTTTCTACTTCATGTTCTTCTTCCCTTTCTACGTCTTCATCCAATTTGCCTTCAACAACCTCTTCCTCTTCCTCGTCTTCTTCATCTTTTTTTCTTCTTCTTCCTTCTTCCACCTTCCTTCCTCCTCTTCCTTCTTATTCCTTCCTTCCTTCTTCCTTCTTCCTTCTTGCATATTCCTTCTTCCTTCTTCCTTCTTCTTTCGTCTTTCTTCTTTCTTCTTTCTTCTTTCTTCCATCTTCTTTATTCCTCCTTTTTTTCTTCTTTCTTATTTCTTCTTTCTTCTTCTTTCTCCTTTTTCTCTTCTTGTTCTTCCTGATCATCATCATCATCTTCTTCTTCTACTACTACTTCTTTTTCCTCCACTTCTTCTTCTTCTTCTTCCCATTGTTCTTTTTCTTCTTCTTCTTCTTCTTCAACTTCTTCTTCTTCTTCTTCTTCTTCTTCATTATCCTCTTCTTCTTCTCTTCTTCTTCTTCTTCCTCTTCTTCTTCTGGTTCCCCTTTCTTCTTTCTCTTCTTCTACTACTTCTTCTTCTTCTTCATCTTCTTTGTCGCCTTCTTATTCTTCCACTTTTGCTTCTTTATCTTCTAGTTCTTCTTCCTCCTCCCCATCTTCTTCTTGTTCTTCTTCCTCTACTGCTTCTTCTTCCACTTTTTCTTCTTCTCCTACTTCTTCTTCTTCTCCTTCTTCTTATACTTTTACTTCTGATTATTCTTCTTCTGCTACTACTTTTTCTTCTTCTCCTCCTTCTTCTTCTTCTACTTCTTCTTCTCTTTCTTCTTCTACCTCGTATTCTTCTTCCTCTTGCTTTTTCTACACTTGTTGCTCTATTTTCTCCTCTTCTTCTTTCTATTCTTTTTCTTCTTCCTCCTCTACTTCTTCTTGCACTTCTTCTACTTCCTATTCTTCTTCGTCATCATCTTCTTCTTTTTCTTCTTTTTCTTCTTCTACTTCTTGTTCTTCTTCGCCTTCTTCTTCTTCTTCTCCCTCTTCCTCCTCTTCATCTCTTCTTCTTCTCATTGTTCTTCCACTTCTTCTTTTTCTTCTTCTTCATCTTCTTCTTCTTCCTCTTCCTCATCTTCTTCCTCCTCATCTCCTTCTTCTACTTCTGCTCTTCTTCTTCCTGATCTTCCACACCTTCTTCTTCTTCTTTTTCCTCCAACTTCTTGTTCCTCTTCTTCATTTTTTTCTTCTATCTATTCTTCTTCTTCTTCTTCCCTATCTTCTTTATCTTCTTCTTCTTCTTCTTCTTCTTCTTCTTCTTCTACCCCTTCTTCTTCTTTTTTTTCCTCTTCTTTTTCTTCTTCTACATCTTCTTTTCCTTCTTTCTCTTCTTCTACTTCTTCTTTTTCTACTTCTTATTCTTCTTTTTTTTCTTCTTCTTCTACTTCTTCTTATTCTTTCTCCTCCTATTCCTCATCTTCCTCTCCTTCTTCTTCCTATTCATCTTCTTCCTCTTCTTCTTCTTCTTATTTTTCATCTTCCTCTTCTTCTTCTTATTATTTTTCTTATTCTTCTTCTTACTCTTCTTCTACTTCTTATTCTTCTTATCCTTCCTCATCTTCTTCTCGTTCTTCTTCCTCTTCTTCCTTATCTTCCTTTTCTTCTTCTTCCTTTACCCCTTCTTCTATGTCCTCTTTTTTCTTTTCTTCCTCTTCTTCTTCTTCTTTCTCTTTTACTTGTTCTTCTATTTCTTCTTCTTCTTTTCTTCTTCCCCTTTTCATTCGACTTCCCCTTTTATCCCTTCTTGTTCTTCTTCTTCATCGTCTACTTCTTTGTCTTCTTCTTCTTCTTCTTCTCCTTCTCCTTCTTTTTTTCTTCTTGTAGTTCTTCTACTTCTTTTTTTTCCTATATTTGTTCTTCTTCTTCTTCATCTTCTTCTGCTTCTTCCTATTCATCTTCTTCTGCTTCTTCCTCTTCTTCTTCTTCGTCTTCTTCTTCTTCTTCTCCTTTTTTCTTTTCTTCTTCCACCTCCTCCTCCTTATCCTCTTCCTCTTCTTCTACTTTTCCTTTTCACACTTCTTCCTCCTCTTCTTCTTCTTCTTCTTCTTCCCCATCTTCTTCTACCTCTTCTTCTTCTTCGTCTTCTTCGTGTTCTTCCTCTTCTTGTTCTTCTTCCTCTTCTTCTTCTTCTTTATATTCTTGTTCTTCTCCTTCTACTACTTCTTCTTGTTCTTCTTTATCTTCTTCTTCTTCTTTTCCTACTTCTTTTTCCTCCTCATCTTCTTTTTCTTCCACTTCTTTTTCTTCTTCTTTTTCCTCCTCTTCTTTTTTTTTCTTCTTCTTTTGTTTCCTTCTCTTCTTCTTCTTCTAGTTCTTTATCATGTTTTACTTCATCTTCTTCTACTTTTTCTTGATCTACTTTTTCTTCTTCTTCTTGTCCTTATTATTCCTCTTCTTTTACTTCTTCTTTTTCTTTTTGTTCTCCTTCTCCTTCTTCTTCATCTTCTCCTTCTTTTTCTTCTCTTCCCCATACTCTTCCTCTTCCTCTTACCCTTCATTGTCCTTTTCTTTTTCTTCATCATCATCGTCCTTCTTCCTTCTTTCGTCTTCCTTTTTCCTTCTTTTTTTGTTATTTCCTCCTTCTACCTTCTTGCTCCTTCCTTCTTGATTATTATTTCTTCCTTCTTCTTTCTTCCATCTTTCATTTTCTTCTTCCATGTTCCTTCTTTCTACAATCATTTTCTTTCTACTTCTTCTTATACTACTTCTTCTAGTTCTTCTTCTTCCTCATCATTCTCTTCTTCCTTCTCTACTTATTTTCTTCTTCTTCCTCCACCTCTTCTTCTTCTTCTTCTTCTTCCCCTTCTTTTTCTTATTCTTCTGCATCCTGTTCTTCTTATTCCTATTCTTCTTCATCTTTTTCACCATCTTCTTATTGTACTTCTTCTTCTTCTTCTTCTTCTTCTTCTACTTCATCATCTTCTTCATCTTCCCCTACTTGTTCATCTTATTCTTCTTCTTCCTCTTCTTCTTCTTCCTCTGCTTCATCATCTTCTTCTTCTTCTTCTTCTTCGTCTTCCTCCTCATCCTCCTCCTCCTCTTCATCTTTTTCCTCTTCTTCTTCCTCTTTTGATTCTTCCTCTTGCTCCCCTTCTTTTTCTTCCACTTCTTCTTCTCCACCTTCTTCTACCACTTCTTCTTCTTCTTCTTCTCCTTCTTTTCCTTTTTTCGTCTTCTTGTTCTTCTTTTTCAACTTCTTCTTCTTCTTCTTCTTCTTTCTCTTATTCCACTTCTTCCTCTTCTTCTTCTTCCTCTTCTTCTTCTTCCCCTTCTTCTTCTTTGTCCTCTTCTTCTTCTTCGTCCCCTTCTTCTTCTTCCTCTAACTATTCTTCTTCTCCTACCTCTTCTTCTTCACCTTCTTCTTCTTCTTCTTCTTCATTTTCTTCTTCTTCTTCTTCTTTTTCTTTTCTTTTTCTTTCTCTTCTTCTTCATGTTCTTCAACTTTTACTTCTTCTTCTTGTTCTTCTTCCTCTTCTGCTGCTTCTTCTTCTTCTTAATCTTCTTCTTCCTCTATTTCTTTTTCTTCTTCTTCTTCTTCTTCTTTGTCTTCCTCTTCTTCTTCAACTTCCTCCAATCCTTCATCTTCTCCCACTTCTTCTTCTTCTTTCTCTTATTCTTTTTTTTCTTCTCCTTCTTCTACTTTTCCTATTCTTATTTCTCTTCTTCTTGTTGTTATTCTTCTACTTCTACATCTTCTTCTTCTAGTTCTAGTTCTTCTTTTTGCCTTTTTTCTTCTTCTTCTACTTCTAGATCTTCTTCTTTTTCTTTTTCTTCTTCTTGGTTTAGTTCTTATTCTTCTTCTTCCTCCTCCTCTTTCTCTTCTTCTTCTTCTTATTCTTCTTCTTCTTATTCTTCTTCTTCTTCTTCTCCTTCTCCTTTCCTTTGTCTTTCTCCTTCTCCTTCTCTTTTTTCTACTCCTTACCCTTCTCGTTCTTGTTCTCCTTCTCCTTCTCCTCCTACTTCTCCTCGTTCTGCTTCTCCTTGTCTTTGTCCTTTTTCTTCTTCTTCTTCATCATCTTCTTCTCCTTCTTCTTCTTCTTCCTAAACTTCGTCACCTTCTTCTTTTTCTTCTTCTTCTTGTGCTTCTCCTTCATGTTCACCATCATCATCTTCTTCTTGTTCTTCCTCTTCTTCAACTTTTTCCTTTTCTTCTTGTTATTCTTCTTCTTCTTCATTTTCTTCTTCCTCATTTTCTTCTTCTTCTTCTTCTAGTTCTTTGCCATCTTCTTCTTATTCTTATTCTCCTCTTTCTTCTTGAACCACTTTTTCTTTTTCTTCTTTTTCTTCTTCTTCTTCTTCTTCTTCTTCTTCTTCCGCTTCTCTTTGTTCTTCTTCTTCCTCTTCTTCATCATCTTGTCCCAAATCTTGAATCATGAATCTCTATTCACTAATTTTTAATCCTATTCCCTAATCCTTAATCTTTAATCCCTAATCCCTAATCATTAATCCCTTCATTGTTAATCCCTAATTCCTAATCCTTATTCTCTAATCCATATCACATAAGTTAATCTCTATTCTTTAATCCCTAATCCTTAATCCTTAATCCTTAATCCTTAATCCTTAATCTTTATACCTTAATACCTAATTACTAATAAAAAATTCTTAATCCTTAATCCCCATCACTTAATCCCTAATCCCTTCCACCTTAATCCTTACTCCCTAAACCTTAACCCCTAATCACTAATTCAAAATCTTAAATTCTTAATCTCTAATCCATAATACTTAATAATTAATCCCATAATTCTTAATCCATAATCTCTTATCTCTAATAACTAATCCTTTTATTCTTAATGTCTTCTTCTTCTTCTTACTCTTCTTCTTTATTCTCTTCTTCTTGTTTATCTTCCTTTTCTTCTTGTTCTACATCTTTTTCTTCTTTTTCTTCTTCCTATTCTTCTTCCTCTTCTTCTTCCTCTACCTATTCTTCTTCTTCTTCTTCATATTCTTCAACTTCTCCTTCTTCCATTTCAGATTCTTCTTCTTCTTCTTCTCCTTGTTCTACTTCTCCTTCTTCTTCTTCTTCTTCTATTTCTTTATCATGATCATCATCTTCTCCTTCCTCTATTTCTTCCTCATCTTTTTCTTTCCCTCTTCTTCTTGTTCTTCTACTTTTTCTTCTTCATTGTCCTCTTTTTCTTTTTCCTTTTCCTTTTCAACTTCCTCTTCTTCTACTTCTTCCTCTTCTTATTTTTCTTCTTCTTCTTCTTCTTCTTCTTCTTCTTCTTCCTCTTTCTCTTCTTCTTCTTCTTCTTCTTCCTCCTCCTCCTCTTCTTCTCTTTTAAACCTTCTTCCTCTTCTTCCTCTTCTTGATCTTCTTCTTCTTTTTCCTCGTCCTCCTGATCTTCCTGTTCTTCTTCTACAAGTTCTCCTTCTTCCCCTTCTTCTTCTTCTTCTTCTTCTTCTTCCTCTATTATTTCTTCTTCTTCTTCTTCTTCTTCTTCTTCTTCTTCGTCTTCCACTTCTTCATCTTCCCCTTCTTTTTTCTCTTCTTCTCCTTCTTCTTTTCTTGTTCTTCTTAATCCCCTTCTTCCAGTTCTTCTTCTTCTTCTTCTTTTTCGTCTTCTTCTTCTTCTTCTTCTATATCTTCTTTTTGCTTTTATTCTTCTTCTTCTTCCTCCTACTCCTCTTCTTCTTCTTCCTCTTCTTGTCCTTCTCTTTTTCTCTTTCTTTCTCCTTCTCCTACTTCTCCTTCTCTTTCTTTTACTCCTTCCTCTTCTTGTTCTCCTTCTCTTTCTCCTTCTCCTCCTCCTTCTCCTCGACCATTTCTCCTCGTCTTTCACCTTTTTCTTCTTCTTCCTCTTCTTCTTCTTTTTCTTCCTTCTTTTTTCTTTCTTCTTTCCTCTTTTTTCTTTCTTCTTTCCTCTTTTTTCTTTCTTCTTTCGTCTTTATTCTCTCTTCTCCTTCTTTGTTCCTTCATCCTTCTTCCTTCTTCTTTATTCTTCTTCTTCTTCCTCCTCTTCCTCTTCTTCTTCTTAATTTTTCTTCTTTTTCCTCTTCTTCGTAATCTTCTTCTTCTTTTTCTTTCTTCCTTCTTTCTACCTTCCTCGTTCCTTCTAATCTTTAATCCTGAATGTCTAATAATTAATCCTTATTTGTTAATCCATTTCTAACCTTTAATCCTTAATCTTTAATCCCTAACCTATAATCTCTAACACCTAATCCCTTATCTCGAATCATTAATCTATAATCCACCATCCCTAATCCCTAATCTCTAATCTCTAAACACTGATACGTAATCCTTAATCACTAATCTTAATCTTTAATCTTTAATCCTTATTCTCTAATGCTAATCTTAATTTCTTAATCAATAATCCCTAATCTCTAATCTCAAATCCTAAATCTTGTATCAGTAATCTCTAATCTTTAATCCCTAATCCCTAATCTTTACTCCCTAATCCCTAATTTCAAATCTTAAATACCTAATCTCTAATCCTTGATCTTTAATAAATATTTCCTTAATTCTTAATCCCTAATCTCTTATGCCTAATCATCAATCCCTTCAAGGCTAATTTCTTCTTCTTCTTCTTCTTCCTACTCTTCTTCTTTTTCCTCTTTTCTTCCTCTTCTTCTTCTTTTTCTTCTTGTTCATCATCTTCTTCTTCTTCCTTTTCCATTTCTTCTTCCTCTACTTGTTCCTCTAATTCTTCTTCTTCTTTTTCATCTTTTTCCTTTTTTATTTCTTCTTATTCTTCTTCTTCTTATTCTCTTTCTCCTTCTCCTCCTTCTTCTTCTTTTATTTCTTCATCATCATCATCACCTTTTTCTTTTTCTTCTTCTTCTTCCTCTTTCCTTCTTATTATTCTTCTTTTTATTCTTCATCTTTCTCTTCTTCATCTTTGTTTTGTTTTTTGCTTCATCTTCTTATTTTTCTTGTTCTTCTTTTTCTTCATCTTCTTCTTCTTCTTCTCCTTCTTCTTCTTCATCTTCTTCTTAAACTTTGACATGTTCTTCTTTTTCTTCTTACTCTTCTCCTTCTCCGTCTTCTTCAACTTCATCTTCTCCTTCTTTTACATAATCATCATCTTATTATTAATATTATTATTATTATTATTATTATTATTCTTCCGCTTCTTGTCCTTTTTCTTCCTCTTCTTAATATTCTTCTTCTTCCTCTACTTGCTTTTCTTCTTCCTCATTTTCTTCTTCTTCCTCTTCTACTTCTTCTCCTCCTCCACCTTCTTCTTAAACCTCTTCCTATTCTTCTTCTTCCTTCTCTTCTTCTTCTTCTTCTTCTTCTTCTTCTTCTTCTTCTACTACTACTACTTCTTCATCTTCTTCTCCTTGTCCTTCTTCTTTCTCTTCTTCATCTTCTTCTTCTTCTCCTTCTTCATCATAATCCTTAATCCTTATTTTGTAATCCCCACTCCATAATACCTCCCTCCCTTTTCCCTCATCCCTAAATATGTAATCCTTAATCCATCCCATCCTAATCTTAAATCCCTAATCCCTAGTCCTTAATCCCTAATCCATAATCTCTAATCCCTAATTCTTAATCCATCCTTAATCCATAATCCCTAATTCTTAATCTCTAATCTCTAATCTTTAATCTTAAATCTCTAAGCCTTAATCCTTAACACTTAATCCCTAATCTATAATCCATAATTTTGAATCTCAAATCCCTAATTCCTAAACCCTAATCCTAATTATAATCATTTAATCTCTAATCCCCAATGCTTAATCTCTAATCCCTAATCTTGAATCCCAAATCCTTATTCATTAATCTTTAATCCTAAATCCTTAATACTTTATTTTTATTGTTTAATCTTTAATCCTTAATCCCTAATCATTAATCCCTTTATCCATATTCTCGAATTCCTAATCCATATCTCTTAATCCGTGTCACTTATTGCTTAATCCCTACTCTTTATTTCCTAATAATTAATCCTTATACCTTAATCATCAATTATTAATCCATAATCCTTAATTCATAATACCTAACATTAAATCCCTAATCCCTTCAACCATAATCCTTAACTCCTAATCACTAATTCATCTCTTCTTCCTCTTTTTCTTTCTTTTTTTTTCTTCCTCTCCTTCCTCTTCTTCTTCTTCTTCTTCCTACTCTTCTTCTTTATCGTCCAATTATTCTTGTTCTTCTTCTTCCTCTTCAACTTCATTTTTTCCTTTTTTGCTTCTTCTTCTCCTTCTTCTTATTCTTCTTCTTCTTTTTCTTATTATTATTATTATTATTCTACTACTACTTCTTCTTTCCCTTCTTCTTTTTCTTTTTCTCTTTTTTCTTCTTTTCTTGTTCTTCTTCATCATCTTCTTCTTCCCCTTCTTCCTCTTGTTCTTCTTCGTCTTCTTCTTCTTCTTCTTCTTCTTCTTCTTCTTCTTCTTCTTCCTCTTCTGCTTTTTCTTCATCATTGTCCTCTTTTTCTTCTTTTTCTTCTTCCTTTTCCATTTCATCTTCCTCTTGTTCTACTTCTTCCTCTTCTTCTTCTTCTTCTTCTTCTTCTTCTTCCTCTTCTTCGTCTTCTTCTTCTTCTTCCTCCTCCTCGTCCTCTCCTTCTCTTTTAAATCATCTTCCTCTTCTTCTTCTTCAACTTATTCTTCTTCTTCCTCTTCTTCTTCTTCTTCTTCTTCCTCTATTACTTTCTCTTCTTCTTCTTCTTCTTCTTCTTCTTCATCTTCCACTTCTTCTTCCTCCTCTTCTTCTTTCTCTTCTTCTCCGTCTTCTTCTTTTCTTTTTCTTCTTAATCCTCTTCTTCTTCCAGTTCTTATTCTTCTTCTTCTTCTTATATTTTTTTTTTGCTTTTATTCTTCTTCTTCTTCCTTCTCCTCCTCTTCTTTTTCTTCCTCTTCTTCTCCTTCTCCTTTTCTCTTTCTTTCTCCTTCTCCTACTCTTCTCTTTCTTCTACTCCTTCCTCTTCTCATTCTCCTTCTCTTTCTCCTTCTCCTTCTACTTCTCCTCGTTCGCTTCTCCTCGTCTTCCTCCTACTTCTTCTTCTTCTTCCTTCTTCCTTATTTTTTCTTTTTCTTTCCACTTTTTCCTTTCTTCTTTCGTCTTCATTCTTTCTTCTTCTTTCTTTCCTCTTTCTTCTTTGTTCCTTCTTCCTTCATCATTTTTCCTTCTTCTTTATTCTTCTTCTTCCTCCTCTTCCTCTTCTTTTTCTTAATTTTCTTCTTCTTTTTCTTCTTCTTCGTAATCTTCTTTTTCTTCTTTTTCTTTCTTCCTTCTTTCTTCCTTACTCGTTCCACCTAATCTTTAATCCTGAATGTCTAATCCTTAATCCTTATTTGCTAATCCATCCTTAATCACTAATCCTTAATCTTTAATCTTTAATCTTTAATCTTTAATCTTTAATCATTAATCCTTAACCTCTAATGCTAATATTAATTTCTTAAACAATAATCCCTAATCTCTAATCTCAAATCCAGAATCTTGTATCAGTAATCTCTAATCTTTAATCCCTAATCCCTAATCTTTACTCCATAATCCCTAATTTCAAATCTTAAATCCTTAATCTCTAATCCTTGATCTTTAATAATTAATTCATTAATTCTTAATCCCTAATCTCTTATCCCTAATCATTAATCCCTAATCGCTTCTTCTTCTTCTTCCTACTCTTCTTCTTTTTCCTATTTTTCTTCCTCATCTTCTTCTTTTTCATCTTTTTCTTCTTCTTTTTTCCTTTTCTTCTTCCTCTTCTTCTTTCTCTACTTGTTCCTTTACTTCTTCTTCTTCTTTCTTTTTTATTTATTCTTATTCTTCTCTCTTCTTATTGTCTTCGTCTTTCCCCTCTTTCTTCTTCTTTTATTTCTTCATCATCATCACCTTCTTCTTTTTTGCTTCTTATTCCTCTTTTCTTCTTATTCTTCTTCTATTTATTCTTCATCTTCCCCTTCTTCTTCATTTTGTTTTATTGCTTCATCTTCTTGTTTTTTTTATTCTTCTTCTTCTTCATCTTCTTCTTCTTCTTCTTCTTCTTCATCTCCTTCTTCTTCTTTTTCTTGTTAAACTTGGACATGTTCTTCTTTTTCTTCTTCTTCTTCTTACTCTTCTCCTTCTCCTTCTTTTTCAACTTCATCTTCTCCTTCTTCCACATCATCATCATCATCATCTTATTATTATTATTATTATTCTTCCTCTTCTTCTTGTTTTTCTTCCTCTTCTTATTCTTCTTCTTATTCTATTACTTCTTTTTCTTCTTCCTCATTTTCTTCTTCTTCCTCTTCTACTTCTTCTCCTCCTTCATCTTCTTCTTCAACCACTTCTTATTCTTTTTCTTCCTTCTTCTTCTTCTACAACTATTACTACTTCTTCTTCTTCTTCTTCTCCTTGTCCTTCTTTTTTTTCTTCCTCTTCTTCATCTTCTTCTTCTTCTCCTTCTTCATCATAATCCTTAATCCTTATTTCGTAATCCCTACTCCATAATACCTCCCTCCTTTTTCCCTCATCCCTAAATATGTAATCCCTTTTCCATCCCATCCGAATCTTAAATCCCTAATTCCTAGTCCCTAATCCCTCATCCATAATCTCTAATCCCTAATTCTTAATCCATCCTTAATCCATAATCCCTAATTCTTAATATCTAATCTCTAATTCTTAATCTCAAATTCTTAAACCTTAATCCTTAACACTTAATCCCTAATCTATAATCCATAGTTCTGAATATCAAATCCCTAACTCCTAAACCTTAATCCTAATTATGATCACTTAATCTCTAATCCGTAGTCCATAATCTATAATCCCTAATTTTGAATCCCAAATCCTTATTCATGAATCTTTAATCCTTAATCCTTAATCTTTAATCCTTAATCCCTAAGCATTAGTCCCTTTATCCATATTCTCGAATTCCTAATCCATATTTCCTAATCCCTATCACTTATTGCTTAATTCCTACTCTTTATTCCCTAATCATTAATCCTTATACCTTAATCCTTAATTACTAATCCATAATCCTTAATTCTTAATACCTAACACATAATCCCTAATCCCTTCCACCATAGTTCGTAGTCCCTAATCCTTAAACCTTCATCACTAATTCATCTCTTCTTCCTCTTCTTCTTTTTCTTTCTTTTTTTTCTTCTTCTTCTCCTTCCTCTTCCTCTTCTTCTTCGTCATCCTCTTCTACTTCTTCCTACTCTTCTTCTTCATCTTCCAATTCTTCTTGTTCTTGTTCTTCCTCTTCCTCTTCAACTTCTTTTTTTCCTTTTTTTGCTTCTTCTTCTCCTTCTTCTGATTCTTCTTCTTCTTCTTTTTCTTCTTCTTATTATTATTGTTATTATTATTATTATTATTCTACTACTACTACTTCTTCCTCTTCTTCTTCTTTCCTTTTTCTTTTTCTTTTTCTCCTTTTCTTCTTTTCTTTTCCTTCTTCATCCTCTTCTTCTTACCCTTCTTCTTCTTGTTCTTCTTCGTCTTCTTTTTTATCTTCTTTTTCTTCTTATTCTTGTTCTTGTTCTTCTTCCTCCTCTTCTTCTTCCTCTACTTGTTTTTCTTATACTTATTCTTCTCCTCCTCCTCTTCCTCCTTGTTCTTCTTCATCTTCTTCTTCTTCTTCTTCTTCTTCTTCTATTTCTTCTTCATCTACATCTTATTCTTCTTCTCTATTACTTTTTCATCTTTTTCAATCTCTCTTCTTCTTGTTCTTCTTCTTTTTCTTCATCATCTTCCACTTTTTCTTCTTCTATTTCTTTTTCCTCTTCATCTTCCACTTCTTTTTATTCTTCATCATCATCATCATCATCATCATGTACTTCTTCTTCTTCTTGAACTTCTTCACCTTCTTCTTCATCTTCTTCATACTCTTCTCCTTCTCCTTCTTCTTCCACTTCTTCTTTGTCTTCTTCTTCTCCTTCTTCTTTCTCTTCTTTGTTTTCTCCTTCTTCTTCTTCTTCTTCTTCTTCTTCTCCTTCTTCTTTTTCTTCTTCCTTATTTTCTTCTTCTTCCTCTTCTTTTCATCATCATCTTTTTCTTCTTCCTCTTTTTTTGTTCATCCTCTTCTAGTTCTTATTCCTTTTCTTCTATTTCTTCTTCTTGTTCTTCTTCTTCTTCTTCTTCTCCTCGTTCTTCATCTTCTTCTTCTTCTTTTTCTTCTTTGTAATCCTTAATCCATACTTCCTAAACGGTATATCATAATACTTCCCTCCTTATTCCCTCATCCCTAAATATGTAATCCCAAAACCATCCCTTCCAAATCTCCAATCCCTAATCTCTCATCCTTAATCCCTAATCCCTAATTCCTAATATGTCCTTAATCCATAATCCCTAATCTCTGTTCTCTAATCTCTAATTCGTAAACCTTAATCCTTAAAACCTAATCCTTAATCCCTAATCTATAATTCATAATCTTGAATCCCTAATCTCAAATCCCTAATCCCTAATCCTAATTTTAATCACTTAATCTCTAATCCTAGCTCTTTAAACTTTAATAAATAATCCTAAATCCCGAATTCCTAATCCTTAATCTCTAATCCCTTCATACTTATTCTCCAATTCCTAATCCTTATTCATTAATCCCTATTACTTATTACTTAATCCCTACTCTTTAATCCTTAATCTTTAATCCTTAAACCCTTATCACTAATCTCCAATACAAAATCCATAATCCTTAATCCTTAATCCCTAAAAGCTAATCCGTAATCCCTCACTCCTTAATCCCTAATTCCTAATCCATAATCCCTACTCTCTAATCCTTAATCCATCTCTTCTTCCTCTTCTTCTTTTCTTCTTTACTTCATGTTCTTCTTCATCTTCTTTTCTTCTTCTACCTCTTCTTCCTCTTCTTTTTCTTCCATATCTTCTCCTTCCACCTCATCCTCTTCTTCCTCATCTTCCTTTCTTCATCTTATTAATTTTCTTCTTTCTTTTCTTCTTCTTTCTCTTCTTCATCCTCTTTTCTTCTTCTTCTTTTTTTTCTTCTTCTACTTCTTCATCATGTCATCATCATCATCTTTTTCTTCTACTTCTTCTTCCTCCTCTTCTTCTTCTTACCTTTCTTCATCATCATCTTCTTCTTCTTCTTCTTCTCCATTTTCTTCTTTTCTTGTCCTTCTTCATCCCCCTCATCTTTCTCGTCTTCTTCTTCTTCTTCTTCTTCAACTTCTTCTTCTTCTTCTCCCACTCTTTCTTCTCCTTCTCCTTCTTCTTGTCTTTCTCCCACTCATTCTCCTTTTCTATCTACTTCTCCTTCTTTTTTTTCCTTCTCCATCTCCTTCTCTTTCTTGTTCTCCTTCTCCTTCTCCCACTCCTACTCCACGTCCTCCTCCTTCTTCTTCTTTCTTCTTTCTTCTTTCAACTTTCCTTATACTTCTTTCTTCATCTTTCATCGTCTTTCTACCTTCTTGATTCTTCCTTCCTACTTCCTTCAACCTGCTTCCTTCTTCTGTCTCCCTTCATCTTTCTTTTTTTTCTTTCTTATTTATTCTTCCTCTTCTTCTTCCTCTTCTTCTTCTCCTTCTTCTTCTTCTCCTTCATCTTCATCTCCTTCATCTTCATCTTCTTCTTCTACTTACTATTATTATTATTATTATTATTATTATTATTATTATTCCTATCCCACTTTCTCTTCTTCTTCTTCTTTCTCTCCTTTTCTTCTTGTTCTTCTTGTTCTTCTTATTCTTCCTCCACTTCTTCTATTTCTTCCTCTTTTGCTTCATTCCTTTCTTCTTCTACTACTTATTCTTCTTCCTCTTCTTCTTCTTATTTACACTCATCTTCTTCTTCTTCTTCTTCCTCTACTTTCTTTTCTTTCAAATCTTATTATTCTTCATCTACCTATTTTTCTTCTTCTTCTTCCACCTCTTCATGTACTTCTTCATCTTGTTCCTCTTCTTGTTCCCCTTCTTCTTTTTCCTCTTCTTCTTCTTCCTCTTCTTCTTCTTCCTCTTCATTTTCTTCCTCTTCTTGTTGTTGTTGTTCTTCTTCTTCTTCTTATTCTTCTTCTTCTTTCTCTTCCTCTTCGTCTTCTTCTTCTTCTTCTTCTTCTTCTTCTTGTCCTTCTTCTTCTCCCCTATCTTTTTCTTCTTCTTCTTCTTCCTCCTCCTCCTCCTCCCCTTTTCCTTCTTCTATTACTTCTTCTTCTTCTTAGTCCTCCTCTCTCCCTTCTCTCTCTTCTTCTTCTTCTCCTTCCTCTTCTCAATCTTCTTATTCTTTTTCTTCTCCTTCCTCTTCTTCTACTTCCACTTCTGCTTCCCCTTCTACTACTTATCCATCTTCTTCTACTACTTTTCTTCTTCTTCCACTAATTGATCTTCTTCTTCTTGATGTTCTTCCATTTCTTTTTCTTCTTTCTTTTGTTCCCCTTCATCTACTACTTCTTTTTCTTCATTTTCCTCTTCTTCCTCTTCTTCTTCTTCTTCTTCTTCGTGTTCCTTTCCTTCTTGTTCTTCCTCTGTTTCTTCTTCTTCCTTTTATTTTGCTTCTTCCTCTTCTTCTTCCTCTTCTTCATCATCTTCTTGTTCTTCTTCCACTTCTTTTTCTTCTTCTTCTTCCACTTCTTCTGCACCTTCTTCTTCATCATCTTCATCTTCTTCTTCCTTTTTTCAACATCTTCCTCTTGCTCTTCTTCTTCTTCTTTTTTATCTTCTTTCTCTTCTTCATCTTTTTTCATATTCTTCTTCACCTTCTTCTTTTTCTTCTATTCCTCTTGTTATTCTTCTTCTCCTTCTTCTTCATTTTCTTCTTCCTCCTCCTCCTCCTCCTCCTTTGCTTCTTCTATTTCAACTACTTCATCTTTTTCCTCTTCTTCTTCTTCAACATCTTCTCCTTCTTCTTCTTCTTCTTCTTTCTTTTGTCCTTTTTCTTCCTCTTCTTCTTCAACCTCTTTTTCTTCTTCTTCCTCTTCCTCTTTCTCTTCTCCTTTTACTTCTTCTCCCTCTTCTTCATCTTCTCCTTTCTCTTCTTCATCTTCCACTTCTTCTTCTTCTACTTCTTCTTCTTCTTCTTCTTTTCTTCTTCTTCTCCTTCTTCCTCTTCTTTTATTTCTTCTTCTTCCTTTTCTTCATTTTCTTCCTCTTCTTCTTCAGCTTGTTCATCACATTCTACTTCTTCCTCGTTTCCTTCATCCTATTCTTCCTCTTGTTCTTATATTTCTTCTTCCTCCTCTTCATCTTCTTCTTCTTCCTCTTTTTCTTGTTCTTCTTATACCACTTCTTATTATTCTTGTTGTTCTTTTACCTCTTCTTCCTCTTTTTTTCCTCCTTCTTCCCCTTCTTTTTCCTCTTCTTCATCTTCTTCTATTTCTTCCTCAACATCTTTTCTCCTTCTTCTTCTTCTTCCACCTCTACTTTGTCTTCTTCTTATTATTTTTCTTCTTCCTCTTCTTCTTATCCTTCTTCTTCTCCCTCTTCTTCTTCTTCTTCTTCTTCCACTTTTACTTCAACTTGTTCTTTTTCTTCTACTTCTTCTTCTTCTTCTTTCTCTTCCTCTTCTTCTTCTTCTTCTTCTTCTTCCTCCTCCTCTTCTTCTTCTTCTCCTTCTTCTTCTTCTTCTTCTCTTTCTTCTTCCATGTCTTCTTTTTCTTCTACTTCTCCTTCTTCTTCTTCCTCTTCTTCTTCTTCTTCTTCTACTTCTTCTTCTTCTTCCTTCTCTTATTCTTCACCTTCCACTTTTTCTTCTTATTGTTCCTCTCGTCTTCTACATATTCTCCTTCTTCCTTTTCTTCTACTTCTTCTTCTTATTCTTCTTTTCCTTTTTCTTCTTCAATTTCTTCTTCTTGTTCTTCTTCTTTGTCATGTTCTTCTTCTTCTTCTTCTTTCTCCTCCTCTTCTTCTTCTTCTTCTTCTTCTAAACAATCGTCTCCATGGTTTTCTCCTTCTTCTTTTACCTCTTTTTATTCTTCTCATTAATCTTTTCTTCTATTTCTTCTTCTTCTTCTGCTACTCCTTCATCCTCTTCTCCCTCTTCATCTTCTTCTTCTTCTTCTTCTTCTTCTTCTACTTCTTCATCTTCTTCTTCTTCTTCCTCTTCTTCTTTGTCATCTCCCTTATTCATTTTCCTTTTTTCTTTCTTTTTCTTCCTCTTCTTCATCTTCTTCTTCTCTTCCTCCTCCTTCTCCTTCTTCATTTTCTTCTCCTTCTTCTTCTTCTTCATTTTCTTTCACTTCATCTTCTTCTTTCTTCTTGTTCTTCTTATTCTTCTTCTTCTTCATCTTCTTCTTCTTCTTGTCCTTCCCCTTCTCGTTCTCTTTCTCCTTCTCTTTCTCCTCCTCCTTCTCCTCGTCTTGCTTCATCTTGTCCTTCTCCTACTCTTTCTTCTTCTTCTCCCTTCTTCCATCTCCTTTCTTCTTTCTTCTTTCTTCCTTCTTCTTTCTTCTTTGTTCTTTCTTATGTATTCTTCCTTTTCTTCTTTCTCTTCTTCTTCTACTCCTTCTCCTTCTTCTTTGTTCTTCTACTTCTTCTACTTAATATTATTATTATTATTATTATTATTATTATTATTATTATTATTATTATTACTATTCTTATTTCTCCTATCCCACATTTTCTTCTTCTTCTACTTTCTCCTCCTCTTCTTCTTGTTCTTCTTCTTCTTCCACCTCATCTTCTTCTGTTTCTTTCTCTTTCGCTTCATTACCTTCTTCTTCATCTTATTCTTCTACCTTTACTTCTTCTTATTCTTCCTCATCTTCTTCTTCTTCTTCTTCCTCTTCTTCCTCCTCTTCCTCTTCTTATTCTTCTTCTTTTTCTGCCTATTTCTCTTCTTCTTCCTCCTCCTCTTCATGTATTTCTTCTTCTTCTTCTTCTTCTTCCTCTTCTTCTCATCCCTCTTCTTGTCCCCCTTCTTCTTCCTCTTTCTCTTCTACTTCTTCCTCTTCTTCTTCTTCTTTCCCTTCTTCTTTGTCTTCTTCTTCTTCTTCTACTTCTTCTTCTTCTTTAATTACTTCTTCTTCTTTGTGCTCCACTTTCCCTTCTCCCTCTTCTTCTTTTTCTCCTTCCTCTTCTTCATCTACTTCCTCCTTTACTTCCTCTTCTTACCAATCTTCTTCTTCTTCATTTCTTCTTCTTCTTCAAATTGATCATCTTCTTCCTTTTTCCTTCCTCTTCTTTTTCTTCTTCTTTTTATTCCTCTTCTTCTTCTTCTTCTACATTTTCTTGTACTTCCTCTTATTCTTCTTCTTCTTCTTCTTCTTCTTTTTCTTCTTCTTCTTTCTTCCACTTCTTTTTCTTTTTCTTCTTCTTCTTCTTCCTTTTTTCTTCTTCTTCTTCTTCTTCTTCTTCTTCTACTTCTTCTTCTACATATTTTCTTCTTCTTCCTCCTCTTTCTCTTCTCCTTCCTCTTCTTCTCCCACTTCTTCTTCTTCTCTTTCCTCTTCTTCCTCTTCCTCTTCTTCTTTTTCTACTTCTTCTCCTTCTTTTTCATCTTCTTCTTCTCCTTCTTCCTCTTCTTCTTCTTCCTCGTCTTCTTCGTCTTCTTATTCTTATTATTTTTCTTCTTTTTCTTCTTCTTCTTCTTCTTCTACTTCTTTTTCATCTTTTCTTCTTCTTCTTCTTTCTCTTTTTCTCCTAGTTCTTCTGCTGTTGCTTCTCCTTCTTCCACTTCTTCTTCTTGTTCTTCTTCCTCTTCTTTTTCTTCTTTTGCTTCTTCTTCTTCTTCTTCTTCTCCTTCTTTTTCTTCCACATCTTCTTCTTCTTCTACTTCTCCTTCTTCTTCTTCTTCTTCCTATTCTTCTTCTGCTTGTTCTTCTACTTCTTCTTCTTCTTCTTATTCCTTCTCTTGTTCTTCTCCTCCCACTTCTTCTTCTTCTCTTTCCACATCTTTTTCTTCAACTTCTTCTTCTTATTGTTCCTCATGTTCTTCTACTTCTTCTCCTTCTTCCTCTTCTTCTTCTTCGTCTTCTTCTTCTTCTTCTTCTTCTTCTTCTAGTTGTTATTCTTGTTCCTCTTCTTTCTCTTCATCTTCTTCTTCTTTTTCTTCTTCTTCTACATCTTCTTCTTCTTCTTCTTCATCTTATTCTTATTCTTATTCTTCTTCTTCCTCCTCTTCTTCTCCTTGTTCTTCCTCTTCTTCCTCTTCTTCCTATTCTTTTTCTTCTTCTTCTTCTTCAATTTTTTCCTCTTCCTCTTCTTCTTCATCTTATTCTTCTTCTTCATCTTATTCATCTTCTTCTTTTTCATCTTCTTCTTCTTCCTATTCTTCTTTGTAATCCTTAATCCTTATTCCCGAATCCCCAATCTATAATGCCTAATCGATCCCTGCCTCATCCCTAATCCTCAAATGCTAATCCCCAATCTGTCCTTAATCCATAATTCCTAATCGTTAATCCATAATCTCAAATTCGTAATCTCTAATACCTCAACCTTAATCCCTAGTACTTAATCACTAATCCTTAATCCCTAATCTATTATACATAATTCTTAACCTCAATCCTTAATCCTTAATCTCTAATACTTAATCCTTAATTCTTGATCTATAATCTTTAATATTTTATCCAAAATATAATCACTTAATCTCTTATCCTTAATCCTTATCTCTAATTTCTAATCCTGAATCTCAAATCCCAAATCACCAATCCTTAATCCGTAATAAAAATTTCTTAATTTGCAATCTTCAATCCTTAACACCTAGCTTACAATCTTTAGTAACTAATCCCATAATCCATAATCCATAATCCCTAATCTCTAATCGTTAATCCATAATCCTTAATCCCTAATCTTTATTACTTATTCTATTATCCATACTCTTCTATTTGTTATCCTTAATTTCTAAACACTAATCCTTAATCGCTAATTAATAATCTCTAATCTCTTATCTTTAATCCCAAATCCCTAATATTTAATCCCTGACACCTAATCCTTAATCCCTAATCCATCTTTTCTTTCCCTTCTTCTTTTTCTTCTTCTTCTTCCTCATCGTCTTCTTCTTTTTTTCTTCCTCTCCACATCTTACACTTCTTCTTCTTGTTCTTCTTCTTCTTCTTCTTTTTCCTCTTCTTCTTCTTCTTCTTCTTCTTCTTCTTTTCTCAATCATCAGCTTGTTCTTCTTCGTGTTCTTCTTCTTCTTCCTCTTCTTCTTCTTCTTCTTCTTATTCCTCTTCTTATTCTTCTTCATCAACTTCTACTTCTTCTACTCCTTCCTTTTCTTCCTCGTCTTCTTTTGCTTCACCTTCTTCTTCTACTTCTTCTTCTCCTTCTTCAACTTCTTCTTCTCCTTCATCTTATTCTTCTTCTTATTCTTCTTCTCCCTAATCCCTAACCTCTAATCATGAATCCCTATTCAATTTCTTCTTCCCCTTCATCATCTTCTTCTTCTTCCCCTTGTTCTTCTTTTTCTTTTTCCACATTTTCTTCTTGTTCTTCCTCTTCTTCCTAATCTTCCTCTTATTCTTTTTCTTCTTCTTTTTCTTCCTTTTCTTCTTCTTCTTCTTCTTCCTAATCATCTTCCTCTTCTTCTTCTTCTTCTTCATCATCTTTTCATCTTCTTCTTGTTGTTTTTCCACTTTATCTCCATTTCCATGTTCTTCTTCTTCTTCTCCTCCTCCTCCTTGCTCTACTTCTTCATCTGTTTCTTCTACTTTTGTCTATCCTTCTTCTTCTTTTCTTATTCTTCTTCACCCTCTTCATCTTCAACTACTTCTTCTTCTATTTCTTCTTCCTCTTCTTCTTACATTTCTTCTA
>JAIUJO010000693.1:125000-272500 GCA_023846275.1 Vanilla planifolia | reverse complement strand
TTTCCTTCTCCTTCTCCTTTTACTTCTCTATCTCCTCCTCCTTATCCTTGTCCTTCTCCTTCTCATTATGTATCTCCTTCTCATCCTTCTCCTTCTTCTTCCTTTTCTTCTTCTCCTCCTTTGTCTTCTTCTCCTTCATCTTCCACTTCTTCTACTTCTTCTCTTCTTCTTTTTGTGAATCTTCTTTTTCTTCTCTCTTTCTTTTTGCTCTTCTTCTTCTTATTCAATTTTTTCCTTTACTTTTTCCTCTTCTTCTTCTTCTTCTTCCTATTCTTCTCTTTTAAATTCTTCTTCTACTTCATCTTCTTCTTCTTTTTCTCCTTCATTATTTTCTCCATTCTCTTGTTCTTCTCCTTTATCTTTTTCTTCTTATTATTGTCATTGTTTTTGTTCCTCTTCTTTTTCTTCATCTTCTTCTTCTTCTTCTATTTCTTCTTCTTTTTCCTCTTCTTCTACTACCTGTTCTTCTTCCTCTTTTGTTTCTTGGTCTTCTACTTCTTCTTCTTCTTCTTCTTCCTCTTCTTCTCCTTCTTCTTCCTCTTCTTTTTCTTTTTCTCCTTCTCCTTCTTCTTCTTCATCTTCATCCTCTTCCTCTTCTCTTTTTCTTCTTCTTCTTCCTCTTCTTCTTCTTTCACTTCTTCCTCTTTTTCCACTTCTTCTTCCTCCTCTTCCTCTTTCTCTTCTTCTTCCTCTTCTTTTTCTTCCTCTTCTTCTTCTTCCTCTTCTTAGTTATCTTCCTTTTCTTTTTCTTCTCTAGTTCTTCCCCTTCTTCTTCTTCTTCTTCTTCTTTCTCTTCTACTTTTTCTTCTTCTTCACCTTCTTCATCTTCCTCTTCTTAATTTTCTTCTTCTTTTTCATCTCCTTCCACTACTTCTTCCTCTTTTTTTTTTTCGTCTTCTCTTTCTTCTTCTTTTGCTGTTCTTATTATTCCCTCTCTTTATCCACTTCTTCTACTCCTACTTCTTCTTCTTCTTCTTCTTCTTCTTCTTCTCCTTCTTCTAGTTATATTTCTTTTTCTAATTTTTTCTTCCACTTTTTCTTCCTCTTTCTCTTTTTCTTCTTGTTCTTCTCCTTCATCTTCTCCTCCTTTCCTTTGTCCTTCTCCTTGCTCTTCTCATTCTCTTTCTCCTTCTCTTTCCCCACCTTCTTCTTGTCTTGCATCATCTTCTCTTTCTCCTTCTCCTTCTTCTTCTACTCCCTTCTTCCTTCTTCATTATTTCTTCCTTCTTCTTTCCTCTTTCTTCTTTCTTATTTATTCTTCCTCTTCTTCTCATACTCCTTCTTCTTCTCCTCCTTCTTCTTCGTCTACTTCTTCTACTTCTCCTATTTATTATTATTATTAATTTTATTATTATTACTACTCTTATTTCTCTCATCTCACATTTTCTTCTTCTTCTACTTTCTCTTCTACTTCTTCTTGATCTTCTTCTTCTTCCTCCTCTTCTTCTATTTCTTTCACTTTTGCTTCATTAACTTCTACTTCTTGTTCTTATTCTTCTTCCTCTACTTCTTGTTATTCTTCCTCATCTTCTTCTTCTTCTTCTTCCACTTCTTCCTCCTCTTCCTCTGGTTATTCTTCTTTTTCTACCTATTTCTCTTCTTCTTCCTCCTCTTCAAGTTTTTCTTCTTCTTCTTCTTCTCCCTCTTTTTGTCCCCCTTCTTCGCCCTCTTCTTCTTCTTCTTCTTCCTCTTTTTCTTCTTCCTCTTCTTCTTCTACCCCTTCTTCTTTGTCTTCTTCTTCTTCTTTCCCTTCTTCTTTGTCTTCTTTTTCTTCTTCTTCTTCTTCGTCCTCCTCTTTCCTTTCTCCCTCTTCTTCTTCCTCTCCTTCCTCTTCTTAATCTTTCTATTCTTTGACTTCTCCTTCCTCTTCTTCTTCTACTTTCTCTTCTACTTCCTCTTCTTCTTCTTCTTCTTATCCTTCCCCTTCTTCTTTTCTTCTTCTTCTTTTTATTGATCGTCTTCTTCCTTTTCTTCTTCCTCTTCTTTTTCTTTTTATTATTATTATTATTATTATTATTATTATTATTATTATTATTATTATTATTCTTCATTTTCTTGTTCTTCCTCTTATTCTTCTTCTTCTTCTTCTTCATTGTCTTCTTGTTCTTCCCTGCTTCCTTCCTCTTCCTTTTCTTCCACTTCTTCGTCCTCTTTTTCTTCCACTTCTTCCTCTTCTTCTTCCACTTCTCCTTCTTCTTCTTCCACTACTTCTCCTTCTTCCTCATCTTCTTCATCTTCTTCTTCCTCTTCTTCCTCATCTTCCTCTTATTGTTCTTCTTCTTCTTCAACTTTTCTTGTTCCTCATCATCTTCTTCTTCTTCTTATCCTCTTGTTACTTGTCTTCTTCTTCTTCCTTTTCCTCGTCCTATTCTTCTTCTTTTTCTTCAACTACTTCTTTTTCTTATTCTCCTTCTTCTTCTTGTTTTTCTTTTTCTTCTCATTCCACTTATTTTCGTTTTTCTTCTTCTTCTTGTTCTTCTTCGTTCTCTTCTTCTTCTTCCTCTTCTTCTTCTTCTTCTACATCTTTTCTTCTTCTCTGTCCTCCTCTTTCTCTTATCCTTCCCCTTATTCTCCCTCTTCTTCTTCTCCTTCCTCTTCTTCATCTTCCTCTTCTTCTATTTCTTCTTCTTCTTCTACTACTTTTTCTTCTTCTTCTTGTTCTTTTTCTTTTTTTTCTTCCTATTCATCTTCTCCATCTTCTTGCTCTTCTTCCTTTTCTTCTTATTCTTCCTCTTCTTCTTCTTCTTCCTCTTCTTCTTTTTCTTCTTCTTCCTCTTTTCTTCTTCTTTTTCTTTTTCTTCTTCACCATCTCCTACTGCTTCTACTTCTTCTTCTCCTTCTTTTTCTTCTTCTTCTTCTTCTTCTTCTTCCACTTCTTTTTGTTCCTTTTCTTGTTCTTTTTCCTCTTCTACTTCTTCGTATTCTTCCGTTTCTTCTTCTTCTACTTCTACTTCTTTTTCTTCAACATCATGATCTTGTTTTTCTTCTTCCTCTTACCCTTATTCTTGTTCTTCTTCTTCGTCTTCTTCTTCTTCTTCCTCTTCTCTTTCTTCTTCTTCTCTTTATTCTTCTTCTTCTTCATCCTCTTCCTCTTCTTCTTCTTCCTCTTCAATTTATTCTTCTTCTTATTCTTATTCTTCTTCTTTTTATTCTTCCTCTTCTTCTTACTCTTCCTCATCTTCTTCTTCCACTTCTTCTACTTCTTCTTTTGCCTCGTCTTCATCTTCTTTCCCTTCTTCTTCAACTTCTTATTCTTCCTTTTCTTCTTCCTCTTCTTCTTCTTCTTCTTCTTCTTCCTCTTCAATTTCTTCTTCTTCTTATTGTTATTCTTCTTTTTCCTCTACTTGTTGTTCTTCCTCTTCGTCTTCTTCTTCCACTTCTTCTACTTCTTTTGCCTCTTCTTCATCTTCTTTGTCTTCTTCTTCAACTTCTTATTCTTCTTTTTCTTCGCCCTCTTCTTCTTCTTCATCATCATCTTCCACAAATTCTTTTCCTTATTCTTCCTTATCTTCCTCTTCTTCTTATAATTCTTCTTCCTCCTCTTCTTGTTCATCTTCTTCTTTTACCTCTTCTTCTTGTTCTTCTAATACCTATTCTTATTATTCTTGTTCTTCTTCGACTTCTTCTTCTTCTTTTTCCTTTTCTCCTTCATCCTCCTCTTTTTCCTCTTCTACTTCTTCTTCTTCTTCTACTTCTTCCTCATCATCTTCTTCTTCTTCTTCTTTTTCGTCTTCTTCTTCTTCTTCTTTTTCATCTTCTTCTTCTTCTTCTTCTTTCTCTTTTTTTCTACTTGTTCTTCTTCTGATGCTTCTCCTTCTTTCTCTTCTTCTTCTTGTTCTTCTTCCTCTCCTTCTTCTTCTTCTTCGTCTCCTTCTTCCTCTTCTTCTTTTCTTCCACATCTTCTTCTTTTTTTACTTCTCCTTCTTCTTTCTCCTCCTCTTCTTCTTCTTCTTCTTCCTTCTCTTGTTCTTCTCCTCCCACTTCTTCTTCTTCTCTTTCCACATCTTTTTCTTCAACTTCTTCTTCTTACTGTTCCTCATGTTCTTCTACTTCTTCCCCTTCTTCATATTCTTCTTCTTCGTTTTCTTCTTCTTCTTCTTCTAACTGTTTGTTCTTCTTCTTTCTCTTCTTCTTCTTCTTTTTCTTCTTCTTCTACATCTTCTTCTTCTACTTCTCCTTCTACTTCTTCTTCTTCTTCTTCCTTCTCTTGTTCTTCTCCTCCCACTTCTTCTTCTTCTCTTTCCACATCTTTTTCTTCAACTTCTTCTTCTTATTGTTCCTCATGTTCTTCTACTTCTTCCCCTTCTTCATATTCTTCTTCTTCGTTTTCTTCTTCTTCTTCTAACTGTTTGTTCTTCTTCTTTCTCTTCTTCTTCTTCTTCTACATCTTCTTCTTCTTCTTCTTCTTCTTCTTCTCTACTTCATATTCTTATTCTTATTCTTCTTCTTATTTTTTCTCTTCTTCTTTCTGCTCTTCTTTTCCTTGCTCTTCCACTTCTTCCTATTCTTTTTCTTCTTCTTTTTCTTCTTCCTTCTCCACTTCTTCATTTTATTCTTCTTCCCCTTTATCTTATTCTTCTTATTTCTCTTCTTCTTCTTCATCATCTTCTTCTTCTCCTTCTTCTACTTCTTCTTCTTCCTATCTTCTTCTTCTTCTCCTCCTTTTAATTCTTCTTCTTCTTCTTCTCCTTCTCCTTCTTATTTTTCCTCTTCTCCTTCTTTCTCTTCTTCTACCTCTTCTTTTCCTTCTTTTTCTTCTTCTTCTTCTTCTTTTTCTACTTCATAATCTTCTTCTTCTCCTTCTTGCTCTTCTTCTTCTTCTTCTTCTTCTCCATCTCCTTCTTCTTCTTCTCCCTCTTTTTTCTCATCATCTTCTTCTTATTCTTCCTCTTCGGTTGTTACTTCTTCTTCTTCTCCTCCATGAACTTGTTCTTCTTCATCTTCTTATTATTCTTCAACTTCTCCCTAATCCTCGACCCTAATCACTAATCCCTAATCCATCTCTTCCTCCACTTCATGTTTTTCTTCTTCTTCCACTTGTTCTTCTTCTTCTTCCTCATCTTCTAGTTCTTCTTCCTCTTCTTCTTCTTCTTCTTCTTCCTTCTCTTCTTCATCTTCTTTTCTTCTTCTTCTTGTTCTTCTTTTTCTTCTCCTTCTTCATTTTCTTCATCTTCTTCGTCTTCTTCTTCTCCTTCCTCTTCTTCTTCATCCCTTTCTTCTACTTTTTTTCTCCATCTTATTTTCTTATTATTCTTCTTCCTCTTCTTTGTCTTCTTTATCTTCTTCTTCTCCTTCTATTTCCACTAATTATTCTTGTTCTTCTTCTTCTTCTAAGTTTTTTCTTCTTCTTCATCTTTTTCTTCTTCTTCTTCTTCTACTTATTCTTCTTCTCCTACTTTTTCTCCCTCTCATTTTGCTTCTCCTTCCATTTCTACTTCTCTTACTCCTCCATAACCCTCTCCTTCTTCTCATTTTCATTCTCCTTCTTCTCACCCTTGGCCTCATCCTCTTTGTTCAATTGCTTCTTCTTCTTCCTTTTATTCTTCTACTTCTTCATTTACTTCTCCTTCCTTTTTGTGTTCTTCTTTTACTTCATCTCTTGTTCTTTTGGTTCTTCTTCTTCTTCTTATTCCCCCTGTTCTTCTTCTTCCTCATCTTCTTCCTCTTCATCTTCTTCTTCTTCATCTACTTCATCTTCCTGTTCTTCTTCTTCTTCTTCTTCTTCTTCTTTTTCTTCTTCTTCTTCTTCTCTTCTAATTCTTCTTCTTTGTCTTATTCTTCTTCGTCTTCTTCTAAATAATCTTCTCCATAATTTTCTTCTTCGTCTTCTAAATCTTCTTCTTCTACTTGTTCTTATTCTTCTCATTCATCTATTCTTCTACCTCATCTTCTTCTTCTTTTGCTTCTCCTTCATCCACTTCTCCTTCTTCTTCTTCTTCTTATTCTTATTCTTATTCTTCCTTTTCTTCTTCTTCTTCTTCTTCTTCTTCTTCTACTTCTTCTTCCTGTTCCTCTTCCTATTATATTTCTTATTTTTCCTGTTGTTCTTCTTCTTGTTCTTGCTCTTCTTCTTCTTTTTCTTTCTTTACTTCTACTTCTTCTCCTTCTTCTTCTTCTTCTTCTCCTTCTCCTTCTTCATCATCTTCTTCTTCTTCTCCTTCTTCATCTTCTTCCTCCTCTTCTTCTTCTTGCCTTCTTCTTCTTCTTCTTCTTCTTTATCATCTTTTTCTTCCATTTCTTCTTTGTAATCTCTAATCCTTATTCCCTAATCCCTAATCTATAATGCCTATTCGATGCCTTCCTAATCTTAATTCTCATACCCTAATCCCTAATCCATCCTTAATCCATAATTCCTAATCCTTAGTCTGTTATCTCTAATTTGTAATCTCTAATCCAAAAATCGTAATCCCTAATACTTAATCACTAATTATTAATCACTAATCTATAGTCCATAATCCCTAACCTTATTCCCTAATCCCTAATCTTTAATCTTCAATCCTTTATCCTTAATCTATAATCTCTAATATATTATCTTAATTTAAACACTTAATCTCTTATCCTTAATCTTTATCTTTAATTTCTAATTCTAAACTCTAAATCCCTAATAACTAACCTTTAATCCTTAGTCCTTAATCTTGATTTCCTGATTTGTAATCCTTGATCCGTAATACATAACCTACAACCCTTAGTAACTAAACCCCTAATCCATATTCCATAATCCCTAATCATTAATCCTTAATAGTTAATCTTAATCTCTATTACTTATTTCTTAATCTCTATTCTTTAATCCCTTATCCTCAATCTTTAAATCCTATTCCTTAAATACTAATCCATATTCTCTAATTCTTTGTCCTTAATCCTTAATCCCTAATCCTTAACACCTAATCTCTAATCCCTAACCCCTAATCCTTAATCCCTAATCAATCTTTTCTTCCCCTTCTTCTTCTTCTTCTTCTTCTTCTTCTTTCTCTTCTTCTTCTTCTTCTTCTTTCCCATCTTCGTCTTCTTCTTCTTTTTCTTTCTCTTTCTCATCTTCCTCTTCATCTTCTTGTTCTTGTTCTTCTTTTTAGTGTTCTGCTTCTTCTAATTCTTCTTCTTCCTATTCTTCTTCTTCTTTTTCTTCTTCTTCCTCTTCTTTTTCTTATTCCTTTTCTTATTCTTCATCGTCATCTTCTACTTCTTTTGCTACTTCTTCTTCTCCCTCATTTTCTTCTTCTTCTTCCTCTTTGTCTTCTACTTCCTCTTGTTCTCCTTCTTTTTCAACTTCTTCTTCCTCATCTTATTCTTCTAGTTGTTTTTCTTCTCCTTAATCTTAAACCCCTAATCATGAATCCTTAACACATCTCTTCTTCCCCTTCATCATCTTTTTCTTCCTTTTGTTATCTTATTCTTTTCCTCATCTTCTTCTTCTTCTTCTTCTTTCTCTTCTTCACCATCATCCTATAATACTTTTTGTTCTTCTTCTTCTTCTTCCTAATCTTCTTCCTCTTCTTCTTCTCCTCCTTCTTCTTCTTGTTGTTTTTCTTCTTCATCTCCTTTTTTTTCTTCTTCTTCTTCTTCTTCTCCTATCTCTTCTTCTTCATCCTTTTCTTCTGCTTCTTTTTCTCCTTCTTCTTTTCTTATTCTTCCTCTCCCTCCTCTTCTTCTTCTACTTCTTCTTTTTCTTCTTCTTTTTCTTCTCCTTCTTCTTCTTCTTCTTCTTCTTCTATTATTTCTTCTTCCACTTCTTCTTCTTTTCTTCTTCTCCTTCTCCTTCTCCTTCTCCTTATCCTTTTACTTCTCTAACTCCTTCACCCTATCCTTCTCCTTCTCCTACTTCTTCTCATTCTCCATCTCCTTCTCCTTCTTCTCCAAGTCCTCGTTCTCCATCTCCTTCTTCTTCCTTTCCTTCTTCTCCTTCTTCGACTTCTTCTCCTTCTTCTTCCTCTTCATCTTCTACTTCTTTTTGTGATTCTTCTTCTTCTTGTTCTATTTTTTTCTCTTCGTTTTCCTCTTCTTCTCCTTCTTCCTCTTCTTCTCCTTCATCTTCTTCTCTTACATCTTCTTCTCCTTTTTCTTGTCCTCCATCCTTTTCTCCATTTTCTTCTTCTTCTTCTTCCTCTTTTTCTTGTTCTTATTGTTATTATTTTTGTTCCTCTACTTCTTCTACTTCTCAATCTTCCTCTACCTCTAGTTCTTCTTCCTCTTCAGCTTCTAGTTCTTCCACTTCTTCTTCTTCTTCTTCTCCTCCTTCTCCTCCTTCTTCTACCTCTTCTTCATCTTCTTCTTCTTCTTCTTCTCCTTCTCCTTCTTCTTCTTCTTCTTCGTCTTTCTCTTCTTCTTCATCCTCTTCTTCATCTTCTTCTTTTTTCCCTTCTCCTTCCTTTTCTTCCACTTCTTCTTCTTCCTCCTCTTCTTCTTCTTCTTCCTCTTTTTCTTCTTCTTCCTGTTCTTTTTCTTCTTCTTCTTCCTCCTCCTCTTCTTCTTCATCTTCATCTTCTTCTTCTTCGTCTTCTTCTCCATCTTCCTCTTCCTCTTCTTCTTCTTCTTCTTCTTCATCGCCTTCCTCTTCTTCTTCATCTTCTTCCATTTCTTCTTTTTTTTCCTCTTCTTTTTCTTCTTCCATCTTCTACTTTTGTTGTTCTTCTTATTCCTCTTCTTCAACTTCTTCTTATTCCTCTTCTTCTTCAACTTCTTCTTATTCTTCTTCTTCCTCTTCTTCTTCTTTTTTAATTTCTTCTTCTTGGTTTTATTATTCTTCTTCTTCTTTTTCTTCTTCTTCTTCTTCTTCTTCTTCTTCTTCTTCTTCTTCTTCTTCTTCTCCTCCTTCTTCTTCTCCTTCTCCTTTCCTTTGTCTTTCTCCTTCTCCTTCTCCTTCTCTTTCTTCCACTCCTTGTCCTTCTCATTCACTTTCTCCTTCTTTTTCTCCTCCTCCTACTCGTCTTACTTCTCCTTGTCTTTCTCCTTCTTTTTCTTCTTCTTCTTCTTCTTCTTCTTCTTCTTCTTCTTCTTCTTCTTCCTCGTCCTTCTTCCTTCATTTTTCTATCTTCTTTCCTCATTTTTCTTTCTTCTGTCCTCTTTATTTTTTCTTCTTCCTTCTTCCTTAGTCCTTCATTCCTTTTCCCTTCATCATTCTTCCTTCTTTATTCTTCAACTTCTTCTTCTTCTTCTTCTTCTTTCTTCCTTCTTTCTTTCTTTTTCCATCTTCCTTATCCTTAATCTCGAATGCTTAATCCTTAATCCTTATTTGCTAATCCATCCCTAATCTCTAATTCTAAATCTTTTATCCCTGATGTTTAATCCCTAACACCTAATCCCTAATCATTAATCTATAATGCATAATCTCTAATCCCTAATCGCTAACCTCAAATCCCTAATCCCTAATCTCTAATCTCAAATCCTTAATCACTAATCCTTAATCGCTAATCTTTAATCTTTAATCTCTAATGCTAATCCTAATTCCTTAATCTTTAATCTATAATATTTAATCCTGTATCTATAATCTTTACTCTTTAATCCCTAATCCCTAATCCTTATTCCGTAATCTCTAATTTGAAATCTTAAATCCTTACTCTTTAATCCTTGATCTTTAACAATTAATCCTTTAATTCTTAAACCTTAATCAGGTATCCCTAATCATTAATCACTTCATCCCTAATCTCTTCTTCTTATTCTTCATACACTTCTTCTTTTTCCTCTTTTTCTTCTTCTTCTTCTTCTTCTTCTTTTTCTTCTTATTCATCTTCTTCTTCTTCTTCTTCTTCTTCTTTGCACTTCTTCTTCCACATCTTCTACCTTTACTTGCGCTTCTACTTCTACTTCTTATTTTTCTTCTTTCTTTCCTATTTCTTCTTCTTCTACTACTTCTTCTTCTTCTCCTCCTCCTCCTCCTTTTATTTCTTTATCATCATCATCATCTTCTTCTTCTTCTTCCTTTTCTTCCTCTCTTCTTCTTGTTCTTCTCCTTTTTATTCTTCATCTTTCTCTTCTTCTTCTTCTTCTTCATTTTCTTTTTCCTCTTCATCATCCTCTTCTTCTTCTTCTTAAACTTCTTTACCCTCTTCTTTTTCCTCTTCTACTTCTTTCTCTTCTCCTTCTCTTTCTTTGGCTTCTTCTTCTTCTTCTTCTTCTTTTTCTCCCTCTTCTTCTTTTTCTTCTTCTTATTCTTCTTCTTCTTCTTTTTCTTCTTCCTCTTTTTCTTCTTCTTCTTCCTCTTCATCACCATCTTCTTCATCTTCTCCTTCTGCACCTTCTTGATCTTCTTTATCCTCTTTTTATTCTTTTTCTTCCTTTCTTGTTGTTTTCCTTCTTCTTCACCTTGTTTGTCTTCTTCCTCTTCTTCATCATCTTCTTCTTCTCCTTCTTCATAATCCTTAATCCATATTTTCTAATCCCTACTCTGTAATACCTTAGTTCCTTTTTCCTCATCTCGAAATATGTAATCCTTAATCCATCCCATCATAATCTCAAATCCCTAATCCCTAGTCCCTAATCCCTAATCCATAATCCCTTATTCTTAATTCTTAATCAATCCTTAATCCATAATCCCTAATCCTTAATCTCTAATCACTGTCCCTAATCTCAAATTCCTAAAACATAATCCTTAACACCTAATCCCTAATCCCTAATCTATATTACAAAATTTTGAATCTCAAATCCCTAATCCATAAACCCTAATTTTAATTATAATCACTTAATCTCTATTCCCTAATCCATAAACATTAATTCTTAATCTTGAACCTCGAATCCCTAATCACTAATCTTTAATCCTAAATCTTTAATTTGTAATCCTTGATAGTTAATCCCTTAATCTTTAATCCCTATCACTTATTACTTAATCCCAACACATTAATCCCTAATCCTTAATCCATATACCATAATCCTTAATAACTAATCCATAAACTTATTCCTTAATCCCTAACACATAATCCCTAATCCTTTCCATCATAATCCTTAATCCCTAATCCTTAACCCCTAATCACTAATTAATCTTTTCTTCCTCTTCTTCTTCTTTTTCTTCCTATTCTTCTTTCTTTTTTTCCTCTTCCTCTCCTTCGTCTTCTAATTCTTCTTCTTCTTCCTACTCTTCTTCCACATCTACCTCTTCTTCTTGTTCTCCTTCTTCATCATCTTATTGTTCATAATCTTCTTCTTCTTCTTCTCCTTCTTCTTCTTCCTCTTCAACTTCTTTTTTTCCATTTTTTGCTTATTCCCCTACTTCTTCTTCTTAATCTTCACCTTCTTCTTCTTCCACTGCTACTACTTCTTCCTCCTCCTTGTCGTCTTCTTCCCCTTCTTCTTCCCTTTCTTCTTCTCCATTTTCTCCTTTTTCCTCTTTTCTTGTTCTTCTTCATCCTCATCTTCTTCCTCATCTTCTTCTTGTTCTTCTTCATTGTCGTCTTCTTCTTGTCCTTGTTCTTGTTCTTCTTCTTCTATCTCTTCTTTTTTTTCTTCTTTTACTTTTTCTTCTTCTTCTTCTTCCTCATGTTCTTCTTCTTCTTCTGTTTCCCTTGAGCTAACTCACCTCCATGCTTTTCTCCTTCTCCTTCTCCTTCTCCATCTCCTTCTCCTTCTCCTTCTCCATCTCCTTCTCCTTCTCTTTCTCCTTTTTTCCCTTCTCCAACTCCTTCTCGATGTCTTTCTCCTTCTTCTTCTCTTTCTCCTTCTCCCACTCCTCCATGTCTTCCTTCATCTCCTCGTCCTTCTTATTCTTCTTCTTCTTCTTCTTCTTCTTCTTTTCTTCTTTCTTCTTTCTACTTTTTTCTTTCATCTTTCTTCTTTTTTCCTTCCCTAATCCTTAATGTTTAATCCCTAATCTCTAGTTCCAAAACTCTAATGCCTAATACTTAATCCATAATCCCTAATCTACAATCCATAATCCATAATCTCTAATCCCTATGCCCTAATGCCTATTCTTCAATCACCAATCCCTAATCCTTAATCTTTAGTCCCGAACTCTAATATTAATCTTAATTCCTTAATCTGAAATCCCTAGTCTCTAATCTCTAATCCTAAATCTTGTATCCATATCCTCTAATTTTCAATCCCTAATTCCTAATCTTCAATACCGAATCTTTAATAATTAATCCTTTAATTCTTAATCCCTAATCTCTAATACCTAATTATTAGTCCTTTCACCCTTAATCTCTTCTTCTTCTTCTTCTTACTCATCTTCTTTTTCCTCTTCTTTTTTTCTTCTACTTCTTGTTCTTGTTCTTCTTCGTCTTCCACTTCTTCTTCCTCTACTTTTTCTTGTTGTTCTTCTTCTTCTACTCCTCCTCCTCCTCCTTCTCCTTCATCTTGTCCTTCTTCTTCTTCTTCTTCTTCTTCTTTTTCTTCTTCATCTTTTTCTTTTTTGTCTTCTTCATCATCTTTTTCAACCTCTCTTCTTCTTATTCTTCTTCTATTTCTTCTTCATCTTCCACTTTTTCTCCTTCTTCTTTTTGATTTTTGTCTTCATCTTCCTCTTCCTCTTATTCTTCATCATCTCCTTCTTCTTAAACTTTTTTACCTTCTCCTTCCTTTTCTTCTTCAAACTTTTCTCCTTCTTCTTCTTCTTCTTTTGCTTCTTCTTCTTCTTTTGCTTCTTCTTCTTCTTCTTTTTCTTCTTCTACTCCTTATTTTTCTTTCTCTTCTTCTTTTTCTTCTTCTTCTTCTTCTTCTTCCTCTTCCTCTTCTTTCTCTTCTTCCTCATTTTCTTCTCCTTCTTCCTCTTCTTTGTCATCATCATCATCTTCTTCTTCTTCTTCTTCCTTTTTTTCTTCATCCTCTATTAGTTTTATTCTTTTTCTTCCTTTTCTTCTTCTTCTTCTTCTCCCCGATCTTATTCTTATTCTTCTTCATCTCCCTCTTATTCTCCTTCTACTCATAATCCCTAATCTACAATCCATAATCCATAATCTCTAATCCATAAGCCCTAATGCCTATTCTTCAATCACTAATCCCTAATCCTTAATCTTTAGTCCCGAATCTCTAATGTTAATCTTAATTCCTTAATTTGAAATTCTTAGTCTCAAATCTCTTATCCTAAATCCTGTATCTATAACCTCTAATCTTCAATCCCTAATTCCTAATCTTAAATACCTAATCTTTAATAATTAATCCTTTAATTCCAAATCCCTAATCTCTAATACCTAATTATTAGTCCTTTCATCCTTAATCTCTTCTTCTTCTTCTTCTTACTCACCTTCTTTTTCCTCTTCTCTTTTTCTTCTACTTTTTCTTCTTGTTCTTATTCTTCTTCGTCTTCCACTTCTTGATCCTCTACTTCTTCTTGTTCTTCTTCTTCTTCTACTCCTCCTCCTCCTCCTTCATCTTGTCTTTCTTCTTCTTCTTCTTCTTCTTCTTCTTCTTCTTCTTCTTCTTTTTCTTCTTCATCTTCTTCTCCTTCATCTTCATCATCTTTTTCAACCTCTCTTCTTCTTATTCTTCTTCTATTTCTTCTTCATCTTCCACTTTTTCTTCTTCTTCTTTTTCATTTTTGTCTTCATCTTTCTCTTCCTCTTATTCTTCATCATCTTCTTCTTCTTAAACTTTTTTACCTTCTTCCTTTTCTTCTTCAAACTTTTCTCCTTCTTCTTCTTCTTCTTCTACTTCTACTTCTTCTTCTTCTTCTTCTCCTCCTCCTTATTTTCTTTCTCTTCTTCTATTTCTTCTTCTTCTTCTTCTTCCTCCTCTTCCTCTTCTTTTTCTTCTTCTTCATTTTCTTCTTCTTCTTCCTCTTCGTTGTCATCATCATCATATTCTTCTTCTTCTTCTCTTTTTTCATCATCCTCTATAAGTTTTATTCTTTTTCTTCCTTTTCTTCTTCTTCTTCTTCTCCTCGTTCTTATTCTTATTCTACTTCATCTCCTTCTTTATCTCCTTCTACTCATAATCCTTAATCCATATTTCCTAATCCCTACTTCATAATACCTCCTTCACTGTTCCCTTATCCCTAAATATATAATCCCAAATCCATGCCTTCCAAATCTCCAATGCCTAAACCCTTATCCCTAAACCTCAATCCCTAATTCCTAGTACCTAAGATGTCCTTAATCCATAATCGCTAATTCTTAATCCTTAATCTCTAATCTCTATTCTCTAATCTCTAATCTCCAATCCTTAAACCTTCATCCCTAATACTTAATCCCTAATCCCTAATCAATAATCCATAATCTTGAATCCCTAATCTTAAATATTTAATCACTTCTCTTTAAACTCTAATCCCTAATCTTGAATCCTGAGTACTTAATCAATAATCTCTAATCCTTAATCACTACTCCCTATTTCATCATCTATAGTCCCAAACCCTAAATCCCTAATTTGCAAACGTTAGTAATTAATACCTTAATCCTAACCCTTACTCTCTTCATACTTAAACCCTAATTCCTAAACATTATTCCTTAATCTTTATTACTTAATACTTAATACCTATTATATAATCCCTAACCCTTAATCCATAAACCCTAATCCATCTCCAAAAAAAATCCATAATCCTTAACCCCAAAAAGCTAATCCATTATCCCTCCCTCCTTAATCCCTAATCTTTAATTCTTAACACCTAATCCCTAATCGCTATTCATTAATCAATCTTTTGTTCCTCTTCTTCTGCTTCTTCTTCCTATACTTCATCTTCTTATTACTCTTTTTTTTTCTTCTTTTTCCTCTTCTTCCTCTTCTTCTTCTTCCTCATCATCTCCTTCTTCATCTTCTTCGTCTTCTTCATTCTCTTCTTCTTCTTCTTTTTCTTCTGTTACTTCTTCTTCCTCTTCTCCATCATCTTCTTCTTTTCTTCTTCTTCTTCTTCCCCTTCTTCCTCTTTGTCTTCTACTACTTCTTCTTCTACCCCTTCTTCTTCTTACCTTTCTTCTTCTTACCTTTCTTCTTCTTCTTCTTCTCCATTTTATTCTTGTTCTTCTTCATCCTCTTCATTTTCCTCATCTTCTTCTTCTTCTTCTTCTCCTTCTTCTTCTTCTTCTTCTATTTCTTCTTCTTCTTCTTCTCTTGTTCTCCTACTCCATTTCCTTCTCCTTCTCCATGCCTTTCTCCCTCTCCTTCTCCTTTTCCATCTCCTTCTCCTTCTTTTTTTTCCTTCTCACCTCCTTCTCTTTCTAGTTCTCCTTTTCCTTCCCCCACTCCTTCTATATGTCCTCCTCCTTCTCTTTCTCCTCCTCCTTCTCCTTCCTCTTCTCCATCTTCTTTCTTCTTTCTTCTTTCTACTTTCCTTATTCTTCTTTCTTCTTCTTTCTTCTTCCTTCTACCTTCTTGGTCCTTCCTTCCTCCTTTCTTTTACCTTTTTCCTTCTGTTTTCTTCCTTTTTCTTTCTCTTTTCTTTGTTCTTCTTTCTTCTTTATTCTTCCTCTTCTTCTTCCTCTTTTTCTTCTTCTCCTTCTTCTTCATCTTCTTCATCTTCCTCTTCTCCTTCTTCTTCTTTTATTATTATTATTATTATTATTATTATTATTATTATTATTATTCTTAGATTCATCTTATCGCTCTTTTTCTTCTTCTTCTTCCTTGTCCTCTTCTTCATGTTCTTCTTTTTTTTCCTCATCTTCTTCTGTTTCTTCCTCTTCCTCTTCATTCCCTTCTTCTTTTTCTTATTCTTCTTCCTCTTCTTCTTCTTGTTCATCCTCAACTTCTTCTTCTTCTCCTTCCTCATCTTCCTCTTGTATTTCTTCATCTTCTTCTTCTATTTTTCTTCTTCTATTTTTCTTCTTCTTTTTCCTCTTCTTCATGTACATTTTCTTCTTCTCCTCCTTCTTTTCCTCCACCTTCTTCTTGTTCCCCTTCTTCCTCCTCTTCTTCTTCCTCATCTTCTTCTTCTTCTTCGTCTTCTTCTTCGTCTTCTTCTTCTTCTTCTACTTCATCTACTTCTTCTTCTTCCTCTTCTTCCTCTTCTTCCTCTTCTTCTTCTTCTTCTTCATCTTCTTCTTCTTTTTCCTCCTCCTCGACCTTTTCTTTTCCTTGTCCTTTTACTAGTTCTTCTTCTTCGTCATTCCCCTTTTTGCCTTCTCCAACTTCTTCTTCTTCTCCTTCCTCTTCTTAATCATCCTATTCTTTTTGTTCTCATGCCACTTCTTCTACTTTCGCTTCTACTTCACCTTCTTCTTCTTATCCTTCTTCTTCTTCTTGTTTTCTTCTTCTTCAAAATGATCTATTACTTCTTCTTCTTCCTCCTCTTTTTTCTTCTTCTTTTTATTCCTCTTCTTCTTCTTCCTTTTCTTTTTGTTCTTCCTCTTTTTCTTCTTCCTTTTCTTTTGCTTTTTCTTCCTCGTTTGCTTCCTCTTCTTCATCTTCTCCCTCTTCTTCTTCCACTTCATCTTCTTCTTCCACTTCTTCTCCTTCTTCCCCATCTTCTTCAACTTCTTCTTTTTCTTCTTCCTCATCTTCCACTTGTTCTTCTGCTTCTTCATTTTGCTCTTCTTCTTGCTCTTCTTCTTGATCTTATTCTTGTTCTTTTTCAACTTCTTTTTCTTATTCAACTTTTTATTCTTCTTCTACTTCTTATTTCTCCTCCTCTTTTTCTTCTTCTTCTTCTTCTACGGCTTCTTTTTAATCCTATTCTCTTTCTTCTACTACTTCTTCTTCTTTTTCTTCTTCTTCTTCCTCCTCCTCCTCTTCTTCTTCTTCTTCCTCCTCTTACTCTTCTCCTTCTTCTTCTACTTTTTCTAATTCTACTCCTTCCTCTTCTTCATCTTCCACTTCTTGTTCTTTTAATTCTTCTTCTTCTTCTTCTTCTTCTTCTATTTCTTCTTCTTCTTCTTCCTCAACTTCTTCTTCATCTTTTCTTCTTCTTCTAGTCCTTCTAATTCTCCTTCTCCTTGTGTTTCTCCCTCACGTTCTCCTTTTCCATCTCCTTCTCCTTTTTTTCCTTCTCCACCACCTTCACTTTCTACTTCTTCTAATCCTTCTTCTTTCTTCTTTATTCTTTCAACTTTCCTTATTCTTCTTTCTTATTCTTTCTTCATCCTTCTACCTTGTTGGTTCTTCCTTCCTCCTTTCTTCTACCTTTTTCCTTCTTCTTTCTTCCATTTTCTTTCTTCTTTCTTTGTTCTTCTTTCTTCTTTATTCTTCCTCTTCTTCTTCCCCTTCTTCTTCTTCTTCTTTTTATTCTTCTCGTTCTTCTACATCTTCTTCATCTTCCTCTTCTTATTCTTCTTCTTCTACTCTTACTTATTATTATTATTGTTATTATTGTTATTATTATTATTATTTTTACTATTCTCAGATTCTTCTTATCTCTCTTTTTCTTCTTCTTCTTCCTCCACTTCTTCATGTTCTTCGTTTTCTTCCTCCTCTTCTTCTAGTTCTTCCTCTTCCTCTTCCTTCCCTTTTACTTTTTTTGTTCTTCTTCCTCTTCTTCTTCTTGCTCTTCCTCAACTTCTTCTACTTCTTCTCCTTCCTCTTCTTCCTCTTCTAATTCTTCATCTTCATCTGCTATTTTTCTTCTTCTTTTTCCTCCTCTTCAAGTACTTTTTCTTCTTCTCCTTCATCTTCTTCTTCTTCTCCTTCTTCTTCTTCTTCTTCTCCACCTTCTTCTTATTCCCGTTCTTCCTCCTCTTATTCTTCCTCATCATCTTCTTCTTCTTCTTCTTCGTCTTCTTCTTCGTCTTCTTCTTCTTCTTCTACTTGTTCTACTTCTACTTCTCCCTCTTCTTCTTCATCTTCTTCTTCCTCTTCCTCCTCCTCTTCTATTCCTTGTTCTTCTACTAGTTCTTCTTCTTCTTCATCCCCCTCTTTCCCTTCTCCCACTTCTTCTTCTCCTTCCTCTTCTTAATCGTCCTATTGTTTTTCTACTCCTACCTCTTCTTTTACTTCCTCTTCTACTTCCCCTTCTTCTTCTTATCCGTCTTCTTCTCCTTCTTTTGTTCTACTTCTATATGATCTACTACTTCTTCTTCATCCTCTTTTTTTCTTCTTCTTTTTATTCCTCTTCTTCTTCTTCTTCATTTTCTTCTTCTCCTTCTTATTCATCTTCCTCTTCCTCTTCTTCCTTTTTTTATTCTCCTCCTTTTCTTCTTCTTCCTTTTCTTCTGCTTTTTCATCCACTTCTTCTTCCTCTTCTTCATCTTCTACCTCTTCTTCTTCCACTTAATCTTCTTCTTCCACATCTTCTTCAACATCTTCTTCCTCTTCTTCCTCATCTTCACTTATTCTTCTGCTTCTTCTTCTTCCTCTTCTTCTTCATCTTTTTCTTGTTCTTTTTCATCTTCTTCTTCTTATCCCACTTCTTATTCTTCTTCTTCTTCTTTTTTCTCCTCCTTTTTTACTTGTTCTTCTACACCTTCTTTTTATCCAATTCCCTTTCTTCCACTTCTTCTTCTTCTTCTTTTTCTTCTTCTTCTTCCTCTTCTTCTACTTCTTCGTCTTCAATATCTTCTTCTTCTTCCTCCTCCTCCTCTTTCTCTTCTCCCTCTTCTTCTCCCTCTTCTTCATCTTTCTCTTCTTCTTCTTCTACTTCTTCTTTTGCTTTTTTTTCTTCTTCTCCTTCTTCTACTTCTTTTAATTCTTTTTCTTCTTCATCTTCTTCTTCTTCTCCCTTATCATTTTCTTCTTCTTCTTCTTATTCTTCTTCCTCTTCATTTTCTTCTCGCTCTTCCTCCTCTTTTGCATCTTCCTCTTTTTCTTCCTCTACTTCTACTTCTTCTTCTTCCTCTTCTTCTTCTTCTTCGTCTCCTTCTTCTTCTTCTTCCACCTCCTCTTTATTTTCTCCTTCTTGTTGTCCCTCTTCTTCTTCTTTTTCTTCACCTCCCTCTTCTTCATCTTCCTCTTCTTCTTCTTATTTTACTTCTTCTTTGTCTTTTTCTTCTTCTTCTTCTTCTTCTTCTTCCTCTTCTTCTCCTTTTAATTGTTCTTCTTCTTCTTCCTCTTCCTCTTCTCCTTCTTTTTGTCCTTTTTATTCCTATTCTTCTTCTTCTTCCTTTTCATTTTCTTCTTCTTCTTCTTCTTCTTATTTTTCTTCTTCTTCCTCCTCTTCTTCTTGTTCTTCCTCCTCTTCTTCTTCTTCCTCCTCTTCTTCTACTTCTTCTTCCTTCTCTTCTTCATCTTTTTTCTCTTCTTCTTCAACTTCTTCTTCTTCTTCTTTTTCTTCCTCTTTTTCTTCTCCTTCTTCCTCATCTTCAAAATCTCCTTCCTATTCTCCCTTATCTTCCTTTTATTCTTCTATTTCTTCTTCTTCTTCATCATCATCATCTTCTTCATCTTCCTCTTTTCCTTGTTCTTCATATACCTCTTCACTTATTATTATTCTTCTTCTACTTCTCCTTTTTTCGCTTCTCCTTCATCCTCTTCTTCATCTTCTTCTTCTTCACTTCTTCTTTGTCTTCTTGTATTTCTTCCTCATCATCATCTTCTCCTTCTTCTTTTTCCTTCTGTTCTTTATCTTCTTCTTATTTTTCTTCTTCTTCTTCTTGTTCTTCTTCCCCCTCTACTTCTTTTTCTTTTTCCTCTTTTTGTTCTACATACTCTTCCTCTTCTTCTTCTTCTTCTTCTTCTTCTTCTTCCACTTCTTCTTCTCTACCTTCTTCTTCCTCCTCTTCTTCTTCTTCTTCCACATCTTCTTCCTCTTCTACTTTCCCTTCTTCTTCTTCCTCTTCTTCTTCTTCTTCTTCTTAGACTTCTTCTTGTTCTTCTGCTTCCTTCTCTTATTCTTCTCCTCTCTCTCCTTTTACTTCTCCTTCAACATTAATTTCTTCAACTTCTTCTTCTTATTGTTCCTCTCCTTCTACTTCTTCTCCTTGTCCTACTAGTTCTTCTTCTTCTACTTCTTTATTTTCTCCTCCTTCTTTCTATTCTTCTTTTACTTATTCTATTATTCTTTTTGTTCTTTTTCTCCTTATTATTATTGTTCTTCCTTTTCTTCTGCTTCTTCTTCTTGTTCTTCTTTTTCATCATCTTCTTCTTCTTCACCTTCTTCTTCTCCATCTTCTTCATGTTCTTTTTCTTCTTCTTACTCCTCCTCTTCTTCTTCTTCTTCTTCTTCTCTTCATTTTGTTCTTCTTTATTTTCATCTTCTTCTTCTTTCTCTTCCTCTTCTTCTTCTTCTATTTAATCTTCTCCATTATCTTCTTCTTCTTCTTCTTCTACTTCCTATTCATCTTATTCTTCTTTTCTTATGCTTCTTCGTCTTCTTATGCTTCCCCCTCATCCTCTTCTCCTTCTTCTTCTTCTTCTTCTTCTTCTTCTACTTCTTCTTCTTCTTTTTCTTATTCTTCTTTCTCTTCTTCTTCTTCTTCTTCTTCTTCCTGTTCCTCTTCTTCTTCCTCCTATTCACCTTCTTGTTCTATTTCTTGTTCTTCCACTTCTTCTTCTTCTTCTTCTTCTTCTTTTTCTTCTTTTTATTCTACTTCTCCTTTTGCTTCTTCTTTTCTTCTTCTTCTTCTTCTTTTTCTTCTACTTGTCTTTCTTCTTCTTCTTCTTCTTCTTTTCCTTCTCCTTCTGCTTCTTCTTCTTCTTCAATTTCTTCCTCCTCTTCTTCTTCTTCTTCATATTCTTCTTCTTCCATTTCTTCTTCGTATTCCTTAATCCTTCCCTAAATCCTAATCTATAATGCCTAATCAATCCCTCGCTAATCCCTAATCCTCAAACCCTAATTCCTAATCCATCCTTAGCCATAATTCCTAATCCTTAATCTCTATTCTCTATTCTCTAATCTCTAACCCTTAAACCCTAATCCCTAATACTTATTCAATAATCCTTAATCCCTAATCTATAATTTATAATTAATAATCCTTAAACCCTAATCATTAATCCTTAGTCCTTAATTTGTAATCTAATCTTTTGTCCTAATTATAATGACTTAGTCTCCTACCCCCATAATGCATAAAAATGAACACACATGTAGGCTCCCACACATGCACATAAATGCACTTGCAATAAGCACACAACACAAAAAGCAATTAGAACATAGACATGCACACATGCTTACATGATTACATAAGCACACACACACACACACACAAGTACACCCACACACACACAAACAAGCATACACAAATGTGCATGCATACACACATAGACACATGCATGCTATGCAAATGTACACACACATGCACACAAATACACACACACATACATGTAAACATGCACACACAAAAATGCACCCAAAAATGCTAATGCACTTGCACATGCCAATACACATATATGTATGTTCTCACACATGCACACACAATTGCACAAACCTGCACACACCTATGCATACAACACATAAACATATGCACACACACTTACACACACATACATACACACACACATGAACCCACACACTAAAACCTATGCATACAATCACACATGTACACACAAACACCAAAACACATGCACACTTACTAACACAAGCACAAACATGCATGCACACATAAATATACACATCTGCACCCACACACTCACATGCAAATACACACCAACACAAACACATGAATGCACTCACACACACACTTGCACAAATACGCACAAACACACACACTTGTACATGAACATGTACATGCACACATGCACACACAAACATGCACAAGCACATGCACACATACATATATAGATATTAACACACATAGATGAACAAACACACACACACACACAATCACACATGAGCATACATGCACACAAACAAAAGCACACATACCCATGCACACATGCATATGCACACATAGGTAAGCCTACACAAACCATCATGCACACACACAAGCATACTCAGACACATACATGCATAGATATAGAAGCACACACAAACATGCACCCACATACACACATGACCATGCAAACACATGTGTACACATATGTGCACCCACACACACATACACATGCACACAAACATATGTATCCATGCAAACATGGGCACATACTCACACACACACATGTGCACAAAATCACATAAGCGTAAACATGCTCACACACACATATGCATAGACACACTCAAACACATACATATGCATATGCATATGCATATGCAAACATACACACAAGAACACCTATACATGCACACACATGCACATGCATGCACACATGCACACCTACATGTGTACACACACACACACACATGCACAAGAATACACAAAAACACACACACATGCATGCATTCACACACACACTCGCATGCCAACACCCATGCACAAGCATACACAACAAAAGACCCATACACATACACATGCACATGCTTGAACACATACACATAGATGCACAAACACACACACAATTGCAAACACAACCTTGCACAAACATGCACCAACACACATATGCATGCATATTAAGGCGTACACACACACACACCAATACAAACACACATATGAATTCACACACACACACAAACATAGGCACGCACACTAGCACGTACACATGCATATACACATGTGTGAACACACAAACACCTTCATACTCATGCACAAACACATGCACACATAGTCTCACATACAATCACCCACATAAACACACATGCACATACACCCATGAACAAACAAACACACACACACCTGCATGCACCCACACAACCACAAACACATGCCCTTGCACACACGCATACCCATGCAGACACATGTACACATATGCACACTATCGCATACGTGCATGCACTCATATGTACACAAGCACACCTACACACATGTTTAAACATATGCACACACAAACATGTATGCATAAGTGCACACACACACACACTCTCTTTCACACATGCACTTATGCATACACACACACACCAACATACGCATGGACACAAACACATGCAAAAATGAATGCATGAAGAAGCACACATGCATCTGCCCACATGGTCACACAAGCACAATCACATGTGCACATACATACATATGTACATTTACTCCCACGTGCATCCTCTAGCACGCACTTTCATATGCACACATGCATGCACACCTGTACACACATGTACACACATGCACACACAAACACACACAGTTGTAAACTCATGCATACACATGCATGCACACACGCACACATACAAACACATAAACATACTTACACAATCACCAACATGCACATGCACATATATAGTTAGACACAAACACACACACACACACACATATGCACGAAGCCAAACAAACACATGTATCGTATGCACCCACACACAAGGACATGTGGGAACACCTACACACACGAGCACACCCCCCCACACACACACACACCATTGCACAAGTACACATGTACGCCCACACACATATACGTACATAGGAACATACACATATGGTCACACACACACACACACCACACCAAAGCCCAACAAATACACATGCCCACACATATACACACAAAGAAACAAAAATACATACACTTTACCACACACACACACATACCTTTGCACATAGACACATGCACACAAGGTGGTACATGCATGCCAATGCACAATAATCCACACATACACATTCATAGACTTATGCATAAACACATACATAAACACACATATGCACACACACATAAACACACATGCACATGCGTAAGAACATGCATGCAAATCACACACAAGAATAGACATTCACATAAACACACATACACGCACACAGCCACATGCATGCACATATACACTCATAATCACACAAATGCACAAGCACATACACCCATGTGTGCATACACATGCACACACACACACACGTGGGAGTGAGCATGCACACGCACGTACTCATATGCGCACACAAGCACAAACACATTTACAAACATGTACACACACACCCTCACACAAATGCATGAATACAAGAAAAAATGTGTGCACCAAAACAAACATGCATTTATAACACACAAACATGCAAAAACACACATCAACACACTCATGCATGTGCACACATGCACACACACATGCATGCAAACATGCACACATGTATGCAAACATGTACACGTGCATGCAGATACAAAAATAGGAATGCACAGAGACATACACATGCATACACACACACACTTAGACACAAGTGAATCAGTACATACCCATGGCCATGCTCATGTACATGTATACACATATGCACAAAAACTTGTAAACACACACACATACACATACACACAAGCATGCTCACATACATACACAGACACATTTGCACACACTAGCAAACCCATGCATATACACGTTACCACACACACACACCTACACTTGCACACACTTCCATATGCAAACGCATAAGCACACACACACATGTGCATAAAGAAGCACACACACACATGTGCACACATGCATGCACATGCACAAACTCACATAATCACACGCATGCACACAAAAATGCACTCATGCACATAAACACACAAGCACATCCACACTTATGTGAGCATACACACATGCACAAAAATGCACATGCACACACACATAAACACTCACACAAACATAAGCACACCACATGCACACATAAATGCAAGCACAAAAGCACATAGACTCACCCACCTTCACAAATTGAAGCATACACATGCATATACATGTGAGCATGCATTGGCACATCTATACACACATATACACACACACACACTCACATACAAGCACACACACACCCCTACACATTCAAGTATATGTACATACACAAACATATACATAGGCACACATGCATAAACCACACAAATACCACATACACACACACACATACATGCACACATCCACATACACATATGCGAATAAACATAGAGGCATACACACATGCACACAAATACACACACATACAAATATACACACACACATATACATGCACACATCCACATGCACATACACATACACAAACACTCACACACATGCATAAATACACATACAAACATCAACACATAAAAACATACATACACACACATGCACACACACTCACACACATGTACACAAGCACAAAAGCACACATGTACACAAACACATGCATAAATAATAGGCATTCACAAAAATACACACACACATGACCATGCACATGCACAAATAGACACACATACAAACATGAAGAAATGAACACACACATACATACACACACACTAGCATGCATGCCACAAACACACATACATGCACACACACATGTACTCACACATTTCCACAAGCATAACCACACAAACACACATGGATATGCAATTACATACACACACGTAGACAGACACATAAGCACTCACAAGCACACACGCACATGCATAAACAAACTCACATGCAAATGCATGGTAGAGACACACACACACATGTATTTGCAAGCACGCACACACACACACACACAAACACATGCATTAACACATAATTACAAACACGCATGTACATAAAAACACACATATACATGAAAATGCCCATATGTGCATATGATTACACACATACACAAGCTCACAAACACACAAATAAAAGTACACACACACACACACATGTGTATAACCACCCACATACACACAAAGATGCCTACACACACACTTGCACACACACAAATACAAACTCACACAAACACAAACACTCACACCCATGTGCACACAAGTAGACAAACATGCAATTACGGATTCATCCACACACACTCTCACACATGCACAAAGACTCAAACACACACCCCACACACACACAAATGTATACGTGCACACATACAACACTAACACATATGCATACACATGGACACATGCACATGTACACAAACACCTACAAATACTCAGACACGCACACACAAAACTCTTGCACATATGCACACACACATAGAAAGGAAAGCATACATGCTTATGCACACACACACACACATGCATGCAAAAACATATGCACACACACAAACCACTCACATGTAAACACACACAAACCACTCAAGTGTAAACACACATGCACTCACATGCACATCCACACAAACATGTGTGCACATGCATACAAGCATACAAGAAGACACATGTGCACATACATGGACAAACACAAGTACCTGCACTCACACACATGCTTAAGCACACAAACACATGCATACACACATAAACAAATGCATACAAACATGACCCACAAACTAACACAAGCACAAATGCACACACACGCAACCACACATGAACAAACACATATGCACTCATGCACACACGTTCACACATGGCTGCTTGAACACACATGCACATGTATAACAAAACATCCACACACACACACACACACACACACTCATACACTCACATAACCACATACTCACATGCACACAAGCTCACATATGCACATACACGCACACACAGTTACACACACATACATGCAAACACAAATGCACATAAACACATGTGCACACATACAAGCATATCCAAAGGCACACACATGCATGCACAAACATACACATATGTCCACACACACACATATCTACAAACACACACTAATGTACTCATGTAGTACATAACACGTAGACACATGTGTACATAAACACTCACACATTTGTGCATACATGCACACATACACACACACATGCAAACAAAGAAACACACGTACACACATACAGAGACTTTTGCACATAGATGAAGAGAAATATGTAGCATCACACACATGCACATGAATACACACACGAATGCACACATACACTAATATATGCACATATGCCCATGTACACACACTCACACATGCACTCACATAAACAAATAAACACACACACAAAATCCAAAGACATGAAGACATACACATAAAAACTATAGACACGAACACACACACATAGGTGCACACACCCACACAAACACACACATATGTAGGTGCACATGTGCATGCACACATACACACATAGATATATACATGCAATCACTCTTAAACCCATACACAAGCACACTTGCATAAATACATATGCATGCTTATATGCACATGCACTCAAATGCAGACACAAACATACACACTCACACATGCCCAACAACACACACAAATATGTACACACATGTGCATATAGGAGAACACTTGCAAATACACACAAGCACACACACACACATAGACACAAAACACATGCATAGATGCATGCATGCACACACTCACACACATCGACATACCCACATGCAAACAAAGATGAAAATGCATGGACACTTAGCATAGACAAAGACAAACACATAAACACAAGCTCGAACATAAAGTCACACAAATATGAACATGCACATGCAAGTACATCCATACACACATGCACACAAATAGACAAACATGTGCACACACCCATACCTACATACACTCACATGCACAGACATGTGCTCACACTCACATACAATCGCATAGTCATGCACAAATGCATGCACACACACACACACATACCCAAGCACACATGCATATATAATTGCATACACACCCAACACAAACAACAACACATATGCATAAGCACACAAACACACACACATAACATGCATGCACATGGATAGACAAACACAAACACACATGCACATGCAAACACACACACACACCCATACACCCACACACACTCACACAAACCCACATGCACATACATGTATGCACACACACAACCACACACACAACCAATCACACAAACACATATATGCATGTAGACACACATGCACACTGTCGTATACATGCATGCACTCATATGTACACAAGCACACATGCACACATATGCAAATATATGAACATAAATACATGCAAGCACAAGCACACACACATGTGCACAAGCACACACATTCTTTCACACATGTGTGTATGAATTTGCACACACAAACATACAAATGCACACAAACAAACCCACAAAGAAACACACATGCATGGGCCCACATAATCACACAAGCAAATAGACACACATGCATATGCACATATCTATACTTGTACACCCACCAACACATGCATGCTGTAGGGCACACACTTCCATATGCACATGTACATGCACACATGAATACATAAGTGCACAGATACACACATACACACACAATCACACACATGCATGCACACACACACACAAACACAAATGCAATATCAAAAACATGTCCATGCACACATACAATCACACACACACATGCACGAAGCCACACTCAAACATGTGCCTATGTGTGCTTATATACAAAGACACGCACAAACATGCACACACATCCCCATGCACAAAGGCACAAGCGTGCACATATAGACTCATAGCCTCATAGATGCAAATGTGCACAGTTTCACGTGTGCATACAAACATGTGGAAGCATGCATGAACAGTCACCCACTCACATATGCACATATACACACACACACGTATAAATACACATACACCCCCACATATTTACATTCACGTAGGAATACACACACACATGAATGCATGAAAATAAGACATGTATGTTTAATGCATGCATGCACACACATTCACAAAACATGCACACATGTATGCCAAAATGAAAACATGAATGCATAGACACACACATACTTACACACAAGTGAACCAGCCAACACCTATAGCCATTCACACACACATGCATACATATACACATGCACTCACACACAAACACTCATACATAGACATATGCACAAACACACAAGCATGCACACACATAGATAAATTTACACACACTTGCAACCCACACATATGCACGTAACCACACACACACACTTGTACTTGCACACACACTCCTACATACACAAGCATAAGCACATAGACACATGTACATATGCACACACACATGCACATGCACAAACTCATGCAAGCACACACGTACACATAATAGCACTCTCTTACACATAAACACATATGCACATGCAAATAAATATGCACACATGCAAATAAACACACACACACATACAAACACACACATATACACACTTTCACGTACACATCCACATGCACATACACATAAAACTCACACATACGCATAAATACGCATACAAAAATCAACGCACATGATCATACATACACACACATGCATACGTGTGTGCTCATGCACATGCACACACACTCATACACACGTACACAAGCACAGAGGCACACACAAGGCATGCACATATGCACAAAACATATACACACATATATGACCATGCACATGCATGGACATGTACAAACAGACACACACACAAACATACACAAATGCACACATGCTTGCAAATGCACACACGTGTTCCTGTATACAAACACATGCACTCATACATGCCCACAAGCATAACCACACAAGCACACAAGCAAATACAATTAGACACACATGTAGATGCACACATAGCCACTCACAAGCATACAAACACATGCTCAAACACACTCACAAGCATATGCAGTGGCATATGCACACGCATATATGCACAAGCACACACTCACACACAAACACATACATGCATACACAATTGAAAACACATATGCACCCACATATGTGCACCTACATATATGCACATAGTCATACACATAAGCATGAATAAGCCCATATGTGCATAAAATCACACAAATACACAAACTCTTAAACACACAAATAAATACACACTTATATATACACACATACATGTGCACATGAACACACACATGGAGATGTTTGTGCACACACACTAACACACATGCACACAAACAAATGTAAACACAAAAACACACAAATAGTCACACATATGCACACATATATGCACACATAAGTAGACACATGCACATAAAGATGCATGTATGCACACACCCATATGTGCTAACACATGCACACAGACTCACACATATGCACAAAGACTCACACACATCTCCCTACAAACACACAAACATGCATGCAAATATGCACACACATGCTTACACATGGACACACATACACACATGCACACACACACCCACAAACACTCACAAATGCATGCACACAAAGTCTTGCACACATGCACACACATATGGAAAGGAAAGCATACATAGGCTTATGCACACACACATGCATACACACACATAAGTGCACACACACAACAACTCAAGCACAAACACACATGCATTCACATGCACATCCGCACCACACATGCATAATGCATACATACATGCACAAGTAGAGACACGTGGACATACATGGGCAAACATGCATGCTTGCAAACACACACACACACATGTGAAAGCACACAAACACATGCACACACACATAAAGACAAATGTATGCAAACATGCACCCACAAACTCACACATGCACACACACAAAAAATGCACTACATTTAAGCAAACACATTCACACATGGATGCTTGAACACACCTATGCACGCACTCCAAAACACAAAGTTATGCATTCATGTAGTACCACACAAGTACATACATATGTTCATAAACACTCACGCAAATATGCACACACAAATACATGCACACCTATACATAGACCCATACAAATAAAGAAACACATGCATATGTATACACATATGCATACAGAGACACACATAGAAGTAAAGAAACATACACCATCACATGCATGCACACAAACACACACATGAATGCACACACGCACCTACATACACACATGTGCCCATGTGCACACACACTCACATGCACTCACACACACAAATAAATACACACATATACACACAAACATACACATAGGTACATGCACCAAGACACACACATGTATGTAGGCACATGCATGCACACACATGTGTACACACACACATACTTTAATCCATATGCAAACACACACATGAATGCACATATGCACATGCACTCAAACACACAAACATAGAAGGACACATTCACACATGCTCAGTAGCACACACACACAAATATACACAAATATGCAGATAGGCACATATAGAAACACACATCCAAGCACACACACATAGACACTCACACACAGACATAGCCACACGCACTCACATATGAAGATTCATGGACACATAGCTTGTACAAACACAAACACACAATGATACGCTCGAGCACAAAGTCACCCATGTGCAAATATTCACACACATGTACACACACGAAGACACATACAAATTCACACAAATAGAAACACATGTGCACACACACATATACATACACACACTCATATGCACACACATGCACCTACATTCATATACAATCACACACTCATGTACAAATGCATGCACACATGCACACATGCACATACACAAATGCATACACACCCACACACACACTCAACCACACATATGCATATTCACACTCACACACACACAAAATGCAAGCACATGGATAGACATGCATAAACACACATGCACATGCAAACACACATCTGCACACACTCCCACACACACATGCACATACATGCATGCATACACACAAGTTCACAAACGCACACATGCACACGCACACACATAAACACACTTGTGCACACACATGAACACACACACATGCACACATGTGCCCACGCACACATGCACACCTACACAAACATGCACACTCACACACACTAGTAGACATCGATGCACATGAGTACACACATGCACACCCATGACCACACTCACTTGCATGCATGCATACATACAAACACAACACACATGCACACAAACATCCTTGAATGCATGCATACACACACACATAAACACAGACATGTGCACATATACAAACACACACATATGCACACACATGCAAATATATACACACATGCATGCATAAACTTACATATGCACATATACACAAGCACACATGAACACACCCACTTGCACATGCACACAAATGCACACACATGCTTGCACACTCGCATGGCATGCACACATGCACGAACCCACATAACCACACAAATAAGAAGGCATGTGCACACAAATACATATAGACAAAACAGACACACACATGCACAAAAATGCATACCCATGCACTAATACAAACATGCATGCACACACACACATGCATATGTATAAACATAAATGCACATGCATAGACATACAAAGATACACATACAACACATGCAAGCACACACATAGACACACATATACTCACACACATGAACACACAAAATAGACACACATATACTCATGTATGCATACACACACACAAGAAAAAATAAACGTGCATACACACATATATGCATAAAGACAAACATATATACACACACAGATGCATAAACACAAACATACACACACACATAGAGGCACACACAAGCATAAGCACAGACACATGCATACACACTCATATGCACACACACAAACAAATGAACACACACATGCATAATAGCACATGAAAGATGCACACCTACAAGAACACACACCACATGCACAAAAGTGCACACATATATGCACAAACACCCACAAAAGCCCACATATGCACAAAATACACATACATATACACACACACACCCATGTAAACACACATGCATATGTACACACACACATGCATGAATACACGCACATGAACACACACATACATGCATATGCACACATAAACACATATACATGCACAACACACTCACAAATATACACATGCATGCAAGAACACAAATATACACAAACACAAACACATAGAAAAACACAAGCACAGGGACATAGACATGTGCAAAAGCACATACAAGCAAACACACACACAACATACAGGTACACACACATGCACAAACAGTAGATACACACGCATATGCACACCTACACACATGCACATATCAACACACATACACACATACATGGACATATGCACAAATGCATGCACAAATGCATGCACACATGTGCACACTCATACATGCACTCACACATGCAAGCACACATGCACACACACACACACACACCAGCTCACATACAAGTGAAAAGACACACATGCACAAACACAGACACATAAATGAGAACAATAATGGATATACATAAGAGCTTGCACACAAGATGACACATAAGAACACATGCAAAAATGCATGCAAACACATGAATAAACACAAGTGCATGCATACACATGCATATACAAGCATAAACACACACAACCTAGACATTCTATCACTAACACATGCACAGTAAACCCAAACACACAAACTCATGTGCTCGCACAACACACACACATGCACACACACGTGCACATACACACTAATGCATATGCACGTGCATATGTTGGTCTGCATATAAAAAAATACCCAAATACACAAGCACTCACACCCATAAACACACGCACACATAGCCACATACTTAAACACAAACACAGACACACACACAAATGCATGCAAATACACACATCTATGCACCCAAGAGCACACACAAGCACACATGTGTACATGCACACACACATACATGCACAGACACCTATACACACACAGAATAACACACACATACACACATTCATGCGCACACACACACACACACGTATATTCACACACACACACACATAAAACACATGTACACATAAAATGCACAAAAACACACATACACAAATAGACACATGCAAATGTGCATGCACATGCAAACAAATGCACATCCTCACACAATCACATGCACCGACATGCACACAGCTTTTTATACATGCACAATCACACACATGCACATAGACATGAACACATGTAGGCACACACATAGAGACTCACACATATACATGCATAAGCATGCACATGCACATACACACACATATAGGCATACACTCATAGGAACAAGCATATACACATATGTACATGCACATGGACATGTACATACAAAAACACACACATATGTATTAACAAGCACACAAACAAACACATGCACACACAGCACACACACACACATACACCCACACATAAGTGGACACACACAAACACACACATGCATACACACACTCCTAGCCATAAATACACACACATGCACACATACTTGCACACTTGCATGGCACACACACATCTATGTGACCACATACAAACACACATAAGAACACATGTGTGTGTAGGTGCATATATGCCTAGACACACATGCACAAATGAATAAGAATGCACATATATACAAACGTACATCCATGCGCACACATGCACATGCAAATGTATGTACAAGCACTTGCACATGCATAAGCATAGACACATATACACAGACACAGGCTCATAGACATGCACACGCACAAGTACACACACATGCTCATAGACACTCACACGAATGAACACACAAAGACACTTATGCATGTATGTACACACATGTACACTCACATACATAAGCACAAGCATGCACATATGTACATGTATGTACGAACACTCACACACATGCACACACACATAACTGCACACACACAAGCTAACACACCATACTCACACACATAAACATGTATGTCCACACATGAACATGCACATATATACTCATATGCACATGAACACTTACACATGCTCACAAATACATGCACACACACATAAACACACTTATAGTCTCACACAGATGCACATAGCCATTCAAGCGCAAGCACATACACACCCACATTTATAAACACAACCATACATACATGTACGCACACACATATGCACACACACACACGCATGCACATAAACATGCACACACATGCACACACACACACACAAACAATAATGCACATGCACCCAAAAATGCATGCATATACACATACATGCACAAACATAAATACATACACATGTACTCATAGACACTCACACACATGCACAAACACACACATAAGAACATATGCATGTATAAGCACACACATGCACATACATGAACATACACAAACACACATGCCCACACACACCCACGCAAGCACAAACACATACATGCATGCAAATAAACACACACACACACAAGCACTCTCACATGGACATGCACAAATGCATAGACAATACATGCACATGCAAACAACACATAGATAAACATGTACATAAACCCATGCTCACACCCATGCATGTATGCACATGCATGCACATAAACATAGACATAGAAAACCACACACATGTATGCACACACATACACACATACAAACACACAAATATGGCCACATACATAGGAGCACATGTGCATGCCAATGCATATACATATATGTAAGAAGAACCCATGCACACACCCACAACAACTCATGCACATGCACACATGTACACAAGTAGACACAAATGCATACACATGAAAGCACAAATGCACACACACACTCACACACATATGGATGCACAGATGCACACATGCAGACAAACACATACACACACACACACACACACAAAGACACACACACGAATAGACACCCACTTGCACATGCATGCATGCACACACCCATATACACATAAGTGCATGCACACCCATACATGTGTACACACCCACATGCAGACATACACACACATATACATGCATACACACATGCATATATACACGCATTGGTGCACAAGCACAAAATATAAATGCACATATTGAAATACATGTGAACACTTATATGCACATATTTACATGCACATGCACACATTCACATACACATGCCCACACATAAGCAAGCACACACATGCATGCACACACCCACATCCACATGCCCAGACATGTATGCACACACTCACACACACATATGTACACACACATGCTTGCACGTATACACACACATGCATGCACGTGTACATGCACATGTACACATGTACACACACATGAACACATACACATGTACATGTACCAACATATGAATATGTGCATGGAGACAAATGCACACATACATAGACACATAAGCACACATCCACACTCACACCAACCCATACAAACACGAAAATGTAGCCACACACATACATACACATACAGCACACACGTGAACACACAGACACACAAATACACACACATCAACACATAGACTCCTACACCCATAAGCACAGATTTGCATACAAGCATACGAAGACATTGATAAACCTATACACTCAAGCACACTCATATAGTAACACATGCACACATATATGTCATGGATGTAGACACACACACACATCCACACATGGATGTGTAAAACCATTCATACACATATGCAGATGCACAAATACAAACGTTTACACATGCACCCATGCACACCTATGCACACACAGACACTAAAAAAGGAACATGCACACACACACACATACATAAGCACACATGAATACATAGAAACATATACAAGCATACACACATGTGCATTAGCACACACATATAAGCCCTCACACACACACATACACATATGCATGCAAAATACATACATTGGCACACACACTACTATGCATGCTTTCACACAAATTGTCATACACCCACTAACACACACACATACAAACACATGTGCACACACAAACACCCAGACACACATGCATGCATGCACACGCACAGATAAATGTCAACACATTAGCATGCAACCGCATACATAATCACACATGCACATGGACACACTTACACAAATAAATGAACATGCACATGCACGTATACACATATAAATATGTACATAAAACTTCCACACACATGTATGCATATGCACACATGTTAGGTCATCCTTATACTTGGTGAGTCAAACAATAAATATTTAAGATTTTATTTTAATGTACTTGTTTACTAAAAATCAAGTTTAATTTTAATGAAAAAATAATTAACATTTGAAGATGGTGAATTAATGATCTTTAAAGTATAATAGAATATATAGTAAGCATCAAGGATTAAAGATATTTGTATTAGCTTTGAGAAAGTATTTTAATTATGAAATAAAACATTAGCTTATTGATTATAAGGCACTTTCCATTTGTGTCAATTTTAAATCCTACTTGAGCCTCCAATTATTTTATCCTCTCTTCGATTTGGCAAACTAATAGGATTCCATTTTTTAATCCATCAAATCCTTTTCTAGGTTAAATCCCACTTATGTATCTTTGCTAAATTTCATGTTAGGTTGATTGTTAAATTTTTGTTAAATTAAAAAATAAATAATAAAAATAATTATGTTTAAATTTTTATAACTATAAAAATAAAATTACCACCACATCCCATGCTTATGTCCAAATACAGAGCTCTTAGGCCAAGCAAGCTTGAACAGTCACTCGCAACTCTTTGGTTAAGAGATAGAAGGAACCAAATATGTTCGAACCTGATCTTGGTGATGGTGTAATCCTAAATTTGGTTGCATAAGGCAAAGGATCAAGCTTGATAGCACTCAATCCAAGTATGCATATGGCTTGGGTTACACCTATACACGAAATAACTTATAAGCATTGAGTGTGCCAAGGTGATGAAATCTCAAGTGCATAAGGGGAGAGTTAGCAGCACTTAGGCTCATATATAATACTCACACTAAGTATTATAAATAGCACAATCTTTTCAATTCTTACAATGTGAGACTAAACTCTCCACCACCAATCCACCTAAAGAATGGGTAAATTTTCATTATTTTATTATTGATCATATGGAGACAAACTTGCTTATCTATTACATTTGCTTTGGCATTATGTTTGAATATCATGTCTCCCTCAATCAAATGGTCTTTATTATTTGTCTTTAGGTTATAGTTGAGTAATCAAATGATCCATATCTCATCTCACATGATCAAATAGCCTAGATCAAATTTTTCTTATTCCAATCGTCTATAACTCATCCACTTTTACTTCTTTTGATCTAAAGCTGATTTGACTCAAGAGCTCCAGTCGATCCCACCTAATGGTCAATTAGCTAGCCAGTATATGTGTCATTATAGGTAGCTACTTTAGAAAAATTTTTAAGTTGCTTGGAAAAGCATTTTAAGCAGTCTATTAGTAGCTTTTCAAATAGCTTTTGATTCATTTTCTAATGGCTATAACCAAAATGTTTCTATAAATACTTAATCATTATGAATGAAATAACTAATAAATATAAAATATTATTTGAGATCTAAACAAAGAGGTGTAGTACATTCTTTTAGTATAAATTTCTCCTAGCAGCTCCTATGGTTTACGACAGCTTAAAATTCCAAATTCTTCCAACTAGGCCTAAATGTTTTAAGCTTTTATTTTCTTGACTTTGTTCATAATTTTGAGCTTTTTGTGGCTTTTTATATTTATCAATAAATATAAGAAAATTTGTATGTTTTTATTAGAAATTTATTTCATACTATATTTTTCTTTTTCCTTCGAGTTGGCTAGCTCGACATTTGCCAAAGCTCGAGTCTAGTTTGATCTTGTACAGAACTTGAGTTGGGGTTAAGCTGGTAAAAGCCCAGGATATATTTGAACCCATAAAAGCTAGTAAGTTGGAGATGAAATATCGAAAAAAATCTCAAGTTGCAAATCTTTTGATAATAAAGTTTTTCTTGAACATATTTGGGTTGAACCGAACAACCTAAAATTTTTTAGGTACCATTATGACTCCTATTTTTATTTTTTTAATAAAAAAGTTATAGATTAATATATTTATAAATTATTGTTTCTACAAATATAAAATTATTTCTATAAAGAATTAAACATTATTTATAAATTTGAATATCAAGATTTTCTACAAACATAAAATTATTTCTATAAAAAATTTTTGAAAAACACTCACATGGGAAACCATATATGAACATCCACACATGTAGACACACATGTAAACACACGCACACACACATGCACACATGCTAGCATGCACACACTCACGCACTCTTATGCAAACACAAAAGAACACATGTGTAAACATGAACACACGCACACACACAAGCATGCACACAAACAGACATGCACACACATACACATACACACACACATGCATGCACAGACATGCACAAGTGCAAGCTTAAGTACAAAAAAATATATAAACATAGGCTCACAAACCTGTATACACATACACACAGATGCTCAAAAGCACATTCTTGTGCACACACACACTCATACGTATGCAAATGCATGCTTAAAAATGAACACACATGAACACAAAATGACACAATCATACACACACAAGTAAGCAAATGCACACGTGCACATGTACATGCACATGCACATGCAAATGCATAAACACACAAATGCATAAGTGCAGGCTTACACACATAGAAAAACATATGTACACACACACTCACAGATGCACAAACACACAAGTACACATGGAGGCATAAACACACACAAAAGTTTACACACGTGCATACATGCACACAAACATACCAACACACACACACATGTACACACAGACAAATGCACACACATGCACACGCACATGTACATACATGCACATACGCATATGCATACACATGTAGACATACACATATACATGTGCACACACGAATGCATGCACACAGGAACACACATTCTGATGCATACACTCACACACACACACACACTTGCACACAACAAAACCAAACATGTACAAATATATACACATGCACACATAAATGCATATGTATGCATACACAAACAAATACTCATGTGTGCACCTACATACACACATAAACACACATGTATAAACACACACACATGCACACACTCACACACATTTTTACACATGTGTGCATGCACAGACACATACAAACTTGCACACACACAAACACATACACAGACAGACACACATCGTATAGATATGCAAACATGTGTCTGCATACACATTCACACACTCACACACTCACACACTTTCTAACATGCATGCACACACATAAATGCACCCATACATATGTGTACAAACACACACATGTTGATACGTGCACACATATGCACATATACGTACACATGCAGGCACACACACATGCATAGCCATGCACACACATGTATACACACAAATACATATGCAAATATGCATGCTTACAGAGACACACACACGAAAGCATGCATGTAGATGCACACACTTGCACACATAAATCCATATACACACACATACAAATGCAATCCTACAAACATGTCTGTACATGTGCCCGCACACATACACATGCGTGTATGCACACACACACCAACATGCATCCCCTTTACACACACGTATGCTTTTCTTTTTAACACATACAAACTTGCATGCAAACAAACATGCACATGTGCATACACACACACACACACCAACATTCACTATCCCACACACACACATATGCACACATACAAATGCACTCATAAACACATACTTATAGACAAACACGCACACACACATGCATAGCCTAACAAACACATGCACACACATGAATAGACGTGCACCCACACACATACATGCATGAACATACACCCACACACACACACATGCATGCAAACACACACACACAAGAACACATAAACAACATACGCAAACACATTGAAGCACACATGCACACATGTAAAAACATATGAGCATGAACACATGAGCATGTGAACATGCACATACACATGCACCCATGCATACACACGTACACACAACACACATACACACACACATACAGACATGTGCACACAAATACACATGCATGGACACATACACACACATGCAAACATACACACACATATGTTCATACGCATGCACTCACAAGGACACCCATGCAACAAAACACATACACATTCACAACACACACATACATGCACAAAGATATGCACACACATGTATGCATGCACATAAACTCAAGCACACATGTAGACATGTGCACACATATACACACTTAGCAAAACCTACACATACAATATCACACATACACCCACACACATACTTGTAAACACATACACATGCACAAAGAAGAGAACCACACTCACATATCTGCATACAAGTATCCACATGCACATGCAAACAAATGCACGAATATGTGCACTCACACACACAAACATGCACATAAATGCATACATAGACACGTATAAATGTACGACATGCATTCATGCATATACGTGTATGCACGTGTGCACGAACACTTGTATAGTTGTACACATGCACAGAAGCATGCCAGCACAAATTAAAAACTCTTACAAACACTCGCACACACACATGCACACACCGACATATACAAGCATACACATACACAAAACATGCAAACACACATGCACATATTGACACACACGCCCATACCCACACACTAAATACTCACACACACACACCCAAGCACACACACATACACAAACGCACTCATGTGCAAATGTATAAGCACAAACATGCACACATAAACACACCCCCACATATGCACACACAAGCATGCCAGCACACCTACACACACGTATGCACAAATGCACAAATGCTTGCAAAACACCCACGTACAACCATACGGTCACACACATGCACACCCATGCACACATTCATACAAACACAACAACACAAATACAAACACGCACAAACACATGCACATGCACATGAATATACACACATATATGCACACCCACACACAAGCACATGCACACATACAAATGTAACTACACACACACAAATGCTGATGCACATACATGCACACCTTGCATGCTCATATACACACATGCACACATAGGAACATACACATACACATTTACAAGCTCATGCACATATATGTATGCATGCATGCATGCACACACACACACATGTATACACATGCACACAAAGATGCACAAACACTTCCACAAATACATTCATACACAAAGATGCTGGCACGCACACACACATGCATGCATGCCCCACACATGCAAACACCCACTCATGTGTGCAATCACACATACATAAACACACTCACACATATACACAGATACACACAGATGCTAATGTACACACAAAAATGCACATCCAAATACGTGCACACTCTTTCATGCTAATATATAGAGATGCACACATAGACACACATGCATATACACATGAACACATATGCACATATATTTATGCACACACATGTACAAGCTCATGAACACATATGCATGCATGCATGTATGCACACAATGCACACACACTCACAAACACACACACATACATACACACACATATGCACACACTCTCACACACATAAACACTTGCATGCATACTTTCACACACAAAAACATTGGCACACACACGCACACATACACAAATGCACACATGCATACACCAACTCATGTTATATGCACACACACATACAACTGTACTCATGCACACACACACGCACAAACATGCACACACACATACACATGCACACCACACACTCACACACACATAGGCAAACACATGCACATAAATGCATGATTGTGTACATGCAAGCATGTATGCACACATGCATGAACACATACACACATGCACCCACCCACCCGCACACGTGCTAGAACTTATGAAGACATTAGTACACACAAAGATGTACAACCACATGCACCTACATGCATATGCACACAAGCACTCAAACACATGTTCATGCACACAAACACATGTAGATGCTCATGCACACACAAGCACACATTTATATGTACACGCACACAAAAACACATGCACTTGACAAACTCATACAAACACAAATGCACACACACAAATGCATAAGCACATACATGCCCAAACTTGCATTGTCACACATAGGCACACACTCAGACGCATGCACCATTAGACACATTCATATGCACAAATGCAAATGCACACGAACACACACATATAGACATGTGCACACATGCACATGCATGGATGGACTCACAAACACACAAGCACACATGTACACAAACATCCACACACACCCATGCTCATGAACACAAACACACACATATGCACCCACACACACTATGCATGTGTGAACCTACATAGACATGCACACACACACAAATGCACATGCCCATGCACAAAAACTTATGCAAGCATACACACACATGCACACATGATTACACACACAAACACAAACACATGCACACACAAGCATGCACACCCACACAGACACGTGTACATACATGCACATGCAAACGCATGTAGCAACACACACATGTAAATGCACTCATATATGAAAACACACATGGACACACCTATGTACATTAACGTACACATGTGCACATAATCTTAGACACACACACAGATACACACACCAAAACAAAAATACATACACATGCACACAAACACACATGCACACAAACACACATGCACAGACATATGCACACTCCTATGTCAATAGAAACTAGAAAACAAATAGTCATAAGAACATGAATGGACTTATATACACATGCACATGAAAACACATACTCATAATCACACTCATGCTCACACACATACACATAAACATGCACAAACACATGCGAAGACACACAATTCAGCCACAAAACACATGCATGCACTTGCCCAAACACACACATACACATGCACATACATGCACACACACACACACACACACGCACAAATGCTTGCATGCACACACACTCACACCAACACATGCACACACAAACATTGAAATACACACACATGCTTACACACACAGGCACATTAACATGCACATATGCTCACAAATATGCACACATACACACTGTCATAAATGCATATGTGCAACCCATTAATACACTTACATAAGAAGAGCACATTCAAATGCACTCACACAAACATGCACATGAACTCCCACAAATAAGCACAGCTAGAAGCACTCATAGAAAAATGCACAAAAAAACACAGTGGAACATTACACATGCACATTGATATACATGCACACACACACACACAATCTGACATACACATGCACACATGCATATGCTTAAGCACAAACACATGCACTTGCACCCACATACACATGCACTCACACACACAAAATAAAACACACTAACACATAGGCATGCACACACACATACATGTGCACACATATATGCACAAATGCATGCACACAGACATGTACAAACACACATGCACTCACATGTACTTATACATGTGCACACAACACATGTACATGTGTGCACATACTAACATGCTCCAACATGATCACACACACATACACACACATGCACACACACACACATGCAAACAAATATGCATGCATATACACACACAAATACACATGCACACTCACACCCATGTACACACACAGATATAAACATATACATACATGCACACACACACACACCCAAAACACACATTCACATGCACACTTATGCCATGAGTACACCCATATGCACATGTCTATGCACACATAAAGACACACACACACACACACATGCATATGCATATATACACACACCAATGGACAACACACACATGAACACATGAATGTACAGACACACAAAAACACATGCGTACACACACACACACACTTCAATGCACATGCACACATCATTCATTCATGCAAGCACACATATGAATAGGCACACAAAACAATATGCACACACCTATGCACACATCCACACAGACACACTTATAGGAACACAAGCACACTCCCACACAAACTCACATGCATAGACACACATGCTAATGCACACAAATGACCATGCTTAGACATGCATACTCACATGCACTTGAATATGCATATGTAGGCACACATCACACATGCACATAAACATGCACACATGCATACACACGTGCACAAACACACACATAAGAACCTACACTTGCAAACATGCACATACATAGACGTACATATATTCACGCACTCATGCAAATACACACATGCACATACATGCATGCACATACACACACACACACATGAATATATACATGCATATATGCACTCGCACATGCACATATATGCACATGCACATGCACGTACAAGCATAGGTATATACACACAGACCCACACACATGCATGCACACACACACATTCACATGAAAAAAAAAAGCTCAACCAATCACACACATACACGTACACACATAAATGCATACACCAACACATGCTCACAAACATGCATAAATATACAAACACACACACATGCAAGCATATGCATATATACACCTGCATGCACGTGCACAAACACATGTATAGTCATATGCACACACATGTGCAAACAAACAAATGTGCTCACATAAATATACATCCACGCACATGCGCAAAGACACACATCTAAACAGATTCACACTTGACCACAAATACATGCATGCACACATATGCAGACACACATGCACGCATGGACAAATACACGTACATGTACATGCATGCATGTACACACAGACGCATATACACACCCACACATGCATATGTAGAAAGACACACAAACACATACACACATGCACATGTATACACACCCCAACAACACAATCAGACATATCCATAAATACCTACACACATGCATATGGACAAACATGCACATATATGCACACACACACACACACACACAAAAAACACACACATGCTCACACATGCACAAATGCATGCCCACCCACACAACCACACACGAGTTGATAGACACAAACATGCACACACACATATACTCATACACACATGTAAATACACACACGTATATTCAAACAAATGCACATACACACATTCATAGACACATGCCTGCATACACACACATACATGCACTAACAAGCACCCACACACATAGATGCACCCTCTCACACATATAAACACATATAGACTTTTGTGCAAAAAAGCTCACACAGACAAATGCAATTGCATTCACATACGCACACATGTGTACACATACACATACAAAAACACATGCACATGCATATACATACAAGCACTTGTAAGAAAGCACATAAACATGCACACATACACACATGCAAATGTAGTAGCATAAGAACATGCATTCACATGCACACACACACAAACATATGGACAAACACATGTGCACACATGCATACAATTACACGCACAAACACACGCATGCAAACACAAATGCACACACACAAGTGTTCATAAATGCAATCACATGTGCATAATTACAAACATGTAGGCACACACAAATACCCATACATACACATATTTTTGTGTGCACACGTACATGCTCATGCACACAAAAAAACTTACCTATGCACTCATACACACATGCATGCATGCTCATATGCACACTTACATGTGCACAAATGCACACACAAATGCACACACAAATACACATAGGCATACGTGCACACACATACTGTCCTCTACACACACAAATGCACACATAAACAAGAACACATGCATCGATGCACACAAAAACACACGTAGAAACACATATAGGCACACACACACATGTGCAAACATGCAAACAGAACCATTCACACACACCAAAACCCAAACCTATAGATACACCCACAATAATATACACACACATAGACACACATGCGCATACATACACATACATGCATACATGCACACATGCTTGGGCACACACCCACACACACACTCACACCAATATTCTTAATCACACACACTCTCTCATATACACAAGCAAAAACATGTACCCACAAACATGCATAAGTACATGCATGATTGCATAAACACATACACACGCACATGCACAAATACACTTTCATGCATACACTTGGACACCCATCCACCCACACGCACAAGAACACATGAACATACAAGTATACACACATAAAACTGCACACTCCTATACACATGCATGAATGCAAAACCATGAATTCATGTGCACAAACACATTTACTTGCATGCACTCACATATACACACACAAATGCATGCACACACACATGCACTGACTCTAGCACAAACCTGCACACAAACATGCATATGCATACATGTGCACATGCACACACAATTGCAGACACATGCAAATTCACACATACAAATTTTGAAGCACATACATGCACACACATGTATCGATACACAGACACGAACACATTGATAAATGCATACACACTCACATGCATAGGCACATGCCCACATATGCATGCATGCATGCACACGCAAACACACCCACATGGATGTATACACACATACACACATGTATGCACACACACATGCATATGAACACGCACATGAACAAATACTTGCACACACAAACACATTTACACACACACAAATACACACTTAAAACAAGGCAAACAAATACACCCACAAATACACAATCATGCACATGCAATAAGACATACACTTGCATATGCATAGGCACACACACATGACCAAACATAGGCACAGATACATGCACACACACGTGCATGCACACTCAAGCACATGCATAGGTACAACTACTCACAAATGTACACATACATGTGCATGCATGTACACACATATGCACACACTCATGCTTAAACAAATGTGTACATACACATGCAAACACACACATACACAGACAAGCAAGCACACAAGTACATACACGTATGCATTCACACATACACACATATATGCATGCATATGCACACACTCACACATGCGTCCACACGCACGAATGAACATAGACACATGCACAAACTCCTAAACATCAAAACACCTAAACATACAAATACACATGCATGCAAACACATATAGGTGTGTAGGCACACACACTCCTACATACATGCACACATATACAATGTCTCATGCCACACACATACACACATGTGCACAAATGAACACACACGAATGCACAAATGTGCACACGCAAAAACACACAAAAGCATAAAATGCTCACAAATGCATACAAACATGCACACATATGCACACACATGGACATAAACCAGTAAACACAACCACAAACACATCTGCACAAACCCACACATGCACAAACCCTCACATGTACACACAAGAATAAAGACCCAAACAAGAGCACAAACAAAAACATATACATAGATGCACAAACACACAAGAACATACAAATTTGCAAGCATAATCATGCACACACAAACATGCACACAAAAACACACACAAAGCTCAGGCTAGTACATGCACGCACACATGTACACACCCATGCATACAAATGAGCTCACACACATGGAAATACACCTGCATACACACACATGCCCAAACACACACACATGCATGTGCACACATGCACATGCACACAGAAGAGCTCACATACATGGAGTACACCTGCACACACATACATGCACAAAAACATGATCATGCACACACATACACATGCACACTTATGCACACAAGCACATGCACAAACATAGATGCAGACAAACATACATATGCACAAGAATGCACACATACACATCAAAATACAAACACAAGGCCACACACACAAGCATGCATACACACATACACATATGCACATGCACATAAACAAATGCACACACACACACACGTTTGGACTCACACAAGCACGTACATATACAAACATGTGCACATTTATGCATGCACATGAACACACATGCAATCACACATGCAAACACATGCATTGACACACACACACACAAATGCATGCATCTATTTGTCCACAAACAAAAATACTTACACATAGACACACACACACCCACACATTTGAACATGCAAATGCACATGCATATTGGCACAAACATAGGTACACATGTCCATGCAAATAGGCACATACACGTACTCATACATGTACACTCAAACACATGCACACCCACACAATTATACCAATGCATGCACTCACGCACATGCACACCCAAACATACACAACATGCACACACAAAGGCATAAACACACATGACCATGCACACACATGCACACATGTACATATGCACACACACATAACTACACATGCATATACACAAACACAACCACTCATGTGCACACACACAAACACAGATGCACATAAATATAAATACACACACACACACACAAACGTGCACATACACACATGCATGCATGCACATAAGCATACATCCACACATATACATACACATGTAGAGACACATTCGCACATACACACGCAAAAACCAACACATGCATAAGATCACAAAAACATGCACATGCACACATGCACACACACATGCACACATGAACAACTGCATACAAACACATGCACATACATGCAGATAGACATGCAAACATGCTCACACACAGACACACACACATATACATACATATCTTTGCATGCACACACACATATAAAGAAACAAACATGCACACACATGCACATGGACAACACATGTATGCACACATGCAAGCACACACAAACATGCACACATGTAAATGAACAAGCAAATGCACAACCTTGTGACACATACACACACATATATACAAATACACACAAGCTTAAACACACACACAGACATGTGCCCCATGTACACAAACACATGTAAACACACATGCATGCACATATTCACGAACACAAACACACAGACATGAATGAACACACCAACACACACAAACATGCTTGTGCACATATGCACACACACACATACGTACGAACAAACATACACATGCACACCTATACATACATACATGCACATACACATATACATCGACACCCCCACCCAACACACACACAAGCACAAACACATAAACACACAAACACTCAACACTCACACATACATGCACACCATCAGGCAGACACACATAGGCACACGCTCATACACAGACACAAGCATATGCTCACATGTAAAAGCATATACATACAGATACGCACAAACACAAGCACTTATGCACAAACACTTATGCACTTGAACACACATGCACAAGAGTACATATACACACAAATAGGAATGTATGCACAAACACACACAAGCAAAAGCATGTCTGCATAGAAACACACATCTACATATGCACATACAATCAAACAAATGCACATGCACCCATAACTACACACATGCATACACATACATGCATCCACATGCACACACCCACATACACACCCATATGCACCCAAGCATACACACATAGAAATATGTGTAAATTTTTAGATACACACACATAGACACACTCCAAAACACACACATGCCCTACATATGCACACATACACACAAGCACCCAAATACACATAAACAACCACTAATGCATATGCACATGCACATAGCCACACACACACATGTAAGTAGACACACAAATAGATGCACTTACGTGCATGCTTGCATACAACCACACATAAACATGCACCCACACACAAAACATAGAGGCATTCACACACACACACATAAGCACATTCACACATGCAAACACACACAAGAAAGACATGTGCATGTGCACATGCATGCACATACACACACCAACATGCACGTATGCATCCACATGCACACACTCAAATGCACACACACCCACATACACACACAAATACACACACACACACTCACACACACACAAGCACATAACAAATCCAATAGAAGCACTCACACATGCACTTATGTGCATGAATGCATGCACATGTACACACACATGCACCAACACTTAAACAAAAACACACACACATGCATGCATACACCCACCCACACACACATGCACACTCATGCACACACACACATGGACACATATGTATGCTCACACACACATATGTACACCCACACATACATGTACAAACACACACATATATGCTCACAAACAAAAATATTCACACACATGTGCATGCATGCACATGCACAGGTAAACGCATACACACACAAGTGCACACACATGCAAGTACACACACCCATCTACATATACAAATGCACACACAATGTTTGTGCATGCATGAACTTAAGTGCACATGCTCATAAGTATGCACATGCATGTACAAAACTGATGTACACATGCACACACACACACACATATACACATATAAATATGCATGCACATACATAAACACATACATACACACATACACACACACATGGAAGTACTTGCTCATGCACACACCCACACCCACATGCACACACACACGCATACACACACAATGCATGCACACACAAAAATACACACACACACATATGCACATGCACACACATACACATAGATAACACACACACACACAAATATACACACACACACACATGCATAAACACAAAAACATATATACACACACATATGCATATACATGTACACACATACACTCTCAAACATACATGCACACACTAACACACACAGGCTCACAAACACTCATGAATGCTCTTACACACACACACATTAACATACACACACATATGCATGTACACATACACACACATGTACACACATGCACATATACATGCTCACATACCCCCCCAACATACACACACACACTTAAATATATGCATGCACATATCTACACGAGGATAAACATGCACATAAACACTTCCACACATGAACAATCACACATGCACAAAGATGTACACGCACATACGCACACATGCACACACACACACACTAACGTGCATATGCACACACATGCCAAAACACAAAACATGCATGCACCCACATTGGTGCTTACTATTAGTTATGACACCACCTATTTTATGGGAACAAAATAATTGTGTTTTTTTGCTATTGCTGTTCTCGAGTGTCTTTCAAATCATTACCTTAAGATTTTATAGCTTCATTTAATTATAGAGTTTTGATATAATGTTTCATGAAGAAATCCATAATTAAAGTAATGTAAAGTTGTGATGGTGACCATGTGATAGTTGTAATGTAAATAACTTATCAAGGAGCTATTGATCATATTATTGGTAGAGTAGCTAACCATTAAGAGTTCATCTCTAAAACATCTACTGGTTTCATCATTTATCCTAGCATGTGTTTACATATGTCATAATTAGGTTACATAATATTATTCATTCTCTTACATGATCATTAGTTTTTAGTGCATTATTATTTTAGTACATAGAAAACTATTTTATTTACTTTAATAACTACAAAAATATTTTAAAAGTAAAAAAAAAAAATTAATTTTAAAAGATGACTTGAAAAAACAAAACCTTGGCCTAACAACTCACACATGACTAAGCCTAGAGGCTAAAGGCCAAGGGGTTCAAACGGCTTCTTGATAACAGTCCTTGGGGAGCTTTAGGTTAAAAGATAAAATAAACCAAATTGAGTCAAGATTGAGTCTAAGTGGATTAAATTAGGTTAAGAAATAACTCTTGAATTGGCTTAGGCATATCATATTAGGAAAAATCATGAACTATTAAGTAATAGGATTAGGTCATGTCAAGTCAATAAATATATGCACAGGCGACTTGGGTCATTACTTCCTAAGAGCACCAAGGGATAGTCAAACACATTAGGCTAACCTTTATATGTGAAATAAGTATTATAAATGGTATAAATCATATACTAGCTTGTAATACGGGATTAAAAATTAGACCAATTTGCTTTTGAACTAGAGCAAAATAGTGCCATCTGATTACACATTTTTGTGATCAAACAATTAAGATCGCATTCAACTTTATGAATGGTAAGTTTCATCAAACCATTCATCTAGCAAGCTAGATCAAATGTATGAGATCAATTTTTCCATTTTGAATAGTAATTTTCATCTTACTTCCCATATGTAAATTCTTTCAAATGATTATGAGCTTCTCTACATTTGTGAATAGTACATTTCATTTAGCCATCCATCAATAGAGCTTGATTAAATGAATGAGATTGTCTCTACCATTATGAATAATGTTCTTGCCCTTTAACACCATCCATCCAACATGTGAGATCTAATGTTCTAGATCTAATCTCACTTAAATTTGACATAAACCCTTTATTCAATATTCTAATTGAGTGGATCCTATTTTATCTTCCTAGATCAACTGCTAATCACTATTCCTACTCATAACTAGTGTTTTAGAAAGATGTTTGTGTTTGTTTTGAACATAGAATTATAATTGCTGTTTTAGGTGACCTTTTATAGTCATTAAAAAATTTTGTTTTCATCTAAAATATTGTAATATAAATAGAGGAGTCTTAAGAGATTGAGGGTTAATGATTTAAACTTTCTACATTAATATTTTAGGAAGACAAAATGCAAAACTAAAAATTATAATCTAATTTCAACATTGAACTATTATTTATAACTCATTTTTTTGTCTTTCTTACATCATCAATTTCTTTGATTGTACACCTTATTAGTGAATTCTTTAAAATTGATCCTTTATTTCCTTATTTTTTTTTATTTTTCAAGAAAAGTTCATATTAAAGCAAGTTCTTTATTAATTCCATTTTTTTATATTGTTAATGCATTTTGATAATGTTTTGGATTTAATATTTCAACACTAAGACTTTTAGATTGTTTTAACATTTTTCATATATGTATTCATATTCTGACATCCTAATCCATAAACTTGTGTTATATTTGTTGTTACAAGTAACTAGTGAAACGTTATGGGTAATTATTATTTTGTATTTTACTTCAATATTGTAAGATTTTATAAATGAGATTGTGATAGTGGACCTCTACCTATTATGATAAACAACTATAGTTTATAAATATTACCTCTACCTACTATGATGAAAGAGAGTGGCTTTGTTAGGGGATCCTTGATCATGTCAACTGGGGGTGGATGTAGGCACGAGTTAGATCAAACCACCTAAAATTCTCTTATCACTTTTATTTTCTTTATTATTATATAATTTATGATATTTCTACATTTAATAATACTTAATTAAAAGCACATATAAAAGAAATTTATCAAAATTATTTTTATTAAGCATAAAATATTTTATTTAAAAACTTTTTAAGAACTTTATAAATTTTATTTTATTTTTTATTTTTGTTTTAAAAAATTATTAAATAAATGATTGTATGATTTAAAAATTTTTATTTATGAAAAGATTTTAAAAATAGAAAAAATTTTAAAAGCATAATTCACCCCCAACCCCACTTATGCATTACCTCAACATTGATTGCATCAAGTTGTTTCAGAGCAGGCTATATCGAGGGATAAAATTTCTAAGAGAAGAACTCATCTTTTTCATTTCTTGTTATGTGGTGAATTTTTATTTATATTGTTAACTACAAGGATCCACCTATGTTTGAAGGTCAAAATTTTTCTTTATAAAAATGATTTTAAACCTTCTATTTTAAATATTAATTTTGATTTATGGTTTTCATTTGAAAAGTTTTTATTATTTAAAACAAGTTTCATTAATAATATTGAAGTTTAAGGCAAATAAATCCAAAAATGAAATATCTTTATTTTTATTTTTTTAATTAATTAGAACCAATATCTGTCATCTAAAAATTTGTTTTGAGGCTACATTATTACTAAAAACTTTATATGACAAATAAGTTATGTTTTTTTCCCAAGATAAGAAGCACATGAGAAATAAAAAAAGGAACAGCGAAAGAAGAAGAGAGAAGCTTTATGCTTCTTAAAAGCAAGCTCTTTATTCCAAGGTGCACAACATATTTATTTCTCTAATAGAGATAATCATATTGTTAATGATGATGAATTGATTATTTCTTTTGATGAACTTATAGTTGTGGATAAGAAATTGATTGGGATGTATGCAAGACTTATAGTAAAATATGACAAATAAGAGCAACATTTTTACTTGTTAAAATACCATAAAGGGAACTTAAATAAAAATGTACAACTTTAAAGTGATTTACTTATACATGCTATTAATTTAAGTACCATACAAAATAAATTTGATGAATGTGAGGCATCTTTAACCTTAGGAAATTCATGTATTGATTCTTTAAAATGCTAAAATATTTCTTTAAAAAAAATTATTTTAAAAGAAACCATAGCAAATATTAATTTGGTAGAAAAAGAGTTAAATAAATTTAAAAACATGTTTGTTCTTGTTTCTTCATGTTCTTCTACTTCATATCCACATTCATATGTGCCAATAAATTTCCACCTTGAACTCATATCAATAGAAATAATAATATTATGAATATAAATTCTAATGTTACATTTTATTTTACTCAAATTATAGATTGAAATGTTCTTATATATATATATCTATGTGTGTGTGTGTGTATCAATGATAATAAAAGTTATTCTATTTCATGTATGCATAAACATTTTTCATCATATTACTATATGATAAAAATAAAACCAGTTTACACATTTTGCATTTTCATGCTAAATCCCAAGTTGTATGCTATTATTGTTATAAGCATGGACATATTTCTTATGATTAGCAACTTAGAAAATCCATCTATTTAAAGTAATATAAATATGTATGGATTTCTAAGGGAACATGTTTGAGAAATACTTTTACAAAAGAACCTCAACCACTCACTATCACAATTGAACCCATGATATTTTGGGTTTCTAAATTTAAAGCTTAGGTAGTTGTATTTGTTTATCACCATAATTAGGATCTATGGAGACAAAAATTACCTTATGATTTTGTATGTGGCTCACTTGCAAAATGTATGTTGTTCTTATTTTTAAGAGAAATAGTTTAATCTTCTTGTTCGCTTTGTAAGAATTATTTAATATTCCTTTAGGAAAATTAAATAGATTATGTTTTTATATATAGTTTGAATGTCAAATGCTAACTTAGAAGAGCTTTAGGAAGATGAGAGTATCAAGATTTATGATATTTTTTGACTTTTTATCATGAAAAACAAAATTAACAAGGTTTTTTGCTTAGATTATTAAGTTGTTGATATAAGAAATATGAATCTATTTAGTGCAACATTAAACTTATCTACAATTTATTGAATTAATGATTACATGTGAGGTAAGTGAAAGTCATTTGGAATGACGTAAGTTATGAATTCCATAGAAGAATGTCTAAGAATTCAAATTGGAGCTTAATGTGATAGATAGCATTCATATATGTTAAGATCTTAGAGTATTTATTAGAAATTAAGGAAATAAGTAATAATATGTAAAACCTAAAGATTTGTTAAAAAATGTTATTATTCTACTATTTCATCGTGTTGTTGATAAATAATAAAAGATTCTTTTTACCAAATCATTATCTATTGAAACCTATCACAAGCTTACATTATTCTTAAGCATAATTAACCCATTTGAGTGATTATGAAAGGAAGAGAGTCTAGTGCTAAAACTTAGGGAGAGTTAACATGTTTATCTATTAAGTGTACCCTTGGTCATTATTTAATAAAATATTCAATAATTAATATTAAAGAAATAATTTCTTAAATAATTACTAGAATGCTGTTGTTATGTTATGAAAGAGATTTAGAGTAATGAAAAAAAAATTCTTTGTTAGTCCATATCATATTGTTAAAATTACAAATAATATCTACAAAAAAACTCTCTTAGTCATTTTAGTTAGAATTTTTAACAAGTACTTTACTTATTATGAATTAAGTGCATTTCTTAGAACCTATAGATGCATATCAAACATTTTATTGTGTATCCTTTTACCGTTTTAAACTTAAAAGAGGGGAAGACCTTGTAAGCAAGTTTAATCTTATAGATTTATTTTAAGTTGATTTTCAATAAGAATTGCCAAAAACATACATAAAGAGAGTGATAATGTTCAAAATCATAAATGTTATTAAACTAAACATAGGTGAAGTGCATGATAACAAATTAGCATTACTATATTTTTCTTATGAAGTTTCATGATTAACTTTTGTTCATGCTTATTAATTAAAAAATCCTTTTTGTTTTGATATTTTATTTTGCAAAGATTTATTGCAACTTGTACCCTTGGTAGTTTAAAGATAAATTATGTATAAATAATATTATTATTTGCACTACTTGTTTGCATGTTTTACTTTATTTTAACTTTTGATGCATAGCCAAAAAAGGGAGAGATATGTGTGACATAATAAACATTAATTATATCCCAAGTTTGTGATACAGTTATATGAATTACATATATTGAGGGGGAGCAAGAATATAAGGGGAGCATGTGTATGCTTGCATGATTTATATCTTTTTATTTCATTTTTTCATCAATGGTTTTGCTATCATTAAAAAGGAGATATTTTTATACCATTGGTTATAGGACCACTTGTTTCATAATAACAAATGCATTGTGATTGTTTCTCTAATATTTTTCTTGAGTGCATTTTAGGTCATCCATCTTAAGCTCTTGTAGGATCAATTAATCAAAGAATTATTACCCAAATGCTTCACAAAGCAATCAACAAGTGAAGCAATGTCAAGCAATGATGGTGGCCAAGCTACAACTATTTCTTAAATTACATATCAAGAAGTCATTAATAAAATTCTTAGTAAAGTAGCTAACAATTAGGGGTCCATATCTAAAACATCTACTGGTTTGATTATTTGTCTTATCACTTATTAAAAATGACATAATTAGGTTGCATAGCATCATTCATTCACTTGTGTGATCATTAATGTCTTACACATTATTATTTTAGTAATTATAAAAATATTTTATTTATTTTATTTGCTACAAAAAATTCTTTAAAAGTAAAAAATAATTAATTTTTAAAAGGTGGCTTAAAAACATTTGGACTAACCACATACATAGGCCAAGCCTAAAGGATCAGACTAAATGGCCCAAATTATTGGTGGGTAAAAAACGTTGAGGAAGCCAAAAGTCAGAGGACAGGGTAAATGAAATTGGGTCAAGCTTGAGTTGCAATCATGACAATTCTTTATTTACCTTGGATTAAATCAGATTAAGAAATAACTCCAGAAAAGGCTTAGGTGTACTGGGCCAAGAGCACCAGAGGCATCCAACCCCACTAAGTTAACCATTATGCATAGACAAAGTATTATAAATGATAAACATCATATAAAAACTTGTGATATGGGACTAAAAAGGAACCTTAATTGCTTCAAAACTAGAGTGAACAAGTGTTGTCTAATCGTGCATTTTTGTGATCAAATGATCAAGATTGCATCCTTTTTTATGAACTATAGACTCTATTTAACCATTCATTTGACATGCTTGATTAAACTAATGAGATCAGATCAGCCATTTTGAATAGTAATTTTCATCTATAATACATTTATAAAACTTGAACAAATGGCTAACATTTTCTCTACATGTGTGAACAATGCATTTCATCTAGCCATCCATACATAAAGCTCAATTAAATGGCTGAGGTAGTCCTTGTCTTTGCAAATAATACTCTTGCACATTAACATTGTCCATCTAGTATGTGGGATTTAATGATCTAGATCAATTCTGGCTTGGATTAGAACTTGACCCTTTATTCAGCATTTTGATCGTGCGACTTTTGTTCCATCCTCTTAGAGCAAATAGCAGTAGTTTTCCTACTCACAATAAGCATTTCAAAAAGTTGTTTGCATTTGTTTTGGATGCCAAATATTTTAAGTGACCCTTTCTAGTCATTTAAAAAATTATATTTTACTATAAAATATTCTAATATAAATAAAGGAGTCTTAGGAGTTGGAGGATTGATGATTTTATCTTGCTACATAAATATCTTTGAAAGTGAAGGAACAAAACAAAAAAAAATGCAATTCAATTTTAATTTCTTTGCTAGAGTCCTATTTGTAACTTATTTTTCCTTTTTCTTGCTTCAACATTCTCTTCAATTGCATATATTAGTGGTGATTTCTTTTCAATTGATTATTTTTTTATTCTTTCCTTATATTTCTGAAAAAGATCGTATTAAAGCAAGATCTTTGTTGATTCTATTTTTTTAATAATGCTATTACATATCGACAAATCTTTTGGATTTAATATTTTAAGACTAAATCCGTTAGATTGCTACAAACTTTGTCATATGTACATTCATATTCCAATATTATAGTATATAAATGTGTATCACGTATACTTTTATGAGTGAACAATGAAATATTATAGATAATTATTATTTTGTATTGTGATTTAATATTATAAGCTTTTATAATTGAGATTATGATGGCGAATCATACCTACAATCACAAAAGGGTGTGATTTTTAAAGATTATCTCTACCTATTATGACCAAAAGAGTGACTTTGTTGGTGGAATCATTATTCGATTGATTGGGGGTGGATGTAAGCACAAGTTAAGTCGAATCACGTAAAACTCCTTTTCGTTACTATGTAATTTATGACATTTCTCTTTTTTGATAATATTTAATTAAAATTCCATATGAAAGAAATTTATGAAAATCACTTTTATCAGGCAATAAACATTTTCTTAAAAATGTTTTTAAAATTATAAAATTTCTTTTTTTGGTTTATATTTTAATATAGTAAAATTATTAAATCAATAGTTTTATGATTACCAAATTTAAAAGTAAAACTCACATCCTCCTTATGCATTAACTCTACAAAGATTATATCAATAGGTACACACATATGCACACACACAAGCTCAAACAAATACACATACAAAAACAAACACACACAATCATGCACGCATACACACATGCACAAGCACTCATAGACACACACACACACTCATGCAGACACGTGTGCATACATACATACACACAAATAAGTACACACTTAAGCATGTGCAAATACACACACTCGCACACACACATGCACACATACGCACACGCACACACAATGCATGCATGCACACACACACACAAGTAGACATGCATATAAGCATGAGCCTATGCAAATGTGTACACACGCACATATACACTTGCAAACACACATGCACACATATATAACGACACATCAACAAACACACACATACACACAAACATGGTTGTGCATTCATAATCACATGCTTACGTGCATACAAGTACATGCAGACAACTCGCACACATATGCAAAATCATACAAATATACACATGCACGTAGACAAGCTCACATATGAACAAACACATATGCACACACACAAATGCATGCACCCACATGCACATACACATGTGTACACATGCACAAACATACAAGCACACCACATACGTACACACCCACAAACCATGAACACATGCACATGCACATACAACCCACAGATGCACACAAACAATTGCATACACATATACACACATGACATGAACACACACACACACACACATAGATAGAAAAATAAATAGATGCATGCCCATGTACACATGCTAGTCACATGCATACCCAAGCAAAAACACACATGTATGTACTACTATAGAACCCCCTCCCCTTCTCACATACATACCCACACACATACCCACAAACATACACATGCACGAATTCACCTATGCACACAAATATAAATGAACACAAAGGCACATGCATAAGCACACCCAAATAATGCATGTACCTATGTGCATAATTACATATAGACATGTAGGCACATGTCCACACACATGCGTAGATGCACACACATACATGCACAAAGAATTGAGTGCAAACACATTCATGTGCACACAAGCACACACATGCATAAGATCACACAAACATAAACAACACACTCACACACACACATACACATGTACTAGGACACACATACACACACGCGTGCACACATGCACAAACAAACATGCACATAGGCACATGCACAAGCACACACAAAAATGATGCACACACACATACACACATGTGCATACACAAATGTATGAACACATATGTGCATACATAAGCACACATGCACACATGAAGACATACATAGACATCCACCCATAAATACACACATGTGTGCACATCCACACACTCATGAAAGTGTAGACACAAGCACTGATGTATGCACTCACACACACATGCACACACACATGCACATACATAAAAACACACAAAAACACATTTGCGTGCCTATGAACACTCTGCACACACACATACACAAGCATGCACACACAAACACAAGCATGCTCACACACACACACCCACACACCTATAGATAGACCTCAACCCCTGCACATGCACACTTGCACAATTACACACACACAAACACACACATGCACTTACACACATATACAAAAACACACATAAACACATGCATGCACACATACACACACAAACAGACACGTGCACATACACAAACATGTGCACAGACACATGAATGCACAAATGCATACATACATGGACACACAAGTGGACACACACATACACACATACATGTACATAGTGACACATGCACACACACCCATAAACACATACAATAAGACACGTGCACCTACAAACACACACAAACACACACATGAATACGTATGCAAATGCACATGCATAGAAATCACATGCAAGCATACATGCACATAAACGCAAAATTAGATGATTATGCACACACCCATAGGCACATGCACACATAAACACATACATCCACACATGCATGCATGCACACAAACATGCAACATAGTCACACACAATACACACACATGTATACAAACTCAATCATAGACAATCATGCATAGACACACAAATACAAAAAGATGCAAGCAAGCATGCACACACCTATAAATACAAACACATGCTCACACAAAGATGGCTAGGAACACACTAATGTATACATGCACATGCACACACAGAACATTGATGTGCACTTGTACGCACACATACATGCACATGTATATGCACAAACACACACAAGCACTCATATGTGAACACACATGCACATGCAAATGTACACACATGCCCACACCTATAGATAGTCATGTTTATGGAGAAAAACACACATAAACATACAAACACAACCACACATGCATCCACTTACACACAAATAAACTCATACAGATGCACATATGCACACACGTACACACAAGCACGCAGACATTTAGACTTAAACATGCACAATCACATGAATAGACACACAAACACACATGACCACACACACACTCGAATGCACACACATGCACATGCACAAGCACATGCACACTCAAACACATGAACATGTAAAAACACACACAACATGTATGCATGCAGAAACACACACATACATACAGGAAAAGAGACACATACATGCACGTAGTCACACCCATACTCACGCACACATGCATGCCAAAAGGTGCATACACAAACAAGCACACAAACATATACGTGTGCACACATGTGCTCCCATGCACATCCACACACATGCATATACCCAAGCATGCATGCAAATACACTCACACAAGCAAACTTATAAGCACACACATGCACATACACATATGCACCCACATGCACACACAAATGTAGACACACACGCATAGACACACACACACTCACACGCATACATGCATGCACACACATACATACATACGCATATGCACACACACATACACACAAAAAAATTGCATATGCATTCACACTCTTGTACCCACATAGATGCACTTACATAGGCACACACACACATGCATGCACAATCACTCATACATCCACATAAGCAATTGTACATGCACACACGTGTCCTCACACACATGCACACATGTATGCACACATAGACATGCTCACACATGAATGCACAAACATGTAATCAAACATGTGCAAACACTCATACACCCATGCACACACTCCCCCCACACACACCCAACACACACAAACAAACACACACACAAACAAACACACACACAATGACACACATGAACACACATGCACAAACATACAAAAACACACATGCACATGTGCACACATGCCAAACACAAATGTACATACACATGCACACACATAAATATTAATACATGCACACACACACACACACACACACACTTAGACATGGATATAAAAGATGCATACACACAAACACTCGCATACATACACAAGCACACACACATACCATATATGCATCCAATCATACATGCACATATGCACACACACACACAAGCACGTACACACATGCATAAGCACACACATAGAAACGTACCCACACACTCACACAAGCACACTCACATGCATATATACCCACTCATATGAACACAAACTCACACATACACACACATAATTACACTTGCACACACACACTTGTACATGCACATGCACACGCACACATAGGTACACATATAGACAACAAAGCATGCTTATGCACACACATGTATACACACACAACAACACATGTATAGACACAAGAATCAACATACACTTGAAAACACATGAACGAACACATGCATAAACACATATACACATGCACATGCATGCACAAGCACACACACACACGCATGCATTTGTGTACACATATACACACATGGACACACATCTATGCACACACACAGGTAGAGGTACACACATGCAAGCACAATACACACATAAATTTGTAAAAGCAAATACACACATGGAAACAAGCACCATGCACAAATTTGCACACAAACACTTGTACACACACATGCACAAATACACACATACATAGGCAGGCTTACATGCACACACCTATATGAACACACACAAACATGCTCAAGCACATATATACAAACACACACATACACAAGCACTTGCATGCATACACATACACCCATACAAACACGTATATGCATGCACACGTACATACATTGGCACACCCCTACAGACACTGACAACAAAGCACACATATACCCACGGAGACACATGCATGAACATATACAAACACAACCACACACTTCCAAATACACACACTCACATACACTCTTGCACACGTACATGCATGCACACACACACAAACACACACACACTTAAGCATGCACACATATACACACATAGACATACATAAACATGCATCCACATGTACACACAAGCACACACACCCACACGCATTCACACCCATGCACAATGCACACAAGCACACACACAAACACAAGCACATATACACAAACTCACACACACACATACACACATGCACTTATGCATACTCATACATGCACACACACACATGACCATGGACATGCAAGCACATATTAATAAACATGCACACATAGATAAACATTCACACATAAACACACATGCATGTACGTACACATACATACACATAAACACATGGATGCACACATCCACCCATACACACACACCCACCCACCCATAAGCATACACAAAAACACACATGCACACACACGTGCTCCCATGTGCACACACACACATACATGCATGTGTATCCATGCATAATTGCAAACTCACTCACACATGCACACACAAGCATATGCCCATGCATGTGTGAGCACATGCACACAATTAGATGCCCTAACAAAGGTACACACATACACGAACTCACAAAAACACTTGCACACACACATTGATGCACACACACACTCATGCACATATGCACATATACACACACACATATGCACACTCATGTACAAAAACACACGAACACAAACATATGGACATAGATACACATACAAGTTCGAAGTCATGCAGACACACAAACACCTACACACATGAATGAACACACACACACACATGAATGAACACATATGTCCATGTACAAGCACTTGCAAATGAACAAACATACAACACACACACACATGTATGCGCAAATACACACAAAAGTGCACACACACTTATGCACAAACACACCAAAAAACACAAAGATGTATGCACACATAAACACGAATGCACACATGCACACACATGTGCACACACAGACACACACATCCACACACTCAAGCATGCATTTACACAGATGTGCACATACGCATCAACACACAAACATACACACTCACACAAACATGACCAAACATGCACACATGCATACACTCATGCATATGCACCCCTATACTTACCCACATACACACACAAAAACACACCAACATGCACACTCACAAACACACATAATCATACTTACAAATGCCCACATGCATAGACACAACCACAGAAGTGAACACACATACACAAATACATATACAAACATACACAAACACAAATGTACACACATATGTAAGGACATGCATGCATGCACACACTCACACACACATTAACACAAGCATGCTTTCACATAGACACACACAACAGGATATACACACAAAAATATACACATACACACACACATGCACCCACACATAGATATAAGCACACATGCACACAAGCACACACACACACACACACATCTACTCTAATGCACAAGAACCTATGCACACAGACACCAATGCATAAGCACATCTACACATGCACTCACACACTCACATATGCACACCTACACATGCATTCACACACTTATACAAGCACACATGTATACACACATGTGCACTTATATGTACCCAAACTCAAACATGAGCACACAGACACACAAATACACACACATGTGTGCTCACAAACACGTGTACAAATGCATGCAGACATAGACATGTACGCACACACACGCATGCATATGTACACATTAACACACACACACGAAAATGCACATACCTACGCATAAAAGCACACACACATGCAAACACATGCATACACATATGCATGCACATGCACACATATGCACAATCACATACATTCACACACTCACATGCAAACAACCACTTGCTCACACATGCATTCATGTGCACATGCACACACACATGTGCATACATTCACATGTAGTTACGATTGCACACACATACACTCAAACTTATCTACACACACACACATGCACTCTCCCACTCATGGACACACATGTGTGTGCATGCATAGGTGTAGATAGGAACACATATACACGCATGCAAACACAAGCACACACACTTTTTCACATACACACACATGCACACACAAACTCACAAACACATACACACAAGCATACACATACACACTCACTTAAACTTGCATATGCATGAAAATACACATACATAAGCATAAACACATGTACACACACTTGCACAAAGCCACACACACAAACATATACACATGCACTAATAGACATGGATGCACATAGGCACACATGCACACTCACACACACATAATCACACACATAAGCATAAACACATGCTTATGCATATACACATTTGTTTGTCCACACACAGACATGCACATACACTCATACATGCATAGCCAAACCCACATGCATGCATACACACATATGCACAACACATGCAAACATACATGCAGACATGAACATACACATTTATGAACACTTAGGTAGGTGCAAACACACATGCACATGCACTCATGCTAATAGGCACACACACTAACAAACATGCTCACACACACTCAAATACATACACAAACATGCACACATGCTTCCAAGAACCCATGCATATGAATGCACTCATACACCCAGATGAGCACCCACTCACAAACGTGCAAAAATATACATAAATGTATACAAAAAAATCTACAAAAATGCACACACATGTGCGCACACAAGCATTCAAGCATGTATAAGAAGACTTACCCAACATTTACACACAAACAAATACAAACATCCATTGTGCTCACAAACACTTAAAAATGCACACATGCACACACATAAATGCACACATGCACTAAAACTAACACACATCTACTTGTACAAACACACGTGTGTACACATGCACACACACACACCAAGGCACACACATGCACATGCACATGCATTCTTGTGCACTCGCATGGCATCCACACTTCCACCCACCCACACATGCACACTCACAAGAACACATGTGCACACACACACACAAATAAACATGAAAGGACACACAAACTTGTACCCACTCAGATAAAAGCACACACACAAATGTGCATACAAGTGCACGCACATACATTTGCATGCATATGCATAAGCATACACACACACACATAAGGACACATACATGAATGCACATGCACATATGGGCACACACACATACACACACACTCACACACACATATGCAAGCACACACACATGAAAATATACAAGCAGACAACCACTTAGACACACATGCACATGAGCACACACAACTATGCGTACGCACACACATACGCATGTGTGCATTCACAAAAACATGCACACAGACACATGCATACACACAAACACAAACACACACACATGCACACACATGTCACCACACACATGTCACCACACAAATACATCCACACACACATAGGAATGAACTAACATGCACACATATGCACATGCACTTACACTCACACACACCCAAACAAACCTATTCATGCACACACCATACATGCATCCAAACATGCATAGAGCAACATGCAGACACACACACAAATGCAAATGCACACACATGCACATGTACCCACACAAGCATACCCACATGCACACAGACACACCAACCAATAGTCACACCCACAACTAGACACAGACGCACAAACACACACATACTTATGCACGTGTGTATGCACAGACACACATGCTTATGTACATGCAAACATGCATGCACACACACGTGCATACACAAACATGCATGCACACACATGCATGTAGATACACACATATACACAAACACACATACACATGTATATACAAACACACACACTGACGTATATATACACACGTAGGCATGCACACAACAACATACAAACACACCCACACACATGCATAAACATGCACATGCATACATACATGCATGTGCACACACACTCACACAATTACACACATATTCACATATGCATACACACATAGGCACACACACCCATATATACCCACATGTACCCAATCATGCACACAAACACACACATGTAGATTCACTCACACAAAAATAAAAATGTACACAAACACACATGCACATGCATACACACACACGCACACACATGGACACATGCATGCTCGCACATGCACATATGCAAACTTGCAAACAAAGATGCACACACACACACACACTCACACACACCTACATAAGCATGCATGCATAATCACATACATACATAGGTACACATGCACACACATGCTCCTTCATGCATACGTACACTTACACATATATGCACACACACAGACACACATGCACATGCCTACTCAGACACATGCATGAAACATGCATGCGCACACACACACCCATGACCATAGATGTACACACACATGCACACAAGCAAACACACTTGCTTAACATGCACACAAAAACACACATGCCTGGTCACACACACACACATAGATCCAAACACACAAATACACACAAAAAAATACACACACATATTCACACACTTGTGTATGCTTGCAAACATATATACATACATACATAAACACATGCATGCCCACATTCACATGAACACACACACACACATTGAAGCACAGCACACATACATATCCAAACACATATAGACATGTATGCACAAACACACATGTGCATGCACAAACATGCACTCAAACACACAAACATGTACACACACACATGCACACTTGCATAGATATATATACACGCACACATGCATACATGCCTAAACATACACACATGCACACACATACGAACACACACAAATGCACACATGTACCCGTATATACTCATTCACACATGCATGGACACACACATGCACATGCAGACATGCAAGCACACATGAACTCAAACATGCACACACATGCACAAATAAAAGCATACATTACACACACATAGGAAAACACACACATATGCATCCACATACATGAATATGTGTACATACATGCACATAGGCGCACTCACAAACATAAGCATACACCCCCACACACATCAACATACACACTCGCACTTGCTCACAAGCACATGTGCATGTGTGCACACACACACACACATATGTATGCAAAAATGCTCATGCACTCACACACACACACACATGAACACATAAGCCCTCACACATGCATGCACACACCCATGCACATTCACAAACACAAAAACCCACACAAGAAGATGCACACACACATGACACATGCACACATACACATATGTACAGACTTATACATAGATAGCCACACATACACAAGTGCACACACATGCACACACATGTACCTAGACACACATATATGTATGCACACATAGACACAAACACATAGAAACATGCACAGATAAAAAAGCTCACATGCACATATATAAGTACAAACAAGCATACACACATGTGCATGTGTATACACTTGTGTATAGATATACACACAAGCAGACCACGCTCACACACATCCACATGTGCATGAATAACACACACATATGCACACAAACACACACACAAAGAAACACACTCACAAGTGCACACACACATATATGCATGCATGCACACACACTCATGCACAAGCACACATAAAGACACACATGCACACAAATACATGCATTCACCCACACACACATAGAAGCACAAACACACTCAAATCCACTCACACACACAAACACACACTCTCATGCACCGACACACCCACACACACAACCACACATACACATGCATACAAGCACACATGCACACATACACATATACAAGCACATGCACACACATATACACACTCCCACAAATAAAAAAATGCACACAAACATGCACTAGTACAAGCATGCACACACATACACATGCATATGTAAACACTCACATGCATACTCACACACTTATTCACAAACACTTACAAACACACATATAGACACATGTCTATACACACATATACACACACTCACATGAACACACACACAAAAAGACATGCATACATGCAAGCATGGGCACACATACACACAAGCACATGTGCATATTGGTATGTGCACACATGCACACATACATGCATATGCACACAAAAACATGCAAGCAAACATGTGCAAGTGCATGCACACATGCACACATGAATGCAAGCACACACACACACAACACACACAAACACATGCACAAGCAATCACTATGCAAACAAATTCATGCAAAAGCACACAAATAAAAACAGAGGCAAACACACATTTAAACACATATGCACACTCATGCATGCACACATAGACACACATTCATAAGCATGCACACACACACACACACATGTACTCACATGCAAACATATGCATATACACATACATGAGGACACATACACACTTGCATGTAGGTAAGCACACACACTTGTGTGAGCACACAAACATACACACATGCATAAACAAATGCATGCATGTACATACTTGCACTAGAACACATACACACAATGATGTGCACACAAAGACACCCGCATGCGCATGCACTCACACAAGCACACACGCACATACACACACACAAGTACTCACACCTGCTCACATGCACATGCATTCACATATGCACACACACACACACATGCATGAACACACAGATGCAAACATACTCACACACACTCATGCCCACGAAGACACACACACACACAACAACAACAACATATGTGCACACATATACATAGACACATGCACACATATACATGAATTCTAACACACACATGTATGCAAATGCACATGTGTATTCATATGCATACAAATACATGCACATGTACCGACATAGACACACGAACACGTATATGCAGCCAAATGCATGCATGCACTAATACACACACATGAACACACACAGATACATGCACAAACAAAGATACTCACAAACACACATGCACACACACATGCAAAAACGCATAGAAAAGAACACAAATGTACACAACCATGCATGCACACATGCACACACATATGCTTGTAGACAAGTACAAATGCACATAAGCACACATAAAAACACATACACACATATGCCCATATGAATACACACAAACACTTTTGTACACATACATCCATAGACACATATGCACACACACACACATATGCACAGGCATACTTGTGACCAACCACAAACATGCTCTTAAATATGTACCACACATGCATGCCACACACACACACATGGACACTCATGAATGCACACACATGCACTTGCACATGCACACACTAATATGCATATGAACATGCACACACACACTCACATAGGTGCACACACACATGAACATACACTTGTGTACGTCCTTGCACACGCGCACACATGCATAAACACATGCATACATACACACTCATAGACATGTAGGTACACACATGCATGCACACATGCAAACACAAAAGATGTGTGTATGTGCATGCACACACATACACATAAAAATGACACACACTCACATATGCACAAACACCTAAACAATGACATGATCATACACACATAGCACACACATATGCATGCACACAAACACACACAAATGCACACATGCACATAGACATCCACACCCAACCATACACACACACATTCACATGCATGGACATACTAACAAATACACATACACATAGGAAAAACATGCCTATAGACATCCACACACACCTGCACATATGTAGGTACACACACACACATAACCACATGCATGCATATAGACATGCATAGACATAAGCACACAAGGACACACACATGTTCACTTGCACGTGCTTGCACACACACACATGCACGAGAACACAAACAGGTGTGTATGTACTGGCATTCAAACAAGTGCACACACATGCACAAATGCATGAACACACATGTACTCACATGCACACAAACTTACACATGCACATGAACACACATGCACATACACAAAAACATACACGTGTGAGCACATAAGCACAAACACACACAAGATAGTGCACACACACACACATGCATACACATAAGACACACGTATGCAAACACACACATGCATACATAAACACATGTGGGTACACTACCACACAAACATGCACATAGTTGCATATTCCTACACACATAAGCACTCACACATGTAGACATAGGCATACACACTAACAAACACATGCACATATACAAATATGCACACATGCTACACACACATGCATAATCATATATATGCACATGCTCACATTCACACACATAGATGCACCCAAACACACATGTGCCTCTGTGCACACACACACACACATGCACATGCACTCACTCACACAAACACACACACACATGCACAAATAGCCAAAGACACGAACACACAGAAATACACATATTCACATGTGTGTACTAACACATAAACACACAATGTATGCATGCACACACATACACACACCAACACACTTGAACACATAAACACACACACAAACCCACATGCATGCGCTTGCACACAGACATACACATGCACAAGCATGCAGACACATACCTACACACTCAAGCACATGCATAGTAACATGAACATATGCACACACCACACATACTAACACATACACACACACATAGAAGAACACACACATGCATACATAAACACACACAGGCTAACACATGTGCACAAGCTCACACACACATGCACATTCATACACACACGTGCATGCACCCACATAAGCACACTCACACAGAAACATACACGCACAATAACACACACATGCTCCCACATGTGTATACAACACACACAAATAGATGCACCCATGCACCTACACACACAAGCATAGAACATAGAAACATGGACACACACCTGCATACACACAAACTACGTACACACACATACACACACATGAATGCATGCACACAGACACATGCATGCATAGTTATACACACGCATATATACACACACACAAACACACTCAAAGATACACATATGCATATACACACCCATAAGAATACCAACACCCAAACATGCACTCATGCTTGTACATAAGCACATGAGCACACACACATGAACACATACACACATGCACACACACATATGCACAAATATGCACAAATATGCACATGCTCAAGTACCACACACTTGCGTACACACAAATACACATATACTCATGCATACATACACATGCATACATACCTACACAAACATAGATAAAACTCATGGACACATACATGCACAAGAACAAACTCTCACACATATGTGCATGCACATGCAAACATATGAACATACACACATACCCACACACACCCACAAGAAGACACATGCATGTTAAAACACATTAATACACAAGCACACATGTACACACATGCATACAAACATTTAAACAAATGCATAGGAACACACACACACACACATATATAATCACATGCACACACACAAAAATGCACAAGTACACACACATACAAATGCATTGACATGCACATGCACATACATGTACACACATGCACACAATCACACATATGCAAGCAAACATACACACACACACAAAAAAACATGCGAACACATGAATGTGCACATACACATGCATGAACATGAGCACAAACACAAACACACACATGCTTGCATGAAGTAACACACCCACATATGCACAAATACATAGACATATGTTCTTACACACATGCACAAAGCATAACCTCATGGACACAAACTTTCACACACATGCACATGCACACATAGACACACATAGACAGACACACAAACACCCATACACACACCCATGCAAATGAATGCTTGCACAGTTGCACGAGCACACACACACTCACCTAGCTGCACACGCACACACAGACTCATACTTGCATGCTTGCTAGCATGAATGTGCACACACACGCAAACATGCATGCATGTGCACACACACACACCCATATACACATGCCTTCACATTTACATAACACTAATGCACATGCACATGCACAAACCCATACATATGTACAAACACACACATACACATGCACTTAGACATCAACAAGCATGTAGATACACACCCACACACATGTACGTATATGCATGTGCACAACCACAAAAACACACACACACACCAACACATGCACATGGACACACAACCTAATACATACACAACTACACACACACAATCACACATGCATATGTCCATGCATGAACATGCACATAGAAAAACACGATCCAATACAAACAAACATGCGCATAACAACACAAATATGCACACAAACATATGTACAGAGACAAGCAATCACACACATGGACACATATATACATGCACATTCATACCACACATGTAGTTGCACACACACAATCATTCTTACATAAACATGGATGCACACATGTAAATACACTAAAAATGCATGAAAATACACAAATGCACACATACACATAGACCCATACTCACATGCACACACACTCGCACACACACATACATACATACACAAGCATACACATAGTTACACACAACTTATACAAGCACACACACATGCATGTACAAGTGCATATGATTGCACACACACATGTACACAAACAAGCACACACACACACACATATACACAAACACACTCACACAACACCAATGCACACACACACACACAATGGAGCACACACATGCATACACACATATATGTGTAGACATACATATGCATACTCAAACACATACTTACATATACACACCTAAAACACATAGATAAACATGCACTCATCCACACATGCACTTGGACAAGCACACATACTCACATGCAAGCACAAATGCATATACCAATACAAGCCCACACCCATACACAATCACACATACACCTATGCACGCAAACACACATGCATACACACACATGCATAAGCATACACATGCACACACACCTGCACATGTGCACAAGCACATCTACATGCACACACATGCTCACATAAACACACATAAGCATGCACATACACTTGCACACATATGCACACGCGTGACATGCACACACACATGAACCAACATAACATGTAAACACAAATATGGACACACATGCACACAACATATAAAGGTACACATGCACATGAAAATGGGCATGCACACAAACACAAGCACACATACCCATATAGACACACATGTGGTGTACACAATGATATACATGCACACAAAAATATGCATACACATATACACAAGACATATACACCCACACACACCCACACCCATGTACTCATCCACACATAGGTGTGCACATGTGCACACAAATGCACACACACATGCATACATACACACACAAATATTTACATAGATACATACAAAGACATATATGAATATGAACACATAAGAAACACACAAATGCACACATACACAAACATACACATTTGCATACGTCTAAAAAGCACGTAGCACACATACACACAGCTACATAAACCCATGCACACTGACATGCCCGCACAAACACATGCTCCTACACATACCAACATGAACACATGCATACATAATCACAAAAGGACATGCATGCATATGCTCTCTCTCTCTCACACACACATAAGAACAAATCTGCACATACAAGCACATTAAATCATACACATACTTTTAATTGCACACAAACATAAACACGTGAACTCTCTCACATGCACACCCTCATCTAAAGGATGCACACCTACAAGTATAACACATAAATAGACACACACAAAAAGTCACATGCATAGACACGTAAACACACACAAACCCATGCATATCTACACACACAAGCACACGTACATGAATGCACACACATAAATAATCTTACATGCACCCATACACAAAAGCACACACACACATATGCGCACATACACACTCACACAAAAACATAATCACATACACATAAACCAACACACATATGCACACACACACATGCACATGCATAAACTAGCACACACACACAAAAAAACATGCACATGAAAACATACAAGTACATGCATACAAAAACACACACATATGCACACACAAACCTACACACTCAAACATATACTCACATGTTTGTTCATACACAAAAACATGCACAAACACACACAAGCACACATACACACACACATACATACACACATATACATGCATATACACATAAACTTGCACACACACACCTGCACACACACACATATCGACCTACACACACATGCTCACACACTCATGCATATGTAGGCATATGCACATGGACACAATTGCACAAATACACAAGTGCATCTATACACGTACACACCCACATACACACATGTATAAGAGCACATTAACACACAAGTAGACAAACATGTATAATCACACACACTCACATATACACATGAATAGACACATGCACACAAACACATGTATGCACATGCACATGCTCACACACATACATATCGATGCCCACGTAAACATGCACATAAGCATACACACGAGTATACACAAATGTATACACATGTAAATAGATACAAATGCATGCATGCACAAAAACACATACACTCATACACATGCACACTCAAAGAAACACACATGCACACACATGTAGACACGAGTACACTCACACAGAAGCATAAGTACATGCACACACATGAGCGCTTGCATGTATGCACACACCCAAATGAATGCACACACACACAATCATAAACACTAGCTCAAATGTGTATACACACATACACTCACATGCACAACTAGAAAAACACATGCACCTGCATACCAACACACATGCACATGTATATGCACACACATAAACACACTCACAAGAGAAAATATAGCCACACATATGTCTAAATAAATGTATATAAATGTACATGCACTGGAACTCACACATGCACATGCATGCACAAAAGCTCACTCACTCTTATGTACACATAGATGCACATACACAAACACACACCCATGCACACCCATCATATACACACACAAGCATACAAACACACACATACACATGTAAAAGCATGTAGACATGTACATGCATGCACGCACACAATGCATGCATACAGAAAAACACACACACACATATGCACATGCACACGCACAAACAAATATACACATGCATATGCATGCACAAACACAAAAACATATATACACATGTATACGCACAAAAACATGCTCAAACATACATACACACACTCACACATAAAGACTCATCAAAGCTCATGAATGCATACAACACACACACATAAACATGCACAAACACATATGCACATGCCCTTGTACACACCCAAATACATACATATGTACACACCATCACATTTAGATACTTACATACCCCCCCACACACACACACTCAAACATATGCACAAACACATCTACATAAGGACACATAGACACATACACAATCACAAACACACATATCAGAACAGATGCAAATCTATATACATACATATACACACATGCACACACATGCCTAAACACAAAATGAACATGCACCCTCATTAGTGTTCACTATTTCATATGACAACACCTATTTTATAGGAACAAAATAATTGCATTTGTTTCACTATTACTATTCTTGACTTCCTTTCAGATCATTGTCTAAAGATCTTATAGCTTTAATTAATTAGAGAGTTTTAATATAATGTCTCATAGAGAAATCCATAAGTGTAGTATTGTAAAACTATGAGGGTGACCTAGTGATAACTGTAGCTAAAATGGCTCATCAAGGAGATACTGATCATATTATTTGTAAAGTACCTAACCATTAAAACTTCATCTCTAAAATATCTACTAGTTTGATTGTTTATCCAATCACGTGTTTATATATGTCATAATTAGGTTACATAACAACATTCATTCTCTTACATGATCATGACTTTCTAGTGCACTTTTATTTTAGTACTTAAAAAATAATTTTATTTACTTTAATAGCTAAAAAATATTTTAACAATAAAAAATAATTAATATTTAAAAAATGGCTTAAAAAAATTTTTTACATAATAACCCTCACATGACTAAGCCCAAAGGCTAGGGGCCAAGTGGCTCGAAATGCTTCTTGGTAATACTCCTTGGGAAGATTTTGGTTAGAAGATCAAATAAATCAAATCTTCTCAAGCTCAAGTCTAAGTGGATTAAATTTGGTTAAGAAATAACTTTTGAACTAGCAGATGAATAACATGTTAGAAAGATTGGTGAACTGTTAAGTAATAAGATCAGGTCAATGCAGATCTATAAATATATGCACAGGTGACTTGGGTCATGACTTCCTAAGAGCACTAAGAGAAAGCCAAATCCATTAGGCTAACCTTTGTGTGTAAAACAAGTATTACAAATGGTAAACATCATATACAAGCTTGTAATGTGGGACTAAAAATTAGAGCTTGTTGCTTCTTAACTAGAGCAAATTATTACCATCTGATTACATATTTTTGTGATCAAACAATCAGAATCACATTCACCTTTATGAATGGTAAATTCCATCAAACCACTCATCTAACAAGCTAGATCAGTTGGATAAGGTATTTTTCCATTTTGAATAGTAATTTTCATCTTACTACACATATGTAAATCCTATTCAAATTATTATGAGCATCTCTACAATTGTGAGTATTATATTTTATCTAGCCATCAAACTATAAAGCTTGATTGAATGAATGAGATTGTCTATACCTTTATGAATAGTGCTCTTACCCATCCACACCATCCATCCAGTATGTGAGTTCTAGTGATCCAAATCTAATCTCACTTGAATTAAATATGGACCCTTTGTTCAATATTGTGATGGAGTGGCTACTATTTTTCCCTCTCAAATCAGATGGCAATCACTATTCCTACTCATAATTAGTGTTTCAAAAAGATGTTTGTGCTTATTTTGAATCTCGAATTATAATGGCTATTTTAGGTGACTTTTTATAGTTGTTTAAAATTTTTATTTTTATTTAAAATATTGTAATATAAAAGAGTCTTAAAAGGTAAAGGATTAATGACTTAAACTTTCTTCATCAATATTTTAAGAAGATAAAGTGTAAAACTAAAAATTACAATCTAATTTCAATATTGGAGTCATGTTTATAACTCATTTTTCTTCTTTCATGCATCTTCATTTTCTTTAATTTCATATCTTATAGGTGAATTTTTTAAAATTGATCATTTAGTTCCCTATTACTTTTTTTATTTTCTAGAAAAGTTCATATTAAAGCAAGTTCTTTATTGATTCCATTTTTGTAATAATGTAAATCAATTTTGATAAATGTTTTGGATTTAATATTTCAAAACTAAATTCGTCATATTGTTTCAACCTTTTCATCTAGGTATTCATATTTTGACATCTTACTTCGTTGACTTGTGCTATATGTACTTTTTCAAGTAAATAGTGAAACATTATGGCTAATTATTATTTTGCATTATAATTTATTATTATAAAATTTTATAGTTGAGATTATGATAGTGAACCTCTACCTACTATGATAAACTTATGCACTTTACAAATGTTACCTCTACCTACTATTATGAAAGAGAGTGGCTTTGTTAATGGATTCTTGATCATGTTAACAAGGGGTGGATGTATGCATAGGTTAGATCAAACCACATAAAAATATTTGATCACTTTTGTTTTCTTTATTATTATATAATTTATGATATTTCTTTATTTAACAATATTAAAATAAAAAACATATAAAAGAAATTTTTAAAAATTCTTTTTTATTAAGCATAAAATATTTTATTGAATAACTTTTTTAGAACTTTAAAAAAATTATTTTTTTTTACATTTTTATTTAAAAAAATTATTAAATAAATGATTTCATGATTCACAAATTTTCATTTAAGAAAAGATTTAAAAAAATAGCAAAATGTTTAAATGCACAATTCTTCCCCCCACCGTCTTATGCATTACCTCAACATATATTAAATCAAATGATATTAGAGAATGTTGTATCGAAGGATGAAATTTCTGTGAGAAGATGACATCTTTTACATTTCCTATTCTATGGCGAATTTCTATTTATATTGTTAACTACATGGATCCACCTATGTTTGAAGGTTTAAATTTTGTTTTATAGAAAAAATGATTTTAAACCTCTTATCTTAAATATGAATTTTGATTTATGTTCTTCATTTGAAAATTCATTTATTGTTTCAAATACTTTTGATCAATAATATAGAAGTTTAATACAAAAAAAGCTAAAGAAATGAATTATCTTTATTTTGCATTGTCTCAATAGAATAGAATCAATATTTGTCATCTAAAAATGTGTTTTAAAAGTACATAGGAACTAGAAAATGCATATGACAAATAAGTTATGTTTCCTACCCAAGATAAGAAGCAACTGAGAAATAAAAAAATGGAATAAAGAAAGAAGAAGAGAAGTTTTATGCACCATAAGAGCAAGCTCTTCATTCCAAGGTGCACAACATATTTCTTTCTCTAATAAGGATAATCATATTGTTAATAATGATGAATTGATTACTTTTTTTAATGAACTTATAGCTGTGTATAATAAATTGATTGGAATGTATGCTAGATTTAAAGTAAAATATGACAAATAAGAGCATCATGTTTACTTATTAGAAAGACAATACAATGAGCTTAAAATTATAAATGAACAACTTTAAAATGATTTAATTATACATACTACTAATTTAAGTACCTTACAAAATAAATTTGATGAATGTGAGACATCTTTAGCCTTAGGCAATTCATGTATTGATTCTTTGAATGATTAAATATTGTTTTAAGAAAAGAAAATTATTTTGTAAATGAAAACATAAAAAATATTGGTTTAGTAGAAATAGAGTTAAATGATTTAAGAGAAATTTTTTTTAGTGTGCCATCATATTCCTCTACTTCTTATCCTCATTCATATGTGCCAATACATGCTCCACCTTTAACTCAAATGAATAAAATTAATAGTACTATGAATACAAATTCTAATGTTACATGTTATTTGACTCAAAAATATAAATTGAAAGATTCATACAGTATATATATATATATATATTTATATATATATATGATAGAAATAATACTTGTTTACATCCCTTTCATTTTCATGCTAAATCCCAAGTTGTATGTAATTATTGTGATAGGCATAAACATATTTCTTACAATTATGGAGTTAGAAGATCCAACCATTTAAAATAAGATAAATATGTATGGATTTCTAAGGGAAAATATTTTAGAAATACTTTTACGAAAGCACCACAATCACACATTATCACAATTAAACCCAAGATATTTTGGGTTCCTGAATTTAAAGCTTAGGTAGTTGTATTTGTTTATCTCTATAATTAGACCTTATGGAGACAAAGCAGGCCTTATAAGTTTGTATGTAACTCACTTGCAAAATGTGCATGTTCCTTTTTTAAAATAAAATGTTTAATCTTTTTAGTAGCTTTGTATGAATTATTTAATATCTCTTTAGGAAAATTTAATAGATCATGTTTTATATATAGCTTGAATACCAAAAGGTAGCTTACTTACTTGAGTTTTAAGAAGATGAGATTATCAAGATTTATGATATTTTTTGATTTGTTATCATGAAAAACAAGATTAACATGATCTTTCACTTAGATTATTAAGTTGTTGATATAAGCAATATGAATCTATTTAGTGCATCATTAAAGTTATATGAATTTTATTGAATTAATGATTACATATGAGGTAAGTAAAATTTTTTGAACTAATGTAAGTTATGAATTCCAAAGATAGAATTTGTAAGAATCCAACTTGGAGCTTAATATGATAGATAGGGTTCATATATGTTAAGATCTTCAAAGATTTATTAGAAATTAAGGAAATATGTAATAATATGTAAAACCTAAAGATTTGTTGAAAAAATTAGAATAATTTTGAGAAATTATTATTCTATTATTTCATCTTATTGCAGATGAATTTTGAAATATAGTATTGCTTGTAATAATAAAAGATTCTTTTTACCAAATCATTATCTACTGAAACCTTTCATAAGCTTACAATGTTCTAAAGTAGGATTAACTCATTTGAGTGATTATGAAAGGAGGAGAGTCTAGTGCTAAACTTAGGGGTGGTTAACATGTTTATCTATTAAGTGTATGCATGGTCATTATTTATTAAAACATTCAATAAACAAGATTAATGAAATAATTTTTAGTTTAATACTAGAATATTATTGTTATGTTATGAAAGAGATTTTGGGCAATGAAATAAAAAATTCTTTGTCAGTCCATATCATATTGTTAAAATTATAAATAATTTCTATAAGCAAACTCTCTTAGTCTTTTTAGTTAGAATTTTTAGCAAACCCTTTACTGATTAGGACTTAAGTGTAGTTCTTAGAACCTATAGATATATATACCCAATATTTTATTGTGTATTGTTTTACCTTTTTAAACTTAAAAGAGTAGAAGCCCTTGTAAGCATGTTTAATTTTATAAATTTATTTTAAGTTGATTTCTTATAAGAATTGCCAAAACATACATAATAAGAGTGATAATGTTCAAAATCATAAATTTTATTAAACTAAACATAGGTAGGATGCATGATAACAAATTAGTATTACTATATTTGTATAAAATTGTTAATATTTGTCTTATAAAGATTGATGATTAACCTTTTCTATGCTTATTAATTAATAAATCCTTTTTGTTTTAACATAATATTTTGCAAAGGTCTATTATAACTTGTACCCCTAGTAGTTTAAAGACCAATTTTATATAAATAATATTATTATGTGCAACTTCTTGTTTGTATGTTTTATGCTAATTTTATCTTTTGATGCATAGCAAAAAAGGGAAGAGATATGTGTGAAATAAAAAGCATTAATTATATCTCATGTTTATGGTATAATTACATGAATTTCATATATTGAGGGAAAGCAAGAATCTAGGAGGAGCATATTTATACTTGCATGATTTATATCTTTTTATTTCATTATTTTGTGAGTAGTTTTGCTATACTTAAAAGGAGATATTACTATAACATTGGTTGTAGAACCACTCGTTTCATTATAATGAAACCATTGTGATAGTTTCTCTAATACTTTTCTTGAGTGCATTTTAGGTCTTTCATCTCAAGCTCTTATAAGATCAATTAATTAAAGAATAATTTGCTAAACATTTCGTTAAGTAATTCACAAGTGAAGCAATGTCAAGTACTAATGGTGGCCATTCTACAATTGTTGCTTAAATTAAATATAAATAAATCATTGATAAATTTTTGGTAAAGTAGCTAACTATTAGGAGGTAATCTCTATGACTTCTATTAGTTTAATTGCTTATCTTATCACTTATTTACATATGACACAATTAAGTTTCATGGCATCATTCATTCACTTGTGTGATGTTTAATTTCTTATACATTATTATTTTAGTACTTACAAAAATATTTTATTTATTTTAATTGATAAAAATTGCTTTAAAAGTAAAAAAAATAATTTTTAAAAGGTGGCTTAAAAACAATTTGGCCTAACCATCTACATAGGCAAAGCTTAAAGGCTATGGCCAAGTGGCCTGAATTATTGGTGGGCAATAAGCCTTGGGGGAGCCACAGATCAAAACACAGGGTGAATCAAATTGGGTCAAGCCTAAGTCTCAATCATGACACAATTCCTTATGTAGCTTAGGTTAAATCGGGTCAAGAAATAACCCCTGAACAAGCTTAGGTATAATATGCTAAGGGCACCAAGGGCAGCCAACCCCATTAGGCTAACCTTTATGCATAGAGGAAGTACTATAAATGCTAAACATCATAAGAAGCTTGTAATGTGGGACTAAAAAGTGACCCTATTTGCTTATGAGCTAGAGTGAACCAGTGCTCTTTGATCGAGCATTTTCATGATCAAACAATCAAGGTTGCATCCATTTTTATAAACTATAGATTCCATATAACAATTCATCTCACATGCTACATCGAACTAATGATATTAGATCCACCATTTTGAATAATATTTTTCATTTACCATCCATCTATAAAACCTAATCAAATGGTTGACATTTTCTCTGGATATGTGAACAATGAATTTCATGTAGCCATCCATCCATAAAGCTCAATCAAATGGCTAAGATCATCCTCGTCTTTACAAATAATGCTCTTGTGCATTAACTTTGCCCATCCAACATGTAGGATTTAATGACCTTGTTCAATTTTAGCTTGGATTAGATCTAGACCCTCAAGTCAATATTTTGATCATGCAACTTTTGTTCCATCCTCCTAGACCATATGGCAGTAGTTGTTCCAACTCATAATAAGTATTTCAGAATGTTATTTGCATTTGTTTTGGATTTTAAAATATAGCAATTATTTTGAGTGTCACTTTCTAGTCATTTAAAAAAATTCTACTTTAGTATAAAATATTTTAATATAAAAAAGGAGCCTTAAGAGTTAGAGGATTGATCAATTTAATCTTGCTACATCAATATTTTTGAAAGTGAAGGTGCAAAAAAAATTACAATTTGATTTTGACGTCTTTGCTAGAGTCATGTTTGCAACTCATTTTTCTTTTTTCTTGCTTCAGCATTCTCTTTGATTGCATATCTCATTGGTGATTTCTTTACAATTGTTTATTTATTTATTTATTCCTTTCTTAAATTTTTAAAAAAGATCATGTTAAAGTAAGATCTTTGTTGATTACATTTTCTTAATAATGTTAGTGTATATTGAAAAATGTTTTGGATTTAATATTTTGAAATTAAATCTTTTAGATTGTTTGAACCCTTTTCATATTTACATTAATATTCCAATGTTGAAGTCTACAAACTTGTGTCATGTATGCTTTTACAAATGAATAGTGAAACATTATAGTTAATTATTATTTTGTGTTATGCATTAATACTGTAAGCTTTTATAATTGAGTTTGTGATAGTGAACCCCTACGAGCTATCACAAAGGATGTGATTTGTAAAGATTATCTCCACATACTATGGAAATGAGAGTGACTTTGTTAGTGGAATCATGGTTCAATTGATTAGGAGTAGATGTAGGCACAAGTTATGTTGAACGACCTGAAAATCTCGTCGCTTTTAAGTTTTTGTTATTATGCAATTTATGAAAGAAATTTATCAAAATTAGTTTTATTAGGTAATAAATATTTATTAAAAAATGTTTTTTAAATTGTAAAATTTCTATTTTGTTTTTATATTTTAATTTAGTAAAATTATTAAACCAATAGTTTTATGATTGCTAAATTTTAATTTAATAAAAGATTTTAAAAATATGAAAAAGTTTAAAAGTGCAACTCACACCCCTCATATGCATTACCTTTCAAAAGATTATACCAATAGGTATACACACCTACACATGCATAAGGTCACACAAACAAACATACACAAGCACACACACAATCACGCATGTGCTTAGACAAGCACAGGCATGCAAAGACACACGCACACTTATGCACACACACACGAAATTAAGTATGCGCATATGCACTTGCAAATACACATACATATGCATACATACGCACACGCATGCACTAAAAAATGCACACACACATGCACACAAGCACACATGCACATGTGCACGACCTTATGAAATATGCACACACCCACATATAAAGATGCAAACACACATGCACAACATACAATCACACACGAACAAATACACACATGCACACAAACATGGTTGTGGGTTCACAATCACATTCACACATGTATAAAAGTACATGCAGACAACCCACACATATGCAAAAATATAGAAATACACACATGCATGTAGACAAGCACACATTTGTACAAACACATGAAAACACATGGTTGCACGCATCCACATGCATGTACACATGCATACACATGAATAAACACAAGCACACACATACACAGCCACAAATCATGAACACATTTGCATTTGCATATACCCACACATGCACACACAAAAATGCATACACATACGCATACAACATGCACACACACACACACATATATAGAGACAAACAAAAGCATGCCAATGTACACACACACAAACATACACACTTGCACACAAGCATGCACAAACACATGCACACCAAAGCAAAAACACATATGCATGCACTATTACACAACCCCCTTTGCCCTTCTTGCATGCATACCCACAAACATACATATGTACGAATGCATCTATGCACACATTGAAAAATGAACACAAAGACACATGCATAGGCACATACAATAGATGCATGGACCCATGTACATAGTTGCATACACACTTGTAGTCACACCCACACACATATACACACATGCACAACACATACACATGCATGACTACAACCACATTCATGTACACATAAGCACACACATGCACAAGATCACACAAACATGCACAACACACTCATGCACACATATACACACACACACACCTACAACCACACACAAACACACATGCACTCACACAAGCACGTACTCATGAAAAAAACATGAACACATGCACATGCAGAGAAAATGTCAATCGTTTAATCTGGTTTAATAGTTAAATAATAGATGAAAATTACTATTCAAAATAGTAGATCTGAACATATTAATTTGATCAAGCATGTTAGATAAATGGTTAAATGAAATCTACAGTTCATAAATATGGATACAATCTTGATCGTTTGATCATGAAAATGCATGATCGAATGGCACTGGTTCACTCTAGTTTGGAAGAACATAGAGTCACTTTTTGGTCCCACATCATTAGCTTTTTTATGATGTTTAGTATTTATAATACTTCCTTTATGCATAAAAGTTAACCTAATGGGTTTGTTTATCCTTGGTGCTCTTAGCTCATTACACCTAAGCTTGTTCGAGAGTTATTTCTTGACCTGATTTAATCTAGGCTACATAAGCAATTGTGTCATGATCGAGAATCTGGCTTGACCCAACTTGATTGACCTTTTCTTTTGACCTGTGACTTCTCCATGGCTTATTTCCCATTAATAGTTTGGGCAACTTGTCCTGAGCCATTAAGCTTAGCCTTTGTAGGTGGTTAAGCCAATTTTTTTAAGCCACCTTTTAAAAATTAAATATTTTTTTTCTTTGAAGCATTTTTATTGAAATCAAAATAAATAAAATATTTGTATAAGTACTAAAATGATAATATATAACAAATTAATGATCACATAAGTGAATTAATTGTCATATATGAACTAGTAGATATTTTAGAGATGGGCTTATAATGGTTAGCCACTCTACCAAGAATTTTATCAATGACTTCTTGATATGTAATTTAAGCAATAGTTGTAGCTTGCCCACCATCATTGCTTGACATTACTTCACTTGTGGATTGTTTCATAAAAGATTTGGTTAATAATTTTTTAATTAATTGATCCTATAATAGCTTGAGAACCAAGACCTAAAATGCACTCAACACAAATATTAAAGAAACTATCACAATGGTTTTGTTGTTTTGAAATAAGTGGTTCTATAACCAATGATATAATAATATCTCTTTTTTTATGATAGTAAAACATTAACAAAATAGTGAAATAAAAAGATATAAATCATGCAAGTATACATATGCTTCTCATATATTCTTACTTCCCCTCAAAATATGAAATTCATACAATTATACCACAAACTTGGGATATAATTAATGTTTTTTAATTCACACATATCTCTCCCCATTTTTGATATGCTCAAAGTTGAAATAAGAGTAAAACATGCAAAAAAGGACAACACACAATAATATTATTTACACATAATTTGTCTTTAAGCTACTAAGGGAACATATTATAACAAATCTTTGCAAAATATTATATCAAAAACAAAAAGGATTTACTAATTAATAAGCATAAAAAAGTTAATCATTAATCTTTATCAGAAAAATACTAATAATCTTATACAAATATAACAATACTAATTTGTTTTCATGCACGCTACTTATGTTCAGTTTAATAACATTTGTGATTTTGAATTTTATCACTCTCTTACAAAGGCTTCCCCCCTTTTAAGTTCAAAATGGTAAAAGGATGCACAATAGAGCTACAGATATGGATCTATAGGCTTTAGGAGCTACACTTTATTCCTAATCATTAAACTACTTGTTAAAAATTCTAACTATAAACACTAAGAGAGTTTGCTTATAGAAATTATTTATAGTTTTAACATAATGTTGTGGACTAACAAAGAATTTTTATTTCATTACTCTAAATCTCTTTCATAACATAATAATAACACTCTAGTTTTTATCCAAGAAATTATTTTTTTAATCTTAATTATTGAATGTTTTAATAAATAATGACTAAGGGTACACTTAACTGAAAAACATGTTAACTCTCCTTGATTTTTAGCACTAGACTCTCCTTCTTTCATAATCACTCAAATGAGTTAATCATACTTAAGAACAATGTATGTTTGTGAAAGGTTTCGATAGATAATGATCTGGTAAATAGAATCTTTTATTATTACAAGAAATACTACATTTACAAATTCATCTACAGTAAGATGAAATAATAAAGTAATAATTTCTTAAAATTTTTCTAAGATTTTCAATAAATATTTAGATTTTACACATTATTACTTATTTACTTAATTACTAATAAACCCTTTAGGATCTTAACACATTTGAACACTATCTATCACATTAAGCTTTAAGTTGAACTCTTACAAATTCTATCTATAGAATTCATAACTTACATCATTCCAAAAAAACTTCCCTTTCCTCACATGTAATCATTAATTCAATAAAATGCACATAACGTTAATGATGCACTAAATAGATTCATATTGCGTATTTTAACAACTTAATAATCCAAGTAGAAAACCATGTTATTATTGTTTTACATAATAACAAATCAAAAAATGTCATAAATCTTGATACTCTCATCTTAATAAACTCTTCTATGTAGGTTTTGACATTCAAGCTATATAAAAAAATATGAATTATTAAATTTCCCTAAAGAGATATTAAATAATTCATACAAAGCAACTAAGTAGATTAAATAATTTATCTTAAAAATAAGGACCACATACATTTTGCAAGTGAGTTACGTACAAACTGATAAGGCATGTTTTACCTCCATAGGTCCAAATTTTAGAGATAAAAAAATACAACTACCTAAGCTTTAAATTTTGAAACCCAAAATATTTATGGTTCAGTTGCGATGGCTTGTGATTGAGGTGCATTTGTAAAAGTATTTCTCAAACATGTTCCCTTAGAAATCCACACATATTTATCTTCCTTAAAATCGATTGATTTTCTAACTTATCAATTATAAGATATATGTCCATCCATATCATAATAATTACATACAACTCGGGATTTAGCATGAAAATGAAAAGTATCTAAACTAGTGTTATTTCTATCATATAGTTATATGATGCAGAATGTTTATGCATTATGAAATATAACTTCTATTATCATTCACATGTATATATATGAATATTTCAATCTATATTTTTGAGTCAAATAAGATGTAACATTAGAATTTGCATTCACAATACTATTATTTCTTTTCATATAAGTTAAAGGTGGAGCATGTATAAGCACATATGAATGAGGATAATTAGTAAGAGAACCTGAAGGTACACTAACAAATATTTCTATTAAACCATTTAACTCTATTTCTACTAAACTAATTTTTTCTATGTTTCTTTTCAAATATAATTTTCTTTTCTTAAAGAAATATTTAAACATTCAAAGGATCAATACATGAATTGCCTAAGGCTAAAGATGTCTCACATTCATCAAATTTACTTTGTAAGGTACTTAAATCAGTAGCATGTATAATTAAATCATTTTAAAGTTGTTCATTTATAATTTTAAGCTCATTGTATTGTCTTTCTAATAAGTAAACATGATGCTCTTATTTGTCATATTTTACTTTAAATCTAGCATACATTCCAATCAATTTCTTATGCACGACTATAAGTTAATCAAAAGAAATAATCAACTCTTAATCACTAACAATATGATTAGCACGATTAGAAAAAGAGATATGTTGTGCACCTTAGAATAAAGAGCTTTCTCTCGAGCTGTGTAAAGCTTTTCTCTTTTTCTTTCTCTATTCCTTGTTTTATTTGTCACTTGCTTCTTGTCTTGGGTAAGAAATATAACCTATTTTTTATATAAATTTTCTAATTCCTATGTAGCCTCAAAACAAATTTTTGGATGACAAATATTGATTTTAATTTAAGGAGACAAAGCAAAATAAAGTTAATTCATTTCTCTAGCATTTATGTGCCTTAAACTTCTATGTTATTGATCAAAATCATTTGAAACAATAAAAGAATTTTCAAATAAAAATCTTAAATAAAAATTAATATCTAAAATAAAAGGTTTAAAATTATTTTTCTATAAAGCAAAATTTTGACCTTCAAATATAGGTGGATCCATGTAGTTAACAATATAAATAATAATTCACCACACAACAAGAAATGAAAAAGATGAGATTTTTCTCTTAGGTATTTCATCCCATGATATAACTTGCTCTTATACCACTTGATGTAATGTAGATTGAGGTAATGAATAAGAGGGGGGAGGGAGAATTGTGCTCTTAAACATTTTGCTAAAATCTTTTCTTAAATGAAAGCTTGTAAATCATAAAATCCTTTATTTAATAATTTTTTTTAATAAAATTGTAAGAGAAAAATAAAAATTTTAAAGTTTTAAAAATGTTTTTTAATAAAATATTTTACTCTCAATTAACTAATTTTGATAAATTTCTTTTATATGGTTTTTTAATTAAATATTATTAAATAGAGAAATAGCATAAATTATATGATAATAAAGTAAACTAAAAGTGAAAAGAGAGTTTTAGGTGGTTTGATCTAACCCTTACCTATATCCACCCCTAGTTAACATAATCAAGAATCTACTAACAAAGTCACTCTCTTTTATCATAGTAAGTAGAGGTAATATTTGTAAATTACACCTATTTATCATAGTAGGTAGAGGTTCACCATCATAATATCAATTATAAAATCTTGCAATATTTAAATAAATAAAAATTAATAATTAACCATAATATTTCATTAATTACTTATAATAACATAAATAACACAAGTCTATGAAATGTAATGTCAAAATATGATTATATATGTGAAAAAATGTTGAAACAATCTAAAGGTCTTAGTTTTGGAATATTAAATCAAAAACATTTATCAAAGCACATTAACATTATTAAAAAAATGGAATCAATAATGAATTTGCTTTAATATGAACTTTTCTAAAAAAATAAAAAAAAAATAAGGAAATAAATGATCAACTTTAAAGAATTCACCTATAAGATGTGTAATCGAAGAACATGATGATGCAACAAAGAAGAAAAATGTGTTACAAGCATGACTCCAATGTTAAAATTAGATTATAATTTTTAGTTTTGTACTTTCTCTTCCCAAAATATTGATGTAGAAAGTTTAAATCATTAGTCATTTATCATTGAAGACTCCTCTATTTATATTATAATATTTTTAATGAAAATAAATTTTTTTAATGATAATAAAAGGTCACCTAAAATAGCCATTACAATTCATTGTTCAAAACAAACACAAAAAACATTTTTAAAAACTAATTATGAGCAAGTGTAGAGATTACCATCTCATCTAGGAGGATAAAATAGGAGCTACTCAATCAATATTAAATAAAGAGTCCAAATCTAATTCAAGTGAGATTAGATCTAGATCATTTGATCTTACATGCTAGATGTATGGTGTTGATGGGCAAAAGCACTATTCATAATGGTTGAGACAATCCCATTCATTCAATCAAGTTTTATGGATAGATGGTTAGATGAAATGTATTGCTCACAAATGTAGAGAAGCTCATATTTTTTAATTAAGATTTACATATAGGTTGTAAGAAGAAAATTACTATTCAAAATGGAAAAAATGATCACATTCATTTGATGTAGCTTGTTAGATGAATGGTTTGACGAAATTTACCATTCATAAAGGTGAATGTGATCTTGATTGTTTGATCACTAAAATATGTAATCAGATGGCACTAGTTTGCTCTTATTCAGAAGCAAGCAAATCAAATTTTTAGTCCCACATTACATGCTTGTACAAGATGTTTACCATTTTTAATAATTCTTTCACACATAAAGGTTAGCCTAAAAGGTTGGTTGCCTCTTGGTGCTCTTAAGAAGTAATGACCCATGCAACCTGTGCATATATTTATAGATGTGACCTAACATGATCCTATTACTTAACAGTGCACGAGTCTTCTTAACATGTTATGCTTAAGTTAATTCAAGAATAGCAAAAGATCTTAAGATAATGATTTGAAAGACATTCAAGAATAGCAAAAGAGAAAAAAATGCAATTATTTTGTTCTCATAAAATAGGTGGTGTCACAACCAATAGTAAATGCCAATGTTGGTGCATGTATATTTGGGCATGTGTGTGCATGTGCATATCAATGTGTGAGTACATATTTGCGTGTGTTCTTATATGTGTGTGTGTGTGATTATTTGTGTGTGTATATGTGTGTTTGTGTCCTTGTGGAGATTTGTGTGAGCATGTGTTTGAGTTTGTCTAGGGTTGGGGTTATGTGAGCATGTACATGTGCATGTCTATACTTATGTGTGTTTGTATGTGCATGCACTCAAGAGTGTTTGTGAGTTTGTGCGTGTGAGTTTGTGTATGTATGTTTCACCATGCGTGTGTGTACACGTGTATGCGTATGTGTGTGCATATATGTTTGTGTGTTTGGCCATGCATATGCATGTGTGTGGGTGTATATTTGTGTGCACGTGTGTTAGTGCTTGTGTGTGTCCATGTGCATATGTGTGTGTGTGCATACATTGTGTGTGTGCACTTGTGTACATGTTTGCATGTGTATGTGTGCGTGTGTGCACGTTTGTGTTTGTGTGTATGTGACTATGATGAGTGTGCACATGTGTGTGTATGTGCATCTATGTATGCATGCAAGCATGTAAGCATGTGTGCATGCATGTGCATGTGTTAGTTCTAGTGCATATACATGTGAGCGCATGTGTTTGGACATGTGTGTGCCTATATTTGTTCTTGTGTTTGTGCCTATTCATGTGTTATGTGTGTAATTATACATGTGCAAGTGTGTGCATGTGTAGGCACATGTGCTTGTGTAGCTGTGCATGTGAGTGTATGTATATGTGTGCACATTTGTGCTAGTGTTCATGCAAGTGTGTCTGTGTGTGTGCATACGTTCAAGAGTTCGAGGGTGTGCTTATACTTATGCATGTGTATGATTGTACATGTATCTACATGAGTGTGCATGTGTGTTCTTATGAGTGTGCATGTTTATGCATGTATGTGCTTGTGTCCATGTATGTGTGTGTATGTATTTACATGTGTGTATATTTATTTATGCTTGTGTGCATGTTTATGTGGGCATCTGTGTGCATGTGTGTGTGTATTTATGTGTGTGAGAATGACCATGTGTATGCATGCATTTCTATATGTGTGTGTGTATCTGCATCGATCTGTAGGTGTGTCTGTGATTATACATGTAGATCTACTTATGTCTTAATATGTTCTCATGCATGTGTGTGTGTAGTAGGTGTATACATGTGTGGATGTGCTAGTGCATTTGTGAAAATGTGTGTGCATGTGTATATGCTCGCATGTCCATGAATATGTGAGCACGTGTGTGCAGGTGGATGTGAGTGTGTGTGAATGTGCAGGTGCATGTGCATGTATATGTGTGTGCATGTGCATGTGTGATAGTATGTGTATGTGCATGTATATATGTGTATGTATGTGTGTGTTCATGATCATGTGTGTGTATGTATCCTTATGTGTGTCTGTGCATATCTATGTTTTTATGTATGAGCCAGCATATGAGTATATGTTTGTGTGTATATGTCTGTGTGTGCATGTGTGTGTGTTTATGCATGTATGTAGTTGTGTGTGTTTATGTGCATGTTTTTGTTTTTGTGTGTGTGCTAGTTTATGTGTGTGCATGTGTGTGTGTTTGTGTGCATATGCGTGTGAGTGTGTGGGTGTGTGTGTGCATGTGTGTATTGGTTTATGTGCATGTGCTTATGTTTGTGTTTGTGTGTGTGTGTGCATGTGTGTGTGGGTTCTTGAAAGTGTGCTTGTGTGTGTGCATTCATGTACAGAGCTTGTGTGTGTGAGGGTATGCATGTGTGTGAATGTTTTTGTGTGTGCAAATGTGAGTTCTTGTGTGTGTCTATTTATTTGTAAACTTATAGGCTTGCATGTGTGTAGATGTGGCTGTGTGCGTGTGAGTTCACATGCTTATGTTTGTGTGCACTTACAAGCATGTGTATGATTTTGTGTGTTTGTTTGTACACATATGTGCTTGTGTGTGTAAGTGAGAGAGAGCATATGCATGAATGTTCTTGTTTGATTGTGTATGCGTGTGTGCATGCTGGTATGTGTGGCTACATGTGTGCATATGGGGATGTGTGGGCATGTGTGTGCATGTGGGTTCTCGAACGAGCAATCAAAAGGATTCTGGAGCTACTATGGTACCAATTAAATAGACTGTTATAGCTACTAGATGACGAAATGGATTTTGGAATTTATTAACATTCTCCAAAAAAGGTACTATCAATAATCCTATTGGTACTGAAACCATTAAAAGAACACCTAATAACTTATTAGGAACTATGCAAACTTGAGAAGTATTACTTCTGTCTCTGTTTATGTCTCAGAATGGGAAAAATTATTCTAATTCATTCGCATCTATGTATCGAACAACATTTCATACAAGTGTTTAGGTTTGTTTGTGTGTATCTACGTACCTGTCATTCATACGCACATGTGCATTTTTGTGTATGTGTGCATGTGTGTATTTTTTGTGTGTATTCACATGTGACACACATGTATATGTGTATATATATGTCTGTGTTTGCATCCATGCATATGTGCATTTGTGTGCACATATGCACACCTATCTATGGATGAATACATGGGATAGGGTGTGTATGGGTGTATTTATCTTGTGTGTATGCACATGTATATTTTTGTGTGTCTACATCTTTGTGTACACCATACATGTTTCTATATGGGTGCATTTATGCTTCTATTTGTAAGCATATACATGCATTCCTCTATATGTGTGTGTGTGTGTGTATGTGCATATGTTTGTTTGCATGTGTGTGCACACATGCATGTGTGTCTGTTTGGGTATGTACGCATGTGTACTTATTTGAGTACATGTGTATGTGCTTGCTAGTGTGAGCACATGTGTGCATATGCATGTGTTTGTGCACATGTGCATGTGTGTATGTTTGTGCATATTTGTGTATTCATGTGTGTATAAGTTTGCATGTGTGTGGGTGTGGGCTTGTATTGGTGTGTGTACTTGTTCTTGCATGTGAGTGTGCATTCTTGTGCATGTGTTTGTGTGGATGAGTGCATGTCTATTTATATGGTTTAGGTGTGTGTGTGTGTGTGTGTATGTGTGTAAGTATGTGTGTAAGTATGCATTTGTATGTGTGCACATGTGTGTGTATAAGTGCATGTATTTAAATGTGTGTGTGTGTTGGTGTTGTGTGAGTGAGTTTGTGCATATGTGTATGCTTGTTTGCGTGCATGGGTTCATGCATGTGTGCATGCGTGTGTGTGCAAGCATGTACACCTGTGCATGCATTCATGTGTGCTTGTGTGAGTGTGTGTTGATGTGTGTATACTTGGGTGTATGTATGTATGTATGTGTGCGTGTGTGTGTGAGTGTGTGTGCATGTGAGTATGTGTTTATGTGTGTGCATGTGTACATTTGTGTGTGTATGTATGTGTAAGTATGTGTGTGAGTATGCATGCGTAAGTGTGCACATGTGTGTGTGTATGCATGTACATATTTTATTGAGTGTGTGTGTGTTGGTGTTGTGTGAATGTGTTTGTGCATATGTGTGTATGCATAAGTTCATTCATGTGTGAATGTGTGTGTGTGCAATCACATCCACTTTTGCATGCATGTGTGTGTGCTTGTGTGGGTGTGTGTGGCTGTGTGTGTGCTTGTATATGCATGTGTGCATGTGTATGTGAGTGTGAGTACATGTGAGTACGTGTTTATGTGTGTGTATGTGTACAATTTTGTGTGTGTTTGTGTAAGTATGAATGTGTATATGTGCACATATGTGTGTGTGTGTGTGCACAGGTATTTCATTATGTGTGTGTGTTGGTGTTGTGTGAGTGTGTTTGTGCATATGTGTGTGTCTTGTTTGTGTTCATGGGTTCTTGCATGTTTGCATGTGTGTGTGTGTAATCATGTGCACTTTTGCATGCATGCATGTGTGTCTATGTGGGTGTATGTTGTTGTGTGTGTGTGCTTGTGTATGCATGTTTGTGTGTGTTTGCTAGTGTGTGTGCATGTGAGTATCTATTTGTGTGTGTATGTATGCATTTGTGTGTGTGCATGCATTTTTGAGTGTGTGCAACATGTGTGCATCAGTGTCTATGCAAGAGTGGCTGTCAATGCATGTGTGTGCATTTTTTTGTGTGCTATGCAAGCACGAGTGTATGCATGCAACTACATGCATGTGTGAATGTGCATGTGGATATGTGTCCATGTGTGTGCTTTTTTATGCCTGTATGCATATTTGTGTGTGTGTGTATCTAATTATGTTTTTGTGGGTGCATGTGCATGCATGGGCTTATGCATGCATGTGTGTATAAGTGCATATGTGTGTGTAGTTGTGTATGTATTAGCGTGTGTGTCCATGTGCATGTGTTTTTATGGTTGTGTGAATGCATGTACATGCATATGTATGGGCATTTATCTAGGTGCTTGTGGACAAGTTCATGTTTGTCCATATGTTTCACGTGTGTTTGTGTAAGCATTTTTGTGAGTATGTATGTGTTTGTGTGCACATGTGTGTGTGTGTATGCAAGCTTGTGTCTCATTATTTGTGTGTAGGTGTTATGTGAGTGTGTTTGTGAGTATGTGTGTGTGCTTGTTTGTATACATAGGTCCATCCATGTGTGCATGTGTGTGTGCAATCATATGCACTTATGCATGCATGTGTGTGTGCATGTGTGTGTGCTTGTGCATGTATGTGTGTGTTTGCATGTGAGTATGTGTTTATATGTGTGTATGTGTGCATTTATGTGTGTGCATCAGTGTTTATGCATGTGTGAGTGTGGATGCACGTGTGTGTGCATTTTATTTGTGTACTTTTCAAGCACAAGTGTGTGCAAGTGACTGCATCTATGTGTGCGAATGTGCATGTGCATGTTTGTCCATCTGTGTGCTTGTTTGTGTTTGTCGGCATATTTGTGTGCATATTCTGTGTTATGCCCATGTGTGTGTATCTAATCATGTTTTTGTGTATGCACATGCATGCTTGGGCATATGCATGCATGTGTGTATGAGTGCATGTTTGTGATTGTGTGTGTGTACTTGTGTATGTATTAGTATGTTTGTTCATGCATGTGTGTATATGTGTTTTCATGGTTGTGCGCATGCATGTATGTACATGTGTGCGGGTGTGTGTATCTATGTGCTTGTTGATGTCTAAGTGCTTTTGTATGTGTGTGTGTGTGCATGTGTGTTGTTCAAGTGTGTAGTCATGTTTATATGGGTGTGTGTGTGTGCACATGCATGCATGTTTCTATGTGTGCGCATTTATTTACATGTGTGCATCTCATGCATGCTTGGAAGCACACAAGTGTGAGTTAGTGTGTGCATGCATGTGTCTAAGCATGCATTTGTTCGAGTGTGTGTTTGTGTCTAAGTGTACTATGTGTGCATGTGCATGTGTGCTTGTGCATCTATGTGAAAGTTTGTGTGCATGTCCTTGTGTTTTGTGCATGTCAACATGCATGTGTCTACATATTTGTGCACATGTGAGTGTGTCCATATGTGTTTGTACTATGTGTGTTACTTCATGCATGCATGCATTTGTTTTTGTGCTTGTGTGTGCATGTGCATGCATATGTGTACATGTTCATGCATGTATATGTGTGCATGTATGTTTTCGTATGTTTGTGTGTGTGTGTTAGTTTGTATATGTGTGTTTGTGAGCATGTTTATATGTATGCGTTCATGTGCATGTGAGTGCAATTGTGCTTGTGTGCATTTCTTAGTGTGTGCCTATGAGTGTATATGTATGTGTCTGTGCTTGTGCATTTGTTTGAATGTTTGTGTGTATATGTGTGTATGTGTGTATGAAAGTCAATTTATTTTAACATGCATATGTGTGCATCTGGATGCATGTGAGTATGTGTGCACATGTATATGTTTGCATGGCAATGCACATATGTGTGAGTGTTTGTCCTTGTGTGTGTGTGTCTATGTATTTTATGCATGTCTATGTGTAGTGTGTATGCATGTGTGTGTGTGCATGTGTTATCCATATGTCTGTGAGTGTGTGGCTGTGTGTGTGTGGGCACTTGAGCGAGTATGTATTTGTCCATGTGTGTGTGTGCTTCTGTCTGTGCACCCATGTGTGCATGTGTTCATCTGTGTGGGCTCATTTGCTCTTATGCAAGAGTGAGTACATGTTTTGGTGTTGATATTCTTGTGGGTGTGTACGATGTGCATTTGTGTCTTTTAATGTGTTTATGTGTGTGTAAATGTGTGTGTTAGTATACGTGTATGTGTGTATATGCGTGTGTGTGTGTGTGCATGCATGCATGCATGTATGTGTATGTGTGTATGCTCAGTTTTTGTGTATATATGTGTGTGTGTGTCTATTTCTATGTTCTATGCACATGCATGCATGCGAATGTGCATGTGTATGCGCTTGTCTACATGTGTGCATATGCATGTGTGTCTATTTGTATGTGTGCAGGTGCATGGGTGCATGTTTTTATGTGTGTTGTATACACATGTGAGTGCATGTGTGTGTTGCTATTATGTGTATGTGTGTGCCTATGTGAGTGCATATGTTAGCATGTGTGTCTATGTGCATGTGCATGTTTGTTGCTTTATGTGAGTGTGTTTTTGTTGGTGTGTGTGGTGTGTGTGTGTGAATATGTTCATGTGGTTGTGCAACTGCATGTGTGTGTGGGAATGTGTCGACATGCTTGTGCAAGTGTGCATGCATTTGTATATTTCTGTGTCAAAGCATGTGTGTTGGTTTGTGTGTGCATGTATGCATTTGTTAGTGTTTGTGTGATTATGTGTGCAAGTGTTGGTGGGTGTCTGTAGGCATGTACGTGTGTGTGTGCACAGAGGCACACGTGTACGTGGGTGCATCTATGTGTGTGTATGTGTGCAGGTGCATGTATATGGTTATGCATGTGTGTGTGTGTGTAAGTGTGCATGAGTGTTTGCATGTGTGCATGTTTGTGTATGTGCATGTATTTTTTAGTGTGTATTTACATGTGTGTATGTGTGAGTACTTGTGTGTCTGCATGTCCATCTATGTATGTGGACATATGTGTGTGCAAGTTTTTGTGGTAGTGTTGCCACATGTTTATATGTGTGCATGTGTGTGTTTGCACACCTGTGTGCTTACATATATGCATGTGTGTGTATGCACTATCTTATGTGTGTTTGTTCTTGTGTGCTCACCTGTACATGCCCATGAATGTGTGTGTGTGTTTATGTGTGTGTGAGTTTATGTGCACATGAGTGCATCTATGTTTATGCATTTGTTCATGTGTGTGCAACCATGTGTGTGAGCTTGTATGGATGTGTGTATATGTTCATGTCTTTGTGTGCTTATGCATATGTGTGTGTGCATGCACATGCAAATGAACATGTGTGTGTGTGCTTGTGTGCTCATGTGTGTGCATGTCTATATGCTTGTATGTGGTTATGTGCATGCATGTGTGTGTGTACCTGCATATGTGCAGGTGTGTGTGGGTGTCTATATGCACGTTTTTCTTATGTGTATGTGTGTTCGTTAGTATGTGCATGCGTGCGTATTTGTGTGTGTCTACATACATACATGTGTGTGTGTGGTTGGGTGTGCATGTCTATTGGTGTGTGTGTGTGTTTGTGTGTATGCATATATATGTGCTATGCATGTGTATGATCATGTCTTTGTGCAGGCATGTGTGCATGTGTGAGTGTGTGTGTGCCATTTTTATGTGTATGTTTGTGTCTCCATTCCTGTGTGCATGCACACGAATGTATGTGTGTGTAGGTGTGCATCTTTGTGTGTGTTCATGTCTATATGCATGTGTCTACATGCATGTGTGTGAGTGTGTATGTGTGCAAGTGTTTATGTATTTGTGTGTGTGTGTGAAAGGATGCACACAAGAGTTTTTTCATGTTTGTGTGTGCACTTATGTGTGTGTGTGTATGTGCAAGTGAAAGTGTGTGCTTATATGTGTGTGCATGCACATGTTTATGTGTGTGTGAGAGTGCACATGTGTTATCACGTGGTTGTGGGCATGTTTGTGAGTGGTCACATGTATGTGTGTGCATATGTGTCTATGCATGTATGTGTATAAAAGTGTTTGTGTGTATTCATATAGGCCTATCTGTGGATGCCCAGGTATGTGCATGTGTGCATGTGTCAATGTGTATGTGTGTGTACTTATGTCAAGGTATACTCGTGAGCATGCATATGTATGTCCATGTGTATGTGCATAGGTGTTGTATGTCTATGTGTGATTATTTATATGTGTGTATGTGTCCATATGTGTATGCATTTGCATGTGCATGTGTGTTTGTAAGTCTCTATGCGTGTATGTGTCCCTATGTATATTTCTATGTTGTATTTGTGTGGGTGTGCATGTCTGTGTCTGTGTGGGTGCATGTGCATGTTTGTGCATCCATGTGAATACATATGTGTGTTTGTATGCATGTGTGTGTTAGAATGCATTTAAATGTGTGTATATATGTGTGTGTGTGTGTGCATATCTTATTGTTGTTGTTATGTGTGTGCATCTTCATAGGCATGAGTGTGTGTGGTTGTGCGTGCATGTGTTTGCTTGGGAATTTGTGCATGTGTTCATGTGTGTGCATGTATTCATGTGTGTGTACATATGTGCATGTGTGTGCATATGAGCATGTGTATGTACTTGTTTGTGTGTGTGTGCTTTTGTTAGTGCATGTGCATGTAAGTGTGTTTGTATGAACATCAATGTGTGTGTGTGTGTGTGCTTGTGCATATGTGCAAATTTATTTATGCATGTTTACATGTTTGTGTGCTCATAAGTGTGTGTGCTTGCTCATATGCAAGTGGTTATGTTCCTTTATGTATGTGTGTATGAGCATGTTTGCTTGTTTGTGTACTTGTGACCATGTGAGTGCATGTGTGTGTATGCATGTGCATGTGTGTGTATGCATGCAAGAGTGTGCATGTGCATTTACATGTGTGTGTGCCTATGTTTTTATGAGTTTGTGCTTTTGCATGAATGTGTTTGCATAGTCTATGAGTGTGCATGTGTGTATGCACTTGCACATGTTTGCATGTATGTGTTTATGTGCTTGTGTAGGCATGTGTGTCTATGCACATATACCAATGAGCACTTGTGCTTGTGAGTATGTCTGCCCAGTTCTACATGAGTGTGTATATCTTTTTGTTTGTGTGCATGTGACTGTGTATATATAGATATGTATGGTCATGTGTCTATGTGTGTGTTTGTAAGTGTTTGTGCATAAGTGTGTGAGCATGCGTGTGAATGTGTGTGCGTATGTGTGCATTCTTGTAGTTATGCATGTTTGTGTGTATGTTTTTGCTTGTGTGTCTCTTTATGTGTGGGCTTATGCCTGTATATGTGTATGTATGCATGTGCGTGTGTGTGTGTGATTGTGTGTGTATGCATCTGTCTGTGGGAACATGTGTTTGTGTGAGAGCATCTGAATGTGTGTGTGCTTATATGTGTGTGTGTGGGTGCATGCATGTCTACTTGAATGCATGCATTTGTGTGCATGTGTATGTGTGTGCATGTGTGTGTGTGTGTGTTTGTGTATATGCATGTATTTGTGTGCATGTGTGAGTTCATGTCTGCATTTGTGTGTGTACAATATCTATATGAATATGTGCATGCGTGTGTGTGTACATGTTTGTGTGTTTGAGTGCATGTTTGTGCATGTACATGTGTGTTTGTGCAAACATGTCGATATGTGTGTGGATATATCCATCTATAAGTATGCATGCATGTGCTTGAATGAGTATGTTTGTAGGCATGTGAATGTGTGTGCACATGTGTTTATACATGTGTGCGTGCATACACATGTGTGTGAATATGTGTATATTTTTTGTGAGTATATTCATGTGTTTGGATCTATGTGTGTGTTTGTCTGTCCATACATGTGTGCTTTTTTGTGCAAGTTGAACATGTTTGTCTGCTTGTGTGCTTATGTGCATGTATGGTTCTGGGTGTGTGTGTGCAAGCTTGCTTCATGTATGTGCCTTAATGGGCATGTGCATGTGTGTGCGTCCATGCATTTTTTGCAAGTTTATGTGTATGTGTGTTTGCATGTGTGTGTGCATGTGTATCTGTGTTTCCATGTGTATGTGAGTGTGCGACAGTGTGATCACTTGACCATGTGTGTATTTGTGCATGTGTGCGTGTGTGTGCTTTTGTATGTGCATCCATGTGTGCATGTGTTCATCTATGTGTGCTCATTTGCTCATGTGGAAGAGTGAGTGCATGTTTTGGTGTTGATATTATTGTGGATGTGTATGATGTGCATGTGTGTGTCCTTGAGTGTGTTTAGGTCTATGTATATGTGTGTGTGTGAGTTTACATGCATGTGTGTATGTGTGCATATGTGTGTGTGTGTGTGTATGCTTAGTTTTTGTGTATGTATGTGTGCATGTGTCTGCTTCTATGTTCTATGCATATGTGTGCATGCCAAAGTCCATGTGTATGTGCATGTTTTCATGTGTGCATATGCATGTGTGCCTATATGTGTGTGTGTGTAGGAGCATGGCTGCATGTGTTTATGTGTGTTGTATACACATGTGTGTGTTGTTATTATGTGTGTGCACTTATGTGGGTGCACGTGTTAGCATGTTTGTCTATGTGCATGTGCATGTGTGTTGCTCTATGTGAGTGTGTATGTGTTGGTGTGTTCAATGTGTGTGTGCATATGTTCATGTGGCTGTGCAAGTGCATGTGTGTGGGTATGTGTCTGCATGCTTGTGTATGTGTGCATGCATTTGTATGTTTGCATGTGGAGGCATGTGTGTGAGTTTGTGTGTGTACGTGCATGCATTTGTGAATGTGTGTGTGATTGTGTATGCAAGTGTGCGTGGGTGTGTGGGTGGGTGTGTGCGTAGACATGTGTGTGTATGCATACATTTGTGCGTGTATGTGTGCATGTGTTTATGTGAGTTAGTGCATGTGCATGAGTGTGTGCATAGAGGCTCATGTCTGTGTGGGTGCATCTATGTGTGTGAATGTGTACATGTGCATGTTTTCATGAGTGCTTGCATGTGTGCATATTTGTGTATGTGTGTGTGTTTTTAGAGTGTATTTTCATGTGTGTATGTGTGAATGCTTGTGTGTGGGTGCATGTGGGCATATGTGTACAAGTTTGTGTGGTAGTGTTACCATATGTGTTTGTGTGCATGAGCGTGTTTGCATACATATGTGCTTATGTGTATGCATGTGTGTGTGTGTATACACTATCTTGTGTGTTTTTGCTTGTGTGCTCACACGTGCATGCTCGTGTATGTATGTGTGTGTTCATGTGCATGTGTGAGTTTGTGTTTACACTAGTGTAATTGTGTTCGTGCATTTGTTCGTGTGTGTGCATGCATGTGTGAGAATACATGAATGTGTGTATATGTGTATGTGTTTGTGTGCTTGTGTATGTGTGTGTGCATGCAATGCAAGCGAACATGTGTATGTGCCTGTGTACTCATGTGTGTGCTTGTCTACATGTGTGCATGTTTATTTGCATGTATATGGTTAAGTGCATGTGCGTGTGTGTGTACTTGCATATGTGAAGGTATATGTGGATATCTATATGCATGTTGTTCATGTGTGTATATGTATTTGTGAGTATGTGTATGCATGTGCATGTATGTATGTCTGTATACTTACATGTATGTGTGTAGTTGGGTATGTATGTATATGTGCATGTGTGCATTTCTAAGTGTGTTTGTGTGCACGCAAATGTATGTGCTATGTGTGTGTATGATTATGCCTATGTGTAGATGTGTGTGCATGTGTGAGTGTGTGTATGCCATTCCTATGTGTATTTGTGTGTGTGCGTTCATGTGTGCATGCAAATGGATGTATATGTGTACGTGTGCAACTTTGTGTATGTGCATGTGTGCATACATATGTGCACGTGCATGTGTGCATCCATGTGTGTACATGCATGCATGTGTGTGTGTATGTGTGCATGTGTTTATGCATTTGTGTGTGTGTGTGCAAGGATGTACACAAGTGTTTGTTCATATGTGTGTGTGTACCTATGTTTGTGTGTTAGTGTTTTTGTGGATGTGCATATGTGTGTGAGTGTGTGCATGTTTGTTGTGCATTTGTGTGTGTGTGCGTGCCTATGTTTGTGGGTGAGTGCAGCGTGCATGTGTGGGCACATATTTGTGTGCATGTTTTTGATTGGTCACATTTATGTGTGTGCACATGTGTGTGTGTGCATGTGTCTTTGCATGTATGTGTTTAAAAGTGTTTGTATGTATTCATATGGGCATATGTTCCTAGGTAGGGGTGTGTGTGTGTGCAAGTGTCTATGTGTATGTGTGTATGGGTGTATGTATATTTTTATATGTGATTATGTGCATGTGTACTTGTGTGCATGCATATGTGCGTGCATGTGTACATGCATGGTTGTGTGGGCATGTCTATATGTGTGTGTGTGCACGTGTCTATGTGTGTATGTGCCCTTATGTGTATACATGTGCATGTGCATGTGTGCATGTATGTGTGTTTGTGAGTGTTTGCATGCATGCATGTCTATGTGTGCATTTCTATATGTATGTGTGTGAGTGCATGCATGCGTTTGTGTGCATGTGCTTGTTTGTGCATCTATGTGGGTGCATGTGCATGTATGTGTATGCATGTGAATGCACAAATGCGTTTGCATGCATGTGTGCGTTAGAATGCATGTATATATTGTGTGTGTCTATGTATGCATGTGTGTATATGTTGTTGTTGTTGTTGTGCATACGTGTCTTCATGGGCATGAGTGTGTATAGTTCTGTGTGCATTGTGTGTGTTTTTGCATGTGTGCATATAAGTGTTCTGTGTGTGCATCTATGCATGTGCGTATATGTGTGCATTTGTGCATGTGTGTGCATGTGAGCACATGTATGTACTTGTGTGAGTGTGTGCATGTGCTTGTGTGATACATGTGTATGCGAGTGTGTTTGTGTGCACATCATTGTGTGTGCATGTGCTTATGCATGTATGTAAATGCATGCATTTGTCTATGCATGTGTGCATGTTTGAGTGTGTATGTGAGTGTGTGTGCTTGCTTATATGCAAGTGTGTATATGTGTTTATGTATGTGTATATGCATATGTTTGAATTTTGTGTGCTTGTGTGCTCTTAAGTGCATGTGTGTGTGTGTGCATGTGCATGTGTGTGTATGTGTGTGTGTGCATGCATGAGTGTGCATGTGTATGCTTTTGCATGAATGTGTTTGCATAGTGACTGCATGTGCCTCCATGTGAATGTGCATATGTTTGTGTGTGTGTGTGTTGGAGCATATGTGCATATGTGTGTGCTTGCATTGTGCATGCGCTTGCAAATGTTTGCATGCAAGTGTTTGTGTTCTTGTGGATGCATGTGTGTGTGTGCACATACTAATGCGCACATGCGCTTGTGTGTGTACCCATGTCTACATGAATGTGTATGTCTTTTTGTGTGTTTGTGTGTGAATTTGTTTGCATGTCTATGTGCAAATATGTGGATATGTGCATGTGTGTGCATGCATGCACACATTTTTATGTGTGTGTGAGTGCATCTATATGTGCGTGTTTGTGTTCATGTGTTGGTGCTTGTAGGTTTTTGTGGGTGTGTGTGACATGTGTGTGTGCCTATGTGCATGTGTATTTGTGCATATGTGTGTATGCATGTGCATCTTTATGCATGCATGTGGGTGTGTGTTTGCATGTTGGTGTGTGTGCCAACATGTATGTGTGCGTATCTGTGAATGCATGTGTTTGTATGTACATGCACATGCGTGTTTGTGCATAAGTGTGCACCTAAATGCACGTGTGTGTGCATCCATGTGTGTGTGTGCATAAGCATACGTGTTTGTCTATGTGTATGCATGTCTGTTAGTGCATATGTATGTGTTTGTGCGTGTGGCTTTGTGCAAGAGTGTGTATGTGTATTTATGCTTGTGTGTGTGTGTGTTTGCATGCATATGCATGTCTAAGTGCATGTGTTTGCATATGCATGTGTGTGCATGTGTGTGAGATTTTGTGTGTATGCATTGACATGCATGTTTGTGTGTGCGTCTATGTGTATGTGAGAAAGTGTATATATTTATGCAGGTGTGTTTGTGTGTTCCTATCTGTTGATGTGCATGCACACACATGCGTGTTTATAAGTGAGACAATGCACGTGTGTGTGTTCATGTGTTTGGATGGGTGTGTTTGTGTGCATTCATATTTAAATGTGTATGTAAGCATGTGTGTGTGTGTATGTGCACAGCATTGCATGTGTGAGCATTTGCTTGTTTGTATGTGTGTGTGTGTGAATGCATGTGATTATGCATGTGTGTGCATGTGCATACATGTGTGTATAGATGTGTTTGCATGTGTGTGTGCTTGTGTGCACATCTGTGTAAATGTGTGCATTTTTGTGTGTGTGTGCGTATGTGTACATATGCATGCATGTGTGTTTATATGTGTGTACATGTCTTTGTGTGCTTATGCTTATGTGTGTGCGCATGCATTTGTGCACGTGTGTTTGTTAGCACACATGTGTGTATGTTTTAGTTTTAATACATATGAGTGCACATGCGTGTATGCATGTGTTCTTGTGTGAGTGTGTGGATGCATGTGTAGGTGTGCTTATATGAGTGTGTGGGTGCATGTGTAGGTGTTCTTATGCACGTGTGTCTACACACGATAATATTGTTTACACATAATTTGTCTATAAATTACCAAGGGTACAAATTGTAACAAATCTTTGCAAAATATTATATCAAAAACAAAAAGGTTTAATTAATTAATAAGTATAAACAAAAGTTAATCATCAAACTTTATAAGGAAAATATTAATAATCTTATACAAAAATCATAATATTAATTTGTTGTCATGCATTCTTCTTTTGTTTAGTTTAATAACATTTATGATTTTAAACTTTATGACTCTCTTTATGTATATTTTTTGCAATTCTTATAAGAAATTGAGTTAAAATAAATCTATAGGATTAAGCATGCTTACAAGGGCTTTCTCCTTTTTATGTTCAAAAGACAAAAGGATACATAATAGAACTATGGATATGCATCTATAGGTTCTATGAACTGCACTTAATTCCTAATCAATAAACTACATGTTAAAAATTCTAACTACAAAGACTAAGAGAGTTTGCTTAAAAAAATTATTTGTATATTTAACACAATGATATGGACTATCAAAGAAGTTTTGCTTCATTACTCTAAATCTCTTTCATAACATAATAATAAAATTATAGTTTTTATCCAAGAAATTATTTTTTTAATCTTAACTATTGAATGTTTTAATAAATAATGACCAAGGGTACACTTAACTGATTATAATGTTTACTCTCCCTAAGTTTTAGCACTAGACTCTCCTCCTTTCATGATTGCTCAAATGGGTTAATCATACTTAAGAAAAAGTAAGCTTGTGAAAGGTTTTAATAGATAATGATTTGGTAAAAAGAATATTTTGTTGTTACAGGTAACACTACATTTCAAAGTTCGTTTACAATAAGATGAAATAATAGAATAACAATTTCTCAAAGTTTTTCTAATTTTTTAACAAATCTTTAGGTTTTACAAATTATTACTTGTTTCCTTAATTTGTAATAAATCATCTAAGATCTTAATATATATGAGCACTATCTATCGCATTAAACTCCAAATTTAACTTTTACAAATTCTATCTTTGGAATTCATTACTTATGTCATTCCAAAAAAGTTTCACTTATGTAACAAGTAATCATTAATTCAATAAAATGCATATAACTTTAATGATGCACTAAAGATATTCATATTGCTTAAAACAACAACTAAAAAATCCAAGTAAAAAACCATATTAATCTAGTTTTTCATAATAACAAATAAAAAAATATCATAAATCTTGATGCTTTAATCTTCCTAAAACTCTTCTAAGTAAGCTATCATTTGACATTCAAGCTATATATAAAAACATGATCTATTAAATTCCCTAAAGAGATATTAAACAATTCTTACAATGCCACTTAGAAGAATAAAAAGTTTATCCTAGAAATAAGGACCACATACATTTTGCAAGTGAGTCGCATACAAACTTGTCAGGAAGGTTTTGTCTCCATAGGTTCAAATTATGGAGATAAAAAAATGCAACTACTTAAGCTTTAAATTTAAGAACCCAAAATATCTTGGGTTCAATTGTGCTAGTGTGTGATTGAGGTGCTTTTGTAAAAGTATTTCTCAAACATGTTCCCTTAGAAATCCATACATATTTAACTTTCTTTAAATAGATGGATTTTTTAACTCAACAATCAAAATGAATATGTCTATGCCTATCATAATAATTTCATACAACTCGGGATTTAACATGAAAATAAAAAGTATGTAAACTAGTATTATTTCTATCATATAGTTATATGATGATGAATGTTTATGCATATATGAAATATAATAACTTTTTATTATCATTCAAATTTTAATATGAAGATTTCAATCTATATTTTTGAGCCAAATAAGATGTAACATTAGAATTTGCATTCACAATGCTATTATCTCTATTCATATAAGCTAAAGGTAGAGCATGTATAGGCACATATGAATGACGATAACAAGTAGATGAACATGAAGGTACACTAACATACATTTCTTTTAAGTCATTTAACTCTTTTTCTACCAAACCAATATTTGTTATGCTTTCTTTTAAAATAAAATTTTCTTTTCTTAAAGAAATGTTTTGACATTCAAAGAATCAATACATGAATTGCCTAAGGCTAAAGATGTCTCTCATTCATCAAATTTACTTTGTAAGCTACTTAAATTAGTAGCATGTATAGGTAAATCACTTTAAAGTTACTCATTTCTAATTTTAGGCTCATTGCAATGTCTTTCTAATAGGTAAACATGATGCTCTTATTTGTCATATTTTGCTTAAGTCTAATAGACATTACAATTAATTTCTTATGCATAATTGTAAGTTCATCAAAAGAAATAATCAACTCATCATCACTAACAATATGATTATCACTATTAGAAAAAGAAATATGTTGTGCACCTTGCAATAAAAGGTTTAAAATCATTTTTGTATAAAGCAAAATTTTGACCTTCAAAAATAGGTGGATCCACGTAATTATTAATATAAATAATAATTTACCACACAATAAGAAATGAAAAAGATGAGATCTTCCCTTAGCAATTTCATCTCTCGATATAACTGGCTCTAATACCCCTTGATGTAATGTATGTCAAGGTGATGCATAAAAGGAGGGGGTTCAATCATGCTTTTAAGCTTTTTGCTATTTTTAAAATCTTTTCTTAAATGAAAATTTGTAAATCATCAAATCATTTATTTAATAATTTTGTTAAATAAAAATGTAAAAGGAAAATAAAAATTTCAAAGGTCTAAAAATGGTTTTTAATAAAATATTTTATTCTTAATAAAAATAATTTTGATAAATTTCTTTTATATTTGTCTTTAATTAAATATTATTAAATAGAAAAATATCATAAATTGTATAATAATTAAAAAATTAAAAGTGAAATGAGAGTTTTAGGTGGTTTGAACTAACCCATACCTACATCGACCCCCTATTAACACCATCAAGAATCCACTAACAAAGCAACTCTCTTTTGTTCTAGTAGATAGAGATAACATTTGTAAATTGCACCTTTTTATCATAACAGGTAGAGGTTTACCATCATAATTTCAATTATAAAATCATATAATATTAAAATGAAATAAAAAATAATAATTAACCATAATGTTTCAATAATTACATATAATAGCATATATAGCACAAGTCAATGAATTAGGATGTTAGAATAGGAGCATATATATTAAAAGGATTAAAATAATCTAAAGGACTTAGTTTTGAAATGTTTAATCCAAAAAAATTATCAAAATGCATTAACATTATTAACAAAATGAAATCAAAAAAGAACTTGCTTTAATATGAACTTTGCTAGAAAAATAAAAAGGAAATAAGGAAATAAATGATCAATTTTAAAGAATTCACCAGTAAGATGTGCAATCAAAGAAAATGATGATGTAAGAAAGAAGAAGAATGAGTTACAAACATGGCTCCAATGTTGAAATTAGATTGCAATTTTTAGTTTTGCAATTTTTCTTTACAAAGTGTTGATGTAGAAAGTTTAAGTCATTAATTCTCTATCATTTATGACTCCTCTATTTATATTATAATGATTTAGATAAATATAAAATTTCTTAATGATAATAGGTTACCTAAATATCCATTATAATTTGATGTTCAAAACAAACACAAACATCTTTTTGAAACATTGATTATGAGTAGGAATAGAGATTGCCATCTGATCTAGGATGATAAAATAGGAGCTACTCAATTAGAATATTAAATAAAGGGTCCATATCAAATTCAAGCAAGATTAGATCTAGATCATTAGATGTCATATGTTAGATGGATGATGTTGATGAGAAGGACCACTATTCATAAAGGTAGAGACAATCTCATTCATTCAATCAAAGCTTTATGGATGTATGGCTAGATGAAATGTATTGCTCACAAATGTAGAGAAGCTCATAATCATTTGATTAAGATTTACATATCAGTTGTAAGCTAAAAATTACTATTCAAAATGGAAAAAGTTTATCTCATCCGTTTGATTTAGCTTGTTAGATGAATGGTTTGATATAATTTGCCATTAATAAAGGTGAATGTGATCCTGATTGTTTATCACTAAAATGTGTAATCAGATGACACTGGTTTGCTCTCGTTCAAAAAGTAAATATGTCTAATTTTTATTCCCAAACTACAAGCTTGTACATGATCTTTACCATTTAGAATACTTCTTTCATACATAAAGGCTAGCCTAATGAGTTTGGTTGTTTCTTGGTCTTAAGAAGTAATGATCCACGTTACCTGTGCATATATTTATGGATCTGACTTAAACTGATTCTATTACTTAACAGTTTAGGAGTGTTCATAACACATTATGCCTAAGCCAGTTCAAGAGTTATTTCTTAACCTAATTTAATCCACTTAGACTCAGGCTTGACTTGATTTGGTTTATTCTATCTCCTAACTTAAAGCCCTTCGAGGACTATTACCAAGATGCAGTTTAGGCCACTTTGCCCCTAGCCTTTAGGCATAGTCATGTGCTAGTTGTCATGTCAAATTTTGGTTTTATTAAGTCAACTTTTAAATATTAATTATTTTTTAATTTTAAAATATTTTCATAGCTATAAAAGTAAATAAATATTTTTTTAAGTACTGAAATAATAATGCACTAGAAAATAATGATCATGTAAGTGAATGAATGGTGTTGTGTAACCTAATTGTGACATATACCAACATGTGATAGGATAAACAATCAAACTAGTAGATGTTTTCAAGATGAACTCCTAATGGTGAGCTACTCAACTAGTAATATGATTAATAGCATTTTGATAAGCCATTTAAGCTACAGTTATCACATGATCATGATCACATCTTTACGTTACTTCGCTTGTGGATTTCTCCATGAAATATTATATTAAAACTCTTTAATTAATTGAAGTAGATCCTAAGATAATTATTTGAAGGACACTCAAGAATAGAAAAAGAGTAACAAATGCAATTATTTTTTCCCATAAAATAGGTGGTGTCATAACCAATAGTAAACACCAATGTAGATGCATGTGCATTTTGTGTTTTGGCATGTGTGTGCATGTGCATATCAATGTGTGTTGTCCATTTGTGTGTAAGTGTTGTACATATTTGTGTGCATGAATATATGTGTGTGTGTGTGTGATGGTGTATGTGTGCATGTGTGCCCTTGTATAGATGTGTGCATGCATGTGTTTGAGTGTGTGTGGGGTGGGGGGTATGTTTGCATGTACATGTGCAGTCTATACATGCATGTGTATGTGTGCTTGCACATGAGCACATTTATATGTGTATGTGTGTGTGTATTCAAGAGTGTTTGTGAGTCTATGTGTGAGTCTATGTATGTATGTTTGAGCATGTGTGTTTGTACACATTTATGTATGTGTGTGTGCGTGTATATATGTTTGTGTGTTTGTGCATGCTTATGCATATGTGTGTGTGTGTATATATTTGTGTGTGCATGTGTTAGTGTATGTGTGTGTGCATGTGCATATTTGTGTGTGTGATTTTGAGTGTGCCCGTACATATCTCTGTGCTTTTGCATTTGTGTGTTTGTGTTTGTGTTTGTGCTTACGAGGGTATGTGATTGTGATGAGTGTGCATATGGGTGTGTGTATATGTTTGTGTGTTTGTGCATGCATATGCATGTGTGTGTATTTGTTTGTGCATGTGTATATTTTGTGTGTGTGATTTTATGTGTGCTTGCATGCAAGATCGCGAGTTTGTGTGCATGCATATGCATGTGTGAGTTCCAATGCATGTATGTGTGTCTACATGTTTTTGAGCATGTGTATGCCTATATTTATTCTTGCATGTGTGCCTCTCCAGGTGCATATGTGTGTGATTATACATGTGCTTGTGTGTGCATGTGTAGGTGCATGTGCCTATGTAGCTATGCATATGAATGTGTGTGTGTGTACACATTTGTGCTAGTGTTTGTGCATGTGTGTGTGTGTGCATTTTGGTGTGTGCATACAAGCAAGAATTAGTGTGTGTGCATGTACTTATGCATGTGTGTGAGTGTACTCGTATCTACACGTGTGTTCCTATTGTGAATGCATATGTATTTGTGTGCACGCATGTGTGTGTATATATTTACATGTGTGTATGCTTGTGTTCATGTTTACATGGGCATCTGTGTGCTTGCCCGTGTGCATTTGTGTGTGAGCATGAGCATGTGTATGCATGTGTACATGCGTGTGTGCTCTTGTGTGTCTATCTACAAATGTGTCTATGAGTGGGTGTGTGTGATTATACATGCAAGTTAACTTATGTCTTAATGTGTTTTTATGCATGTGTGTGTAGGTGTGTACATGTGTAGATGTGCTTGTATATTTGTGAAAATCTATGTGCATGTGCATAAGTGTTTGAGCACATGCGTGCAGGTGGATGTGTGTGTGTGTGTCCATGTTTGTGAAAGTGTATGTGTATGACCATGTATATGTGTGTATATATGTATGTCTGTGCATATGTGCATGAAAGTGTATGTGTATGTGCATATATATATGTGTATGTGTGTATGTGGTCATGATCGTGTGTGTGTATGTCTCCTTGTGTGTGTTTGTGCATATGCAAGTTTTTGTGTATGAGCAAGCTTGTGAGTATATGTTTGTGTGAATATGTTTGTGTGTGCATGTGTGTGTTTGTGCATGCATTTACTTGTGTGTGTTTGTGTGCATGTTTTTGTTTTATGTGTGTGCTAATTTATATGTTTGCATGTGTGTGTGTGCATATACATGTGAGTGTGTGGGTGTGTGTGTGCATGTGTGCACATGTGTGTGTGTTGGTTTATGTGCACATTCTTATGTGTGTGCTTATGTGCACGTGTGCATGTGTGCATGTGTGTTTGTGTGCTTGTATGTGTGGGTGCATTCCAGTGTGCTCATGTGTGTGCATTGATGTACAGGTGCTTATGTTTACGTAGGTATGCATGGGTGTGTGGTTTTATGTCTTTGTGCATGTGAGTTTTTGTGTGTTTATTTATGGGTTATAATTCTAGTTGTGCATGTGTGTAGAAGTGCTTATGTGTGCGTGAGATTGTGTGCCTATGTTTGTGTGCACTTATGAGTATGTGTATGATTTTGTGTATTTGTATATACACATATGTGCTTGTGTGTGAGAGAGAGAGAGAGCATATGCATGCAAGTTCTTGTGTGATTGTGTATACATGTGTGCATGCTGATTCATGTGGGTGCATGTGTGCATTTGGGCATGTGTATGTGCATGGGTATGTGTAGCTGTGTGCATACAAGTGTGTAGGGGTGTGTGTGTCTACGTGTCTATCATGCATACACACATGTATTTTTGTGCATCTGTGCATGTCTGTGTTTTTGTGTGAGTATTCATACATGTGTGTGTGTATGTGTGAATATATTTGTGTATGTGTGCATGCATATGTGTGTGCATTTGTGTGCACATGTGCGCACTTGTGTGTGGATGATGTGCATGTACAACTTTGTGTACACTAGACATGTGCCTATGTGGGTGCATGTGTGCTTTTGTTTGTGTGCATGTGCATTTGTATGTGCATATGTTCCTCTTTATGTGTATGCATATGTGTATTTGCATGTGTGTGAATGCATGCATGAGTGTGTGTTCGTGTATGTGTAAATGTGTACATATTTGAGTGCAAGTGTGTGCATATGTGTGTGTGTATGTTTCTGCTTCTATGTGTTTGTGTGAGTACGTGTGTGCGTGTATGTGCTTGTGCACATGTGCATGTGTGTGTACATGCTTGTATGCTTGTGCATGTGTGTCTCTGTGCAAGTGTGTATGTGTGTGCATGTGTGTGGGTGTGGGCTTGTATTGGAGTATGTATTTGTGCTTGCATGTCAGTGTGTGTGCTAGTACATGTGCAATATGTAGATGAGTGTATGTTTGTATGTGTGTTTTAGGTTTGTGTGTATGTGTGTAAGCATATGTGTGAGTATGCATGTGTATGCATGCATGTGTTTCATTGTGTGTGTGTGTTTATGTTATGTGAGTGTGTTTGTGCATATGTTTGTGTGTTCTTATTTGTGTGCATGGGTTCATGCATGTGTTTGCATAATCATATACACTTATGCATGTATGTGTGCGTACATGTGTGGGTGTTTATGGCTATGTGTGTGCTTGTGTATGTATGCATATGTGTGTGTGAGTGTGTGTGCATGTGAGTATGTGTTTATGTGTGTGTATGTTTGTATTTGTGTGTGTGTGTGCGCATTTGTTAGTGTGTGTGCATATGTGTATCAGTGTCTATGCATGTGTGAGTGTGGATGCATATGTGTGTCTGTATTTTATTTGCTTGCTTTGTAAGCATGAGTGTATGTATGCTACTACATGTGTGTGTGAATGTGCATGTGTGAGTGTGGATGTGTATGTACATGTGTGTCCATGTGTGTTCTTGTTTGATTCTATAGGCCTATCTATGTGAATATTTATGTGCACATGCCCATGATGTGTATCTGATTGGACTTTGTGTGTGTGCATGTGCATGCATAGGCATATGCATGCATGGGTGTATGAGTGCATGTGTATGATTACGTGTACTTGTGTTTGTATTAGTGTGTGTGTGTGTGTGTGTGTTCGTGCATGTGTGTGTGTCTGTGCATGTGTGTGCATATGATTTTGTGGTTGTGTGCTTGTCTGTGTCGACATGCTTTTTGATGTCTAAGTGTTTGTGTATGCGTGTGTGTGTCTGCATGTGCATGTGCATTTTTCAAGTGCGTAAGCTTGTGTATGTGCATCTGTGTGTGCACATGCATGAAGGTTTGTGTGTGTATGTGCATCTATGTACAACAGGGCAAGTCTACGTGTGTGTGGCTAGGTATGTGTGTGTGTGTTTATGTGAATATGTATAAGGATGCATTTGCATGGGTATGCATGTAGGTGTGGATCTCTATGTCTATGTGTGTGTATGTGTGCATGTGCATGTGTGTGAGAAAGTTTATGTGCATGTCCTTTTGTTTTGCATGTGTGCATGCATATGTGTCTATGTATTTATTCACATGTAGGTGATTCCATGTGTGTTTGTACTGTGTGTGTTTCATCATGCTTGCATGTGTGTGTTTGTGTTCATGTGCGTGCACGTGCATGCATGTGTGTGCATGTGCAAGCATGTGTATGCATGTTCATGCATGTGTACGTGTGCATGCATGTGGTCACATGTTCATGTGTGTATGTTTGTTTGCATATGTGTGTTTGTGAGCATGTGTGTACATGTGTGTGCATGTTTGTGTGAGTGCATTTGTGCATGTGTTCATGTGTGAATTTTTTAGTGTGTGCATGTGAGTGTATATGTATGTGTGTATTTATGTGAGTGTATATGTATGTGTGTGTTTGTCTTCATTTGTTTGAATATTTGTGTGCATGTGTGCTTGTGTCTCAATTTTTTTTAACATGCATGTGTGTGCACGCTGTTGAACGTGAGTATGTGTGCATGTGCATATGTTTGCATGTCCATGCACATGTGTTTTAGTGTTTATCCCTTGTGTGTGTGTCCATGCATTTTATGTATGTTTATGTTTAGGTGTGTGTGTCCTTGGTGTATGTAAGTGTGTGGTTGTGCATGTGTGTATTTGTGCATGTACGTGTGTGTGTGCTTCTGTGTGAGTGTCCATGTGTGCATGTGTTCGCTTGTGTGTGCACATGTGCTCATGTGTGAGTGTGAGTGCATGTTTGGATGTTGGTATTCTTATAGGTGTGTATGATGTGCATGTGTGTTCCTTCAAGTGTGTTTCATGTATGTATATGTGTATATGTGAGCATGCATGCATTTGTGTATATGTAGGTGTGTGTGTGTGTGTATGCTTAGTTTTTGTGTTTGTATTTGTGTGTGTGTCTATTTTTATGTTCTATGCATGTGTGTGTATGCCAATATAGGTATGTATGTGCATGTGTGCATGTGTGTATGTGTATATGTGTCTATGTGTGTGTGTGTGCATGTAGTTGCATGGGTGTATGGGTTTGTGTGTGTTTTTTACACATGTGGGTGCATGTGTGTGTTGTTGTGTGTGTGTGTGTGAATTTTCCTATGTGGTGCATGTGTTAGCAAGTGTGACCATGTGCATGTGTGTTACTCTATGTGAGTGTGTATGTATTGGTGTGTGTGTGTGCATATGTTCATGTGGTTGTTTTGGTGCTTGTGCATGTGGGTATGTATCTACACACTTGCAAATGTGTGCCTGCTTGTGTATGTTTGTGTGTGGGGGGGCATGTGTGTGGGTTTATATGTGTGTATGCATGCATTTGTGTGAGTGTGTGTGGGTGCATGTGTAGGTGTGTGTATGCATGCATACATTTGTGCTTTTTTATGTGCCAGTGCACACATGTAAATATGTGTATTTGTGTGTGTTTGTGTGTTTGACTATCTATGTTTGTGTGTACATTTGTTTGTGTGAGAGTGCATGTGCATGTGTGTGTGCATGAACATGTGTGTGTATGTGCATCTATGTGTGTGTATGTGTCCATGTGCATGTACATGATTATGCATATGTATGGGTACATGTGTGTATTAGTGTTTGCATGTGTGCTTATTTGCATATGTGCATGTGTTTCTTAGTGTGTATGTCCATGTGTGCATGTGTGAGTGCTTGTGTGTGTGTGTGCATGTGCATCTATGTATGGGGACATGTGTGAGAAAGTTTGTGTGGTAATGTGCCCACACGTGTACATGTAGACATGTGTGTGTTTGCATACGTGTGTACTTATATGTATGCATGTGTGTGTGCACTATCTTGTGTGTGTTTGTGCTTGTGTGCTCAAACATGTATATTTGGTATGTGCATATGTAAATTTGTGTGCACATGATTGCATCTATGTTCATGCGTTTGTGCAGGTGCATGTGTGTGTGGTTCTACCAATGTGTGTATATGTGCATGTTTTTGGGTGCTTGTGCATATATGTGTGTGCATGCACATGCAAGTGAACATGTGTGTGTGCATGTGTGCTCATAAGAGTTCATACTATATGCATGTATGTGGTTATGTGTGTGCATGTGTATGTACCTTCAAATGTGTAGGTGTGTGCGGGTGTCTATATACATGTGTTTTTGTGTGTTTGTGTATTTGTGAGTATATGCATGCGTGTCCATGTGTGTGTGAGGGCATTTGTTTGTGTGTATGCATAAGTATGTGTTATGAGTGTATATGATCATGTCTGTGTGTAGGAATGTGTGCATTTGTGAGTGCTTCTATGTTGTTTTATGTGTAGGCATGCGTCTACATTCATGTGTGCATGCACACAAATGTGTGTGTGTATGTATCCATCTTTGTGTGTACGTAAGTGTGTATGCATGTGTGGACATACTTGTTTGTTAGTGTGCATGTGCATGCATGTGTTTATACATCTGTGTGTGTGTGTGCAAGGATGTACACAAGTGTATGTTAATGTGTGTGTGTGTGTGCATAAGCATATGCATGTGAGTGTCTGCATGTGTAAGTGCGTTTGTGTGAGTGCATGCATGTGCATGTGCATGTGTGTGTGTATGCATGCACATGTTCATATGTGGGTGCGTGCACGGATGCATGGTCACATGTTTGTGTGCATGTTTGTGGGTGGTTGCATGCATGTGTGTAAACATGTGTGTGTGTGTGTGCATAAAAATTTTTCTGTATTCATATGGGCATATGTGTGGGTGCCTAGGCATGTGTGTGTGCATGTGTGTGTGGATGTGTGTTTGTTTGTACTTATTGGCTAGTGTGCTTATGTGCATGCATATTTGTTGGCATGTGTACATGCATGGGCATTGTGTGTCTTTGTTTGATCTTTTTTGTGTGTGTATGTGTCGATGTTTGTATGCATCGACATGCATGTGTGTTTGTTAAGTGTCTGTGTGTGTGTGTGTGTGTCTCCATGTGTGTTTATGTGTGTGTGTGTGTACATGTGTTTGTGTATTTATAAGTGTGTAAAAGTTTTTGTGTGTGTGTGTGTTTGTGTGGGTTCTTGTGCATGTATGTGTATGTATGGAACTACATATGTGTGTTTGTGGGCATCTGTGTGTTAGAATGCATGTATGAGTGTGTGTGTGTGTATTTGTGAATGTTCACATGTGTTGTTGTTGATGTTGTTTGTGTGTGTGTCTTCATGGGCATGAGTGTGCATGTGTGTGTTCATGTATGTGTGTATGTGTGTACATATGTGCATGTGTGTGCATATGCACACGGTTATGCACTTGTGTGTGTGTGTATGCATGTGCTTGCGTTAGTGCATGTGTATGCAAGTGTGTTTGTGTGCACATCAATGTGTGTGCGTGTGTGTGTGCTTGTGAATGTATGTACATGGGTGCATTTGTTTATGATTGTGTGCATGTTTGTCTGCTCATGCGAGTGTGTGTGCTTGCCTACATACAAGTTTACGTGTATGTGGGTAAGTTTGTATGTTTGTGTTCATGTGTTCATGTGAGTGCATGTGTGTGTGTTTATGCATGTTCATATGTGTGCATGCTTGTGCTTGTGTGTGTGTGCATGCAAGAGGGTACATATCTATTTACATGTGTGTGTGCCTCTATGTTTATGTTTGTGTGCTTTCGCATAAATGAGTTTGCTTAGTGCATGGCATGCAAGTGTGTGTGTGTGTATGTGTATGCTTGTGTGTGCATGAGTATGAGTTTTTGTGTGTGTACATGTGCATGCATGCTTGTGTGTGCATGTGTGTGTGTATGTGAGAAATTGTGTGCGTGCATGTTTGCATGTGTGTTCTTATCTATTCTTATGCATGCATACACATGTGTGCTTATGAGTGGGAGGGTGCATGAGTATGTGTTCATGTGTTTGGGAGTGTGTGTGTGTGCATTCATAACTACATGTGTATGTGTGCACGTGTGTGTGTGCATGTGCACATGAATGCATATGTGAGCATTTGATTATTAATATGTGTGTATGCACATGTATGTGATTGTGCATGTGTGTACGTGTGCACGCATGAGTGGATGCATGTGTTTGCATATGCACGTGCTTTTGTTCACAGCTATATAGGTGTGTGCATTTGTGTGTGTGTGTGTGCATGTGTATATGTTCAAGCACGTGTGTTTATGAGTGCATGTGTGTGTGTGCATGCATTTGTACATGTGTGTGTGTGTGCATGTTTGAGTTTGAGTACATATGAGTGCACATGTGTGTATGCATGTGTGGTTCTATGAGTGTGTGGGTGCATGTATAGGTGTGCTTATATCAGTGTGTGGTGCTTTTATACATGTGTGTCTGTGTGCATCTGTGCTTGTTTGTGTGTGTAGGAGTGTGTATGGTTATGCATATGTTTGTATGCATATCTGGGTGTGTATGTGGGTGTGCATGTGCAAGCATGCTTGTGTGAATGTGTGTGTGAGCATGTGCATGTGTGTGCATTTTTGTGTATTTGTGCTTGTGCATGTATGTATATGTCTATGTGCATATGTGTGTTCACTTCTATGGTTGTATGTGTGCATGTTTATGCATGTAGGTATTTGTGAGTGTGCTTATGTGCCCCTATGTGTGTGTGCATGTTAGTGTGTATGTGTGTATGTGGGTATGTATTGGAGTTTATGTGCATGGGTGTATGCATGTGTGCATTTTGGTGCAGACATGTGTGAGTGTGTATATGTGTATGCATGTATGTGTGACGATTAGTGTGCATGTGTACACGTGTGTGTGCATGCATGTGTGTACAAGTCTATGTGTATGTCAATGTGTGTGTTGCCTTTATGTGTGCATGTGCGTGCATGTTTGTCTGTACAAGTGTGTGCTTGTACACGTGCTAGTGTGTGTATTTGCATGTGTGCATGGGTACGTGCATGTGTGTGCATGGGTACGTGCATGTGTGTGCATGGCAGCACGCATGTTTGCACATGTGTGTGTGCGTGTATGCATGTTTGTGTGTGCACTTTTTGGCAAGTTTAGGTCTGAAAATATGTATGTATGTGTCTCTTTGTGTATATGTATGTATGTGTGTGTGCATGTGTATTTGTGTGCGTGCATGTGTACCTATTTTGTTTGTTTGTATGTGTACATTTGTCAAAATGTGCTCATGCATGTGCTTGTGCATGTGCATGTGCATGTGTGTGCATCCGAGTGTGTGCATGGTCATGTGTTTATGTGTGTGTATGTGCATGTTTGAGTCTGTGTGTCTATGTGCCTATGTGTGCACGTGTGCATTTGTGCATCTGTATGAGTGCATTTGTGTATGAATGCATTCATGTTTTTATGTATGTATGGTTGTGTTTATGTGTATGCATCATAATGCATGTGTCTATGTACATAGATGTGATTGTCTATGGGTGTTGGTGTGTGTGTACATATGCATGTTCATGTGTATTCCAATATGAGTGTCTCTATGTGTGTGCATATATGTGTGTATGTACTTGTGTGTACAAGTGCATGCGAATGTTGTGTATGTGCATATGCATGTATACATGAGTGTGTGCATCTATCTTTGTGTGAGTGTGTGTTTGTATGCATGTGTCTGAGCATGTTTGTGTGTGTGTGCATGTGTGTGAATATGCATGCTTGTTTGCATCTCTATGTATTTATGTGTCTATGCATGATCATGTGTGCTTAAGTTTGTATACATGTGTGTGTGTGTATTGTGAGGACATATATGTGAAAGTTGTGTGCATGTATATTTGCATACATGTTCATGTATGTGTGTGTGTGTGTTTATGGGTGTATGTCTGTATGTCACTATGCCCATACATATGTGTCTTTGTGTGTGTCTACTTGTGTGTGCATGTGTGTGTGTGTGTGCGTATCTTCTTGTGTGTGTATATGTGCATGCGTGTGTCTATGTGTGTGTTTTTGCATATGTGTGCAAGTGTATGCATGTGTTTGTGTGGGTGTGTGCCAGTGTGTGCTTGTAAAGGCTGAGATGTTTTAATAGGTGTTTGCATGTGTACACATGTATGTGTTTGGGTGTGCCATGCGTATGTGCATGCATGGAGCGTGCACATGCACAGACATGTGTTTGTGTGTTTTGGCATGTAGGTGTGTTTGTGTGTGTGGGTGCATGTGGTGTGCATCCATACATTCGTATGTGTGTCTACACTTGCATGTATGTGTGGACGTACACATATGTGTGTGCTTATGGGTGCATGTGTGTGTGTGTATGTCTCTGTGTGTGTGTGTGCCTATCTTTGCACAAGTGTGTTCATACATTTGTGTATGCACATGTGTGTATGTGTTTGTGCTTGTGGGTACCTATGTGTGCATTCATGTTGACATATGCTTGTGCATATGTGAACAATGCATTTTATTTAGCCATCAAACAATAAAGCTCCATCAAATGGCTGAGATCATCTTTATCTTTGTGAATATTGTTCTTGACCATTAACATCGTCCATCCAACATGTGGGATTTAATGCTCTAGATCAATTTTGACTTGCATTAGATCTGGACCCTTGATTCAATATTCTGGTCATGCAACTTTATTTCCATCCTCCTAGGTAAGATAGTAATATTTGTTCCCACTAGTAATAAGTATTTCAGAAAGCTGGTTGAATTTTTTTTGGTTGCCAAAATGTAACAACTATTTTGAGCTTTCTAGTCATTTAAAAAATTATTTAAGTATAAAACTATTTTTCCTTTCTAGTCTTTACTAGAGTAATGTTTGCAACTCATTTTTCCATTTTCTTTCTTAAGCATTCTCTTCAATTGCACATCTTATTGGTAACTTCTTTACAATTGATTATTTAATTATTTATTCCTTTCTTATATTTCTTAGAAAGACCATATTAAAGTAAGATCTTTGTCGATTCTATTTTTCTTAATAACATTAGTGCATATTGATAAATCTTTTAGATTTAATATTTTAAAACTAGATCTTTTAGATTGTTTTAACCTTTTTCATATATACATTCATATTCTAATATTATAGTCTAAAAACTTATGTCATGTAAGGTTTTAGAATTGAATAGTGAAACATTACAATTAATTATTATATTGTATTGTACTTTAATATTATAGGTTCTTATAATTGAGATTGTGATAGTGAACCCCTACCTACTATTACAAAAGGGTGTGATTTGTTAAGATTATCTTTACATACAATGGCAAAAAGTGACTTTGTTAGTGGAATCTGAGTTTCCTTGACTGGGCGTGGAAGAAGACAAAAGTTAAGTCAAACAACTTAAAAATCTCGTCACTTTTATTTTTTTTTTTTATTATATAATTTATGGTATTTCTCTTTTTTAATAATATTTAATTAAAAATGTATATGAAACAAATTTATGAAAATTTAATTAAGTAATAAACATTTTATTTAAATTTTTTTGTAATTGTTTAATTTCTATTTTCTTTTTAAATTTTATTTTAATAAAATTATTAAATCAATAGTTTTATGATTCCCAAATTTTAATTTAAAAAGTTTTTAAAAATATTAAAAAAATTTAAAAGTATAACTCACTTCCTTGTTATGCGTTAGCTCTACAATGATTATATCAATAGGTACACAAACATGCACAAACATAAGCTCACACAAGTACACATACACAAGCACACAAACACAATCACACACGCACATACACGTGCACAAGCAGGCACTGACACACGCACACATATGCGCATACACACATACACACAAATAAGTACACACTTATATAAGAAAATACACACACTCATACACATGCACACATATGCACACACACACACACATACATGCACACAAGCACACATGCACACAAGCACACATGCACATGTGTATGGGCCTATGCAAATGTGCACACACATACACACACACATATATACACATGTTGACACACATGCACACACATACAATCACACCTGAATGAACACAAACATGCACACACGCACGATTGTGTGTTCACAATCACATGCACACATTCATACAAGTACATGTAGACTACCTGCACAAACATGCAAAAACATACATATACACACATGCTCATAGACAAGCTTACATATGCACGAACACATGTGCACACACATGGATGCATGCACCAGATGCACATACAAATGTGCACACATGCACACACACACACAAATGTACAAACACACATACACACATAAACCATGAACACATGTGCATATGCACACACCCACACTTGCACAAACACAAATGCCTATGCACATACACACACAGCATGACACACACACAGACACAAAGACACAAATAGATGCATGCCCACACACACAAACATGCACACCCATACACATGCACGCACAAACACATGCATGCACTATTACACAACCTCTTTCACCCTTCTGACACACATAACCACAAACATACACATGCATGAATGCACTTATGCTCAAAGACACACATGAACACAATGGCACATTTGTAAGCACACACAATAGATGCATGAACCCATGTACACAATTGCATATGTAGATGCTGGCACATGCACACACATATGCACAAACACACACATGCACAACATAGACACAAGCACAAAGATATGAGTGCAAACACATTCATGCACACACAACTACACACATGCATTAGATCACACAAACATGCACAACAGACTCAAACACACACACACACAAATACACACATGCTTGCACACACACAAAGATGCACATAGCACATGCAAAAGCACACACAAACATGAACGCACAAATAGGCAAACACAAGCCCACACACATACACACATGCACATACACAAATGTTAGAACACACATGTGCATACATAGGCTCATACACACAAAGACGTACACTCACATGCACCCCTAAACACACAGATGTGTGCATGTGCACACACACATGCAAGTGTAGACACATGTGCAAATGTATGTATAAACAAACACATACACATACACACACACATGTACACACCAACACACACAAACACATGTGTGCATGTGCAGCCTCCTTGCATGCACTCACACATGCACATACACACAAACACATGCATGTGCACACATATAGACACCTATAGACAGACCTCACCCCCCACACATGCACACTTGCACACACATAGACACACCCATGCACACATACACACACATCTAAACATGCATAAAAACTTACACAAATAGACACATGCATGAACACATGCACATATAAGCAGACACACACATGCATATACATAGTAGTACATACACACACACACACCCATAAACACATGTAATAACACATATGCACCCACAAACACTCACATGCACACACACACATGAACACACATGCAAATGCACATGCAAAACATTCACACACAAGCACACATGCACACATGCACATACACACTTAGATAATCATGCACACACCCATACACACATGCACACGCACACACACATACACAAATGCACACAAATACGCACACATATATACACACAATACATGCACACACATGTATACAAAATTAAGCACATAATCATACACAGACACAAAAAAACATAAAGATGTAAACAAGAATGCACACACACACACATGTACATAGACATACATACAAACACACACTCACACAGAGATAAATAGATACACACTCATGTATACATGTACATGCACACTCATGCATACATACATATACACATATATGCATACACATAGGCACACATGCACATGCCGACTAAGACACATGCAAGAAGCACGCATGCACACACACACACACACCCACAACCATATATGTATACACACACATGCATACAAGCAGACACACATGCTTAACATGCACACAAAAACACACATAGATGGACACACAGACACACACATGCACGTGAATACTCTCACAAAAACTACACACATGTGCATGCATGCACACATAGATTTAGGCATACACAAACACATTTATACACAAAGTCACATGCACGCACATACACACATTCAAGCACATGCAAACATACTTATAGATGCACATATCCACACTCATATAGACACATTTACAAAAACACACAAGTGCATGCACAAACATACACTCAAACACACAAACATGTAGATGCACACATAGACACATGCACACATACATGCATACACCTATACATGTAATGTCCACACACACATGCACACATGGATGCACATATGCACACACATAAGCATACACATACCCAAACACACACACACGTGCACACATGCACCCACATATACTCAAACACACAGGCACACATATATGCACATGTACACCTATAAGCACACACAGACACAAACATTCAGACACATGCACAAACAAAAACACACACACACACACACAAAGGGACACATTTAGATGCTCATCCACATACATGCATATGCATACGTGCACATCAGCACACTCACAAACACAAGCATACACCCTTATACACATGAACGTACACACTCGCACTTACATAGAAACATGTGCATGTGTACACACACACATACACACATGTACGTGTGCATAAATGCTCACACACACACACAAAAACACCCAAACCTCCTCACATGCACAAACAACCCATGCACATGCACACACACACACAAAAACCCATACAAGCACATGCATACACATATACATATACTTGTACACACATGACACGCATGCATACACAGATGTTCACACTTATAGATTGATAGCCACACATCCACAACTGCACACACAAGCATACACATGTACACACACATATGCATGCATGCACACATGCACACATAAACATAAACAAAAAGGAACATACACACAAGCACATATACAAAAGCTCACATGCACATGTACAAACACAAACAAGCATATACACATGTGCATACACATATGGGTAGATGCACACACACACCCCACACCCACACACTCCACATCCACACACATCCACACATACATGGATAGCACAAACACATGCACACAAACCCACACACATAGAGACACACACTCTCACATGCACACATGCACATATATGTATGCACATACAAAAAAACACACACACACAAATGCATGCATTCAAGCAGACATATCTGCACCTACACACACATATAAGTGCACACACACACAAACACACACTCATAGACATTGGTGCACCCACACACACAACCACACACACACATACACATGCATACAGACACACACACATGCATACATACACATATACAAGCATATGCACACATATACACACACACAATCAAAAACATGCCAACACATACACATGCACACATACACACATACACACACTCACATGCATGCTTACATACTTATGAATAAACACTTACAAATTGACACATAGACACATGAGCACATACACATATACTCACACACACAAAAAGACACATGCACTCATGCAAACATGGGCACACATACATAAAACCACATGTACACATTGGTATGTGCACATACACACACATATGCATGCACATGCACACAAACACATGCATGCAAACACACATAAGTGCATGCACACATGAATGCAAGCACACCCATACACACATGTGGACCAACACACACATACACACACAAACACATGCACATGCACTTGCATGTACATACATGCATAATGCAAACACATTCATTCAAAGAGACACACACAAACATAGAGCCACACACACATGTAAATACACATTCACACTTATGCATGCACACACACACACATATGCATAAGAATGCACACGTGCACACATATGCACATGCACACACACACACACATGCACTCACATGCATACAAGAGCACAAACATGCAAACATATGCATATACACATACATGAAGACACGTACACACTTGCATGTGCACTAAAACATGCACACATGCATAAAAAAATGTGCACATGTATGTACATGCATAAGCACATAGACACACACTAATGTGCAAACAAACATACTCATGCACATGCACTGACATAAGCATATATTGACTTACACACACACACAAGTACATACACATGCTCACATGCACACACATGCATACATGAACTCACATGCACAGACACACACACACATACTCACATGAACACACACATGCACACATAGCCACATACACTCATGCCCATGAATACACATACACAACAACAACAACAAATATGTGCACATGCACACATACACACACATATACATGCATTCAAACACACACATGCACGCAAACATACATGTGTATTCAAATGCTTACACATACATGAACATGCACCCACATAAACACATGAAAATGCACACGCACACAAACACATGCATACACTCAAACACACAAACGCATGCACACATACATACACAAGAACACACATAGGGACACACAGACAAACACACACTCACAAACACACATGCACATGTACATGTACATGCACATGCATACACATGTGGACACATGCAAACAAAGAAACGAACACACACATACACACATGCATAGGCATATACACACACCCATGCATATACACATGCACATAAATACACATGTGCATAAGCACACACGAACACCCACAAAACAACAAACACATGCACATAGACAAATGCACACACACATACACACATATGCTCATATGAATACACACAAACACCTTTTTATGTATACATGCATAGAGACATATGCACACACACAAACACACACATGTGCACAAACATACATAGGACCACCCATAAACATGAACACGAACGTGTGCCCATGCATGTACACTCACACAAACACATATGCACATGCATGCACACACACATGAACTTGCACATGCACACTCTCACACTCACACACATATGCACATGCACACGCATACACAAACATACACTTGTGTACATCCTTGCATAGACGCTCACAAATGCATAAACACATAGACACACTTACACCCATACACACTTACACACATGCATACACACATGTGCACACAAAAAGATGCACATGTACATATACACTCATCCATGTGTGTGTACACACAAATGCAGACACCTACAAACAAATAGAAATGACACATAAACTCACATATACACACATATCTGTACACAGACATGATCATTCACACACATAACACATACATATGCATGCACACAAACACATGCAGAGATGCACATAAATATGTGCACCCAACCACATACGCATATGTATGCATGCACACATGCACACCCATGCACATCCTCACAAATAAACATACAAATAAGGAAAACATGCATATAGACACCCACGCACACCTACATATATGCAAACACACACACACACACTTAACCACATACATGCATATAGACATGCACACACGTGAGCACACAAGCACACATAGATGTTCACTTACACATGCATGCACATTCACATATACACAAGCACACAAACAAATTCACATATACACAAATTCATAGAAGCACACACAGATGCACTCACACACATGCACAAATGCATGAAAACACATGCACTCACGTGCACACAAACTCACATATGCACACAAACTCACACATGCACATGAACACAGTCACACATACATGAACATGCACAAGTGAGTACATAAGCACAAACACACAAAAGATAGTGCACATACACACATATATACACATAGGCACACAGGTACACAAACATGCACATTCATACATATACACAAGTGGGCACACTACCACAAAAAATATGCACACACACATCCACACACAGATGAACATGCACACACACACAAAAGCACTCAAACATGCACAAATAGGTATACAAACTAAGAAACACATGCATATACACAAACATGCACACATGCGGGCGCTCACGCACACATGCACATACAAACATGCATAATGCACACAAACACTCATATAGATGTACCCACACACACATGTGCCTCCATGCAAACACATATGCACATGCACTCTCTCACACAATCATACACACAAACACACAAATAGTCATATGCACAAACGCACACACAAATACACATATTTACATGTATGCATTAGCACATAAACATACACAAATGGATGCATGCACACACACACACACACCCACAAATGCTCACAAACACAAACACACACACACACAAATGCATGCATGTACTCACACAAACCCACACACATGCCCCCACACAAAAACATACACATGCATGGACATATACACAAGAATGCAGACAGATACCCACAAACACATGCAATTGCACAGCCACACGAACATATGCACACACACACACCACACACACCAACACATAGAGGAACACACATGCACATGCCATTGGACACACATGCTAACACATGCACACAAGCTCACACACAAATGCACATGCATACACACACATGCATGCACCTACATAGGCATAATCACATATGCTCATACAACAACACACACATGCTCCCATATGTGTATACAGTACACACAAACACATGCACCCAGGCACCTGTACACACACATGTATATTGGCATGCACACACATGTATAGAACATAGAAAAATGCACACATACGTACATCGACACAACTAAGAACACACGCATACACACACATGCACACACAGACATATGCATGTGTACTCACACACATAGATATATATATATATATATAGATGCAAAAACAATCAAAGGTACACATGCATATACACAAAAACAATAATAGCAACACCCAAACATGCACTCATGCTCGCACAATACCACGTGAGTGCACACACATGAACACATGCACAAACACACGAATGCATAAATACACACATGATAAAATACCCACACACACTCACATACACATGGATACACACATACATAAACATACACATGTATACAAACCTACACACAAACATACATAAAATGCATGGACACACATGTATAAGGAGAAACACTCAGACATATGTGCATGCACATGCACACATACTCACATGTGAACACATGCATTTTAAAAACAATTGACACCCAAGCACACATGCACACATATGCATTCAAACAATCAGACAAATGCATTGGCACAAACACTCACACATAAATATACACTCATATGCACACACTAACAAATGCACACAAGCACACCACATACACACATGTGCACAAACACACACACACACACAAACATCCAAACACATGCATGCACACGTACACATGTATGAACAAGGACACGCATCCATGCACTTGTACAGACATCCCCACAAACACACAAATGCATGCATGAAGTAACACACATAGTACAAAAACACATCCACACACCCACATGTGTACAAATACATAAACACTTGTGCATGCACACATGCACAAAACACAAGGATAAGCACACAAACTTTTAGACACACATGCACATGCACACATACACATATACACACACAAAGACATAGACATAACCACACCCACACACACATGCAAGCAAATTCATGCTTGCACACTTGCAAAAGTAGACACACACACACCTAGCCACATACACACATAGACTCGCACTTGCATGCTTGCAAGCATAATTGACATGCACACATGTAAATAGATGCACACACACACACACACATTAACATGTATGCATTTGCATGTGCACACCCACATACACATGCCTATATACTTGCACAACACAAATGCACATGCACACACAGACACACATACACATGTAGTTAAACATCAACAAGGAAGTAGACACACACCCATACACATGTACATACATGCATGCACATAACCACAAAAACACATGCACACAAACGGACAAACACACACACTAATACACACAACCCTGCACAAACACTCAATCACACACACACTCATACATAGACGAATGTATATGCCTACATAGGCACATGCACACACACAAACACAATCAGATACACACACTCACACATGTGCATAACACACACAAATTTGCACACAAATATGGATACAGATACAAACAAGCACACACATGAACACAAATGCACACACATTCACACACACATGCAATCGCAAACACACACTCGTGCTTGAATAATATGCAAAAAAATGCACAAACACATGCATACACTCTAATGCACACATGCACAAGCACTCACAAATGCATGCACACACATAAACATGCACATACACACACATAAACACTTAGCATTCACAAACACACTTGCATACACTCACATACATACATACAATAGCACATGCATAGCTACACACCCACACATGCACACATGTATGCATGAATAAGTGCACATGATATCATACACACATTCACACATGTATGAACCCATGCACACAAACAAGCACACACACATGCACAAACACAATCACACAACACCAACACACACACACAATGAAACCTATGCACACATACACATACATATGCATACTCACACTCATGCTTACACACATACACATGCACCAAAAACATAAACTTACATGCACTCATCCATATATGCACATGCACTCAGATACAAGCACAAATACACACCAATATAAGTCCACACCCATGCACATGCACACACACATGTGCAAACATGCACACATGCACATGTGCACAAGCACATACACATGCACAAACATGCTCACAGAAACACACACAAGCATGCACATCCATATGCACACATGTGAACAAAAATATGTGCACATGCACATACACATACACACACATATAGAGGCATGCATGCACATGCAAATACACATACAGACAAACACAAGAACACATGCACCCATATAAACACATGTGGTGTACACAAAAATTAGAACACATACAAAAATATGCATGCATATTCACACAAGATAAATACACCCGCACACACCTGCACCCATGTACTTATCCACACATAGGTGTGCACATGTGCCCACAGATGTACGCACACACAAATATATATACATATACATGCACATGAACATATGAATGTGCACACACACAAAAACACACTCATGCACCCATACACAAACATACACATGTGCGTAAGCATGACACACACATAGACACACACACACACACACTTACATGCACATAGCTACACATGCACACACACAAATGCCCACACACACACACATGAACCCACACATACCAACATGATCATATGCATACACAATTGCATAAGAACTTGCACACATATGCTCTCTCTCTCTCTCACACACAGGAACATTTGTGCACATACAAACACACAAAATTATCTACATACTTCCAAGTGCACACAAACATAGGCACATAAGCTCACATACACACACACCCACATCTACACACATGCAACATATAAGTATAACACATAAATTAACACACAAAAAAACTCACATGCATACGCACATAAAAACACACACACACCTATGCATACTCGCACACACACAAGCACACGTGCATGAATGCACATATACAAGCACACTCTCATGCACCCACACATGCACAAGCACACACATACACATGCACACACGCACACATGCACAAACATAGGCACATGCACATAAACCAACACACATTTGTACACATGCATACACACACTCACATGCATATGCACACACACACATGCACACACATAAACTAGCTCATACACAAAAACAAAGACATGCACACAAACACACAAAAGTACTTGCATGCACAAACACACACACTTGCGCACACAAACAAACACTCACAAACATATACTCAAGCTTGCGCATACACAAAAACATGTGGGGACACACAAGTTGACACACAGACATGCATACACATACATGAAGATGCATACACTTGCATGCACGCACACAAACACATAGACACATGTACACAAGCACGCACACGTGGATGCACAAAAAAACACATGCACACATAACCAAGACACACATGTAAGCACCTATGCACACACCTAGACACATATATGCTGAAACATGCATGTACACACACATGCATACACATGCTCACACACATAGACAAACATGTGCACATAGACACACAAAAGCACACATACACACATGTGCAACCATGCACAAACACTCTAGTATAAACGAACACATGCACTCGCACAATCACACACATGTAAACACAAAGGTAAGTACATGAACATGCACATGCATGCACACATACACAAGCACATTCAAGCATACACACATGCACACACGTGTGCACATGAACATTCACATGCACAAGACCACACACGTGTACACACATACATATATGCACACAAACACACACAAAATAATGCATACTCTTAAACAAGAATGCACACATGCATGCATACAGACATAAAGAAGTACACACATACAAATGCTAAAGCATATGCATGCACATATACATAAACATGTATATGCACACACACAGAAGCACACAAGTACATGCTCACATACAAAAATGCTTACATACATAGTTGTGCATGTAGAAATGCTCACACATACAAAAGTTCAAACACTTTCACACACATGCGCACGCACAAACACACATGCACACACAAACACACACTAACATGCACATACACTCATACATCCATATACATGCACAAACACGCACTCTCTCACACACACACAACGTGCACATAGATGCACACATGCACAAACACACATACACACACGTACACACACTTGTACAAACACCCACACACACTCTTTCCCACATGTAGACATATATATAGACATAAAACCAAACATGCACACTTGCATACACACATACACTTATGGAGTCACATGATCACACACATACACACACAAACACATATGTACACACACACACACATACACACATGTATGCACCCATGCATCTATATGCACAAAAACCATACATGCATATGCATACAAAAAACACACACACAATGGTACATGCACACTCGCACACATTTGTCAATGTAAGCACATAAATATGCACTCACATGCATATGCACACACACATACGCTTATGCACACATGCTCGAAAACAAACACACACAAAGACATAAGCATGCACGCATGCACACACACATATGCACTCACATAAGAACACACATACAAAGGTGCACATAAACATATGCACACACCCACACACAAATATACATGTAAGAATGCACACACACACAAACCCAGATGAACACACTCTAAGACACTCACATGCATGCATGCAAAGAAACACACTCACACACAACCAAGTACACACAGGCACACACACACACACATGCATGCATAGTGACACAAAGACACAATACACGAGCACAAAAACACACACTTGCACACACATGCACTCACATACACATACACATGTATATGCACACACGCATGTGCACACACATGCACACACAAACATACATGCACAAGAACACAACACATGCACAAACACAAGAACGTGCACACATATGCACTAAAACATGTACATGCATGCACACACACATGTGCATGCATAAACACATACACACATAGATGGACACATCCATGTATGTGCACACATACACACAAGTAAGCACAAAGATGCACACACAAAAATAAACACAAACTGGCCCACACCACTACATACATGCAGGTATGGCCAAACAAACACACATCAACGCCCCCTCACTCATGCACATGAAACACATACACAAACACACACATGTTCACAACCACACATATAAACAGGCACACAGATGCTCAGACATGCACATAGATGTACCCACATGCAAATTGACATATGTGCACATGCACTAGAACATGCACATGCACACACATGCACACATATATAAGCACACATGCACATATGTAAACACACACATGCACCCATACACATGAATGGATGCACACATGTGTGCACCAACAAACACACATGAAAGCACGTGCACATGCACACACATACACATACTCACACACACACACCCATGCACACATACCCATACATACACTCTTGCACATACACACCCCACAACTCATGCACACAAAAATAATAACATACACACACATAGATGCACAAGTAAATGCATTCACATACACACACACATGCTCATGTATACATGCACACATAGATGGACACATCCATGTATGTGCACACATACACACACAAGTAAGCACAAAGATGCACAAACAAAAATAAACACAAACTGGCTCACACCACTACATACATGAAGGTATGCACAAACAAACACACATCAACACCCCCTCACTCACGCACATGAAACACACATACACAAACACAAACACACACATGTGCATAGCCACACATATAAACAGGCACACAGATGCTCAGACATGCATATAGATGTACCCACACACAAATTTACACATGCGCACATGCACTAGAACATGCACATGCACACATATGCACACATATATAAGCACACATGCACATATGTAAACACACACATGCACCCATACCCATGAATGGATGCACACATGTGTGCACCAACAAACACACATGAAAGCACGTGCACATGCACACACATACACATACTCTCACACACACACACACCCATGCACACATACCCATACATACACTCTTGCACATGCACACCCCACAACTCATGCATACAAAAATAATAACATACACACAAATAGAGGCACAAGTACATGCATTCACATACACACACACATGCTCATGTATACATGCACACACATACACTCACACATACGGACATGCTCATATATGCATGCTCACACACAGTTACATACATGCACATATGCAAACACATGCACAAATATGACACATGCAGACAAGCATGCCTTCACATGTGCACAATTAGCACAATCATGCATACACACATGCATGCAAATATGCATCCATGCATTCACATATACACAAGGGTATACATGCACACATAAGCTCACACACACACGTATACCTGTAGATACACACACACACATGTCTACATAGCACACACATGCACACATCGATGTGCATAAGCACACACAGGCACGCACACACATATTCTTTCTTACATAGACATGCACACAAATGCAAACACACATAGATGCATGAATGCACACATACATGCTCATAGCACATATACTCGAAAGCATGCACATATGCACAAACACATGTAGCCTCACACAAACATGAACATATGAGTATACAAAGAATTATACAATCACACACACCTACACATAAGTACACCCACAATAATCTCACACATGCATGCATATACACACACACACACACAAACACATTCACATGAATATAAACAAAAGCATGCATACACACATGCACATGCTCACTCCCATACATGCACACACAATCAAGCACACCTACACACAAACACACACACACACACAAATGCACACATACATAAATGCGTATGCACAAACATGCACGCACATGCTTGAACACACACACACACATGCACACATGTATGCACACTAGCACCAACACCAATGCACTCGTACAGTGACACATATATGCACATATACACATACACACACATGATTACATAGTGCACATACACATGCATGCACACACAAAGATGCTGGCACACATATACTTGTGCACTCGTAGTCATGTAAAAAACATGCACAAGCGTGCTCATGTAGACACATGCACATGCATAGGCACGTACACACACAAGCATGGACATGCACATGCATGCACATACAAATGCACATGCACAACCACTCACACATGCGCGCATGTGCACAACCATAGCAATAATCTCACACACATGCACACTTCAGTGCAAACACAAACCCAAACGCAATCACATACATACACACAAACAAGCACAAACACACGTACATGTAGGTGCACATGCACACATATGCACATTCATGCACAAGCGCACACATGCACACACACACACATACATAAACACATTCATACATAAGCATGCACACATGCGCACACAAACCCACCCACACATAGACACACACATGCATGAACGCATAAATAGACACACACAAACCTACATGCATTATTATTAACACATGCACATGTACTTTCATACGCACACATGAAAACATGCATGCATTCACACATGCACACACCCAGACCCATGTCACATACACACATACATAGACAAACATGAATGCATGCACACATAATAACACACATGTGCATCCTCTCATAGACACATACATACATTTGCACATCTACACACTAACTCACACACTTGCACACATAAATGTAAACACACACGATCATGCATGCACACACATACATGAAACACTCATATGCAAAAAATCATTGATACATGCATAGGAACACACACATACACCCTAATGCACATACATATGCATCCATATATGCACACAAGCACATGTACACATGCACATGAACACATCTAGAACAAAGGCATAAACACACACTCAAGCAGGCATAAATAGTTACACACACTAATCCACACACAAAGATGCATGCACATGTAGTCATACATACATGGACAAACATTTGCACATGCATAAACAAGTGTAAAACATAAACACGTGCATGCACACAAATATGCACAAGCATGCACACACACATACACGTGCATGTAAGAAAAAATGCAAACATGCATGCACATTGGATAGCCTATTTGCATATGTAGTCAAATACACATACATACATAGATATGTAAACACACACACACATGCACGTGCACATACACATGCACACACATTTGCACGCACACAACCATGCTTACATGGACACGTCTGCAAAAATGCAAGCACTCTCACACACACCCACACCAACATATGCACATTTACACTCACCCACACACAAATACACATGCATACGAACACAAAAAGGTACTCAAACATACACATACACACATACACAAATGCTTGAACATACACACACACACACATAAGAACACATGTACACACACACACAAATATGCACAAACATAAACACATGCATGCAAAAGCACACGAACATACATAAAAAAAAAACACACACATGCACACACAAATGTTGATAGACATGCACACACAAGCACAGGCATGACATGCATGTACATACACTTGAAAATGCATGCACATACACATACGCAAGCACACACACTCATACAAGCACACATAAATGCAAACACACACACATATGCACAAGCATGCACACATGCTTAAGCACACTCACACATACATAAACACACACATAGATGCAAATGCATGAGTGCGTGCACATGCATGAATGTATAGATACAAAAACACACACACATGCATGCAAGACAAACATAACAAAAGGCATGCAGATGCCACTAACAAGCATAAACACAGAATCACATACACATGCACACACACAAACAACCACACACACACACACATGTGTACACAAGCACACACACATCTATACACACACACACACACATGCAGACATGCATGCCACACCCACAACAAAACACACATACATGCACACACACAAATAGACATGCACGCACTCATATAAACATATGCACAAATGCATACACATGCAAGCATGCACACACATAAATGCACTCACACACACACTCACGCATACCCACGCACACACATTAGCAAATATGAGTATGCACAAGCACACACAAACATGCACAAGTAGATAAACACGTGTACACAAGTGCAAATAGGCACACATGCCTATGCACACATACACACACTCATGTAAACTTGCTCACTCACATTCAAACACATGTGAACAACACATGTGTGCATGCATATGCACACAAATGCCCACACACACATACACACACAAACACATACACATGCATGCACATGCAAATACATAGATGCACATACATAAAGCAAAATCACATGTGCACAACACATGCACATCTACATAGACAAATGCACACACATACACACACAAACCCACATAAACATGTGTGTGCATACACACACAGCCATCCACATAGAAGAAAGACATGCACTCACAAACTCGCACACCCAACACAAACAAACGTACACATCCCCATGCGTACAAACACATAGATGTACCAATGCACCCATTAACACACATGTGCACGCATGGATGCATGCATGCATGTGCACACCACAACACCCCCATACATGTACACAAAAACATGCATAAATGTAAACATGCACACAAACCAAAACACACAAAAATAAACACACGCACATAAACACACACACATAAACACACACATATGTGCATACATGTATGCATGGGCATAACCAAACATAAACATTTGCATACTCATGCATGCATGCACACACGCGCACTAACACACACACACACACACACCTACATGCACACAAACATGCACAGGCATGCACACACACAAACACATGCATGTTGGAAAAAATGAAAACATGCATGCACATTAGATAGCCTATACGCATATGTAGTCACATACATATACATACATACATATGTACACACACACACATGCACGTGCATATACACATGCACACACATTTGCACACACACACACCCATGATTACATCGACACATATACAAAAACACAAGCACTCCCACACTCACCCACCCCCACATGTGCACACACATTTATACCCACCCACAGACAAATGCACATACACACGAACACACAAAGGTACTCAAACACACACACAAACATATACACAAATGCTTGCACATACACATATACATAAGAATACATACACACATGTACAAACACACGAACATGCCCAAAAATACTACACACACGCATGCAAAAGCACATAAACATGCATAAGCAAAAGAACTCACACATGCACACACAAAGGTTGACAGAAATCTGCACACATACATATAGGCATGACATGCATGTACACACACTTGAAAATGCATGCACATACATGTACGTAAGCACACACTCAAAAATGCACACATAAATGCACACACACACATACAGATGCACAAGCATGCACGCATGCATAAGCACACTCACACATACATAAACACACACACAAATGCAAATGCACAAGTGCATACACATGCATGAATGTATAAATGCAAAAACACACACACGAGCATGCAAAACAAACATAACAAAAGGCATGCAGACACACACTAACATGCATAAACACACAATGACATGCACATGCACACACACACACACACATGTGCACACAAGCACAAACAAATGCACAAATACATGCATACACACACATATACCCATAGACACACACACACACACTTATAGACATGTATGCACACACACCCACAACAAAACTCACATACATGCATGCACACACACATATAAACATATGCACAAATGCATACACATGCAAGCATGCACACACGTACATGCACTCACACACACACTCATGCATATCAAGACATACATTTGCAAATGTGGGTATGCACAAACATGCACAAGTAGACAAACAAATGCACACAAATGCAATTAGGCACACATGTATAAGCACACACACACACACACACTCACGTAAACTTTCCCGCTCACATTGAAATACAAGTGAACAACACATGTGTGAATGCTAATGAACTCAAATGCCCACACACACATACACACTCACAAACACATACACATGCATACACATGCAAGTACATAGATGCACACACACAAATGCAAAGTCGCACCACACATGCATATCAACATAGACAAATGTACACACACACACACAAACCCACATACTCAAGTGTGTGCATACACACACACAACCATCCATATAGACAAAAAGACATGCGCTCACAAATGTGCACACCCAAACACACACAATCCTAGACACACCCATGCATACAAACACATAGATGTGCCAATGCACCCATAGACACAGACATGTGCACGTGTATATGCATGCATGCACGCACACACCACAACCCCCTATACATGCATATAGACACATGCATACATGTAAACATCCAGACAAACCTACACACACAAAAATAAGCACATGCACATAGACACACACACACATGTGCATACATGCATGCATGGGCATAACCAAAAATAAACATGTGCACACTCATGCCTGCATGCACACACATGCACCAACACACACACTAGTATGCACACACACACACACAGACACAAGTATACATGCACACATACAAATATGCACAAGCATACACATATGTGCACATGCATGTAAGAACATGCAAAGAAGACACACAAAGCATGCAAATATGTAAACACACACACAAGCATGCCAGTGCACACACTCGCACAAACACATGCACTCACTCTCACATAGAATCACATACACACACTCATATGCATGCATGCACTTGCTTACACATGCATACACACACATGCACAAACATGCACTTGAATTAACACATGCATAGATATATGCACACACACATAAGGAAACACATTGATACACACATGCATACACAAAAGAACATTCACACACCTCACACATGCATGTGCACATAAATACACACATATGCACATACACGCACACACAGAAAAATAACCACACATACACAAAGACAAGTACACCCATGCATACATAAACACATGCACATTACATACATTAACAAGAATACACATGCATATATTTGCATGCCCTTATACACACACATGCACACAAGAATGCACAGGCACACACACGTATGCATGTGTGTAGGAGCACATTCACATAAGCATGCATGAACACATGCACAACCTGTACACACACAAGCACATGCAAAAAAATACAAATGCATGCAATCATATGTGTACGCTCACACACACACACATGCATAGGCTCACACAAATACCCATGCATACACCAACACATGTGCATACCTGCAAACACACACACACACATGATCACACACATGTGCACTCACCCACATGTGTACATGGATATGCACAAACACACATAAGCACACATACACACACATACGTACACACATATACATGCAAATACACATACACTTGCACACACACATCCACCTGCACACACATGCTCAAACACTCATGCACATGCACACATATACACATGCACTAATATTTGCACAAATACATCCACATGTACACACCCACCCACACACACACATGCATAAGAACACATGACCACACAAGTAGACAAACATGTACAATCACACACACACAACACTTGAAGACATACCCACACAGGAACATGTATACATGCACACATGCACACACACACACATAAATGCACACAGAGATGCACATAGATGCCAACATAAACATGCACTCAAGCATACATACATGCATACACAAATGTACACACATGCATGCACACAAACACATACACTCATACACATGCACACTCATAGGAACACACATGCCACACACATAGTTACCACTATAATCACACAAATGCATAAGTACATACACACACATGAATGCATGCATGTATACACACATCCAAATACAAACACACACACACTTGCAAGATGCATAGACACACACATGCAAAAACACTAGCACAAATGTGCACACACACACATACACTCACATTCATAACTACATAGACACATGCACTCACACATGCACACACATGCACACATATGCACAGGTATACACACACATATACACACATGAAAGGCATACACATGCCCAAACATATGCAAACACATACATGCACTAGAATTCTCACATGCACATCCATGCACACTAGCTCACACACTCGCATGCTCACAAGCTCACACACTTGTATGCACACATAAATTCACATACACACACACGCATGCACATTCATCACAATCACATACACACACACACATACACAAAAAGGCATACACATTCAAAAGCACATAGACAACTACATGCATGCACACATAAGAAAACACACACACAAAGATTTACATGCAAACACACATCCACAAGCACATGACCACACAAATATACACATGCACACATGCATATGTATGCACAAACATGCAATCATATATACACACACATACACATACACGTGCACACACACAAACATGCTCAAATATACATACACATACTCACTCACTCACACACACACACTCATGAACACTCATGAATGCACACACACATATGCATGTGCCCACCTATATGCACACATACACACGCATGTACACACATGCACATATACATGATCACATACCCCCTACACACACACTCAAACACATGCACACAGACACACACATATACATACACACATACACAAACACACAAACACATATAAGCACATGCATAAATATGTACACACACATGTGCACACTCACACTCTGATGTGCACATGCACACACATGCCCAAACATAGAACACACATACCCATGCATATTATTGGTAGAGTAGGTAACCATTAGAAGTTTATCTCTAAAATATCTATTGGTTTTATTGTTTTATCTTATCATGTTTGCATATGTCATATTTAGGTTACATAGCACCATTCATTCTCTTACATGATCATTATTTTCTAGTACACTGCTATATAAGTACTTAGAAAAATATTTTATTTACTTTAATAGCGAAAAAAATATTTTAAAATTAAAAAATAAATTAATATTTAAAAGATTACATAAAAAAATAGAAACTTCACCTAAAACCCACACACAACTAAACCCAAAGGGTAGGGGCCAAGTGGCCCAAAGCACTTTTTGGTAATAGTTCGGGGGAGCCTTAGGTTAGAAGATAGAATCAACCAAATTAAGTAAAGCCTGAGTCTAGGTGGATTAAATTAGGTTAAGAAAAAACTCTTGAATTGGGTTATACATGATGTGCTAGAAAGACTCATGAACTGTTAAGTAATAGAATTAGGTCAAGTCATAACTCTAATTATATGCAAAGGTGACTTGGATCATTACTTCTTAAGAACACCAGGGGATAGCCAAACCTATTAAGCTAACCTTTATGTGTGAAAGAATTGTTATAAATGGTAAACATCATATTCAAGTTTGTAATGTGGGATAAATAATTAGATCAGTTTGTTTTTAAACTAGAGCAAACTAGTGCCATGTGATTACACATTTTTTTGATCAAACAATTAGGATTACATTCACCTTTAAGAATAGTAAATTCCATCAAATCATTCATCCAACAAGCTAGATCAAATAAGTGAGATAAAATTTTCCAATTTGAAAAGTAATTTTCATCATACTACCTATATTTAAATCATCATCAAATCATTTGAGCTTCTCTACATTTATTAAATATTCTGATTGAGTGGCTCCTATTTTGTCGACCTATATCAAATGGAAATAAATGTTCTTACTCATAATCAGTGCTTAAAAAAGTGTTTTTTTTTTGTTTTGAACATCAAATTGTCATGGCTATTTTAGGTGACCTTTTATAGTCATTAAAATTTTTTTCATCTAAAATATTGTATTACAAATGGAGGATTCTTAAAAGATAGAGGTTTAATGATTTGAACTTTTTACATCGATTTTTTTGGAAGAGAAAGTGCAAAATTAAAAATTACAATCTGGTTTCAACATTGGAGCCATGTTTGTAACTCATTTTTCTTCTTTTTTTGCATCATAATGTTCTTTGATTGCATATCTCACTAGTGAATTCTTTAAATTTGATCATTTGATTACTCATTCCCTTTTTATTTTTCTAAAAAAGACCATATTAAAGTAATTTTTTTATTGATTTTATGTTTTAATAATGTTAATGCATTTTGACAATTTTTTTGGATTTAATATTTATAAAGTAAGTCCTTTAGATTGTTTCAACCTTTTTCATATATGTATTCATATTCTAACAACCTAATTCATAAACTTGTGCTATATGTGCTATTAAAAATAAATAGTGAAATATTATGGTTAATTATTATTTTGTATTTCACTTCAATATTATAAGATTTTATAATTGAGATTATGATAGTGGACCTCTACCTACTATGATAAATAGGTGCAATTTACAAATGTTATCTCTACCAACTACAATGAAAGTGAGTAGCTTTGTTAGTAAATTCTTGATCATGTTAACTGGAGGTAGATATAGGTATGGATTAGATTGAACCACTTAAAATTCTCTTGTCACTTTTATTTTCTTTATTATTAAATAATTTATGATATTTCTCTATTTAATAATATTTAATTAAAAACACAAATAAAAGAAATTTATTCAAATTATTTTTATTCAGCATAAAATATTTTATTAAAAAATTTTAGAACTTTAAATTTTTTTAAAAAAATTTATTTAACAAAATTATTAAATAAATTATTTTATGATTTACAAATTTTCATTTAAGAAAATATTTAAAAAATAGTAAAAAGTTTAAAAGCATAATTTCCCCCATCTTTTATCCATTATTTCAGCATAGATTACATCAAGTGGTATCAGAGCAGGTTAGTATTTATATTGTTAACTACATAGACCCACCTATGTTTGATGGTCAAAATTTTGTTTTATAAAAAAATGCTTTTAAACCTTTTATTTTAAATATCGATTTTTATTTGTGGTTTTCATTTGAAAAGTTTTTTTGTTTCAAATAATTTTTATCATTAATATAGAAGTTTAAGGCAAAAAATGCTAAACAAAAAGAAATATATTTATTTTACTTTGTCTTAATAAATTAGAATTAATATTTTTCATCTAAAAATTTTTTTTGAGGTTACATAACAAAAATTGGTTTAGTAGAAAAAGAATTAAATGATTTAAAAGAAGTGTTTGTTGGTGTACCTTCAGATTCTTCTACTTCTTATCCTCATTCATATGTGCCTATACATGCTCCACCTTTAACACAAATGAAAAGAAATAATAGTATTCTAAATACAAATTCTAATGTTGCATCCTATTTGACTCAGAAATATAGATTAAAATGTACTTATTTATGTGAATGATAATAGAAGTTATTCTATTTCATGTATGCATAAACATTCTTCATCATATAAGGATATGATAGAAATAATACTAATTTACATACTTTTTATTTTCATGATAAATCCTAAGTTGTATGCAATTATTGTGACAAGCATGGACATCTTACGATTACTATGTTAAAAAAATCCATCTATTTAAAGAAAGATAAATATATACGGATTTTTAAGGGAACAGTTTGAGAAATACTTTACAAAAGCACCTAAATCACACAATATCATAATTGAACCCAAGATGTTTTAGGTTCTTGAATTTAAAGCTTAAGTAGTTACATTTGTTTATATCCATAATTAGGACCTATGGAGAGAAAACTTGCCTTATGAGTTTGTATGTGACTCACTTGCAAAATGTGCGTAGTCCTTATTTTTAGGATAAATTGTTCAGTCTTCTTAGCAGCTTTGTAAGAATCATTTAATAGATCATGTTTTTATATTTAGCTTGAATGTCAAATGCTAACTTAGAAAAGTTTTAGGAAGATGAGAGTATCAAGATTTTTCATATTTTTTATTTGTCATCATGAAGAGCAAGATTAACATGTTTTCAACTTGGATTATTAAGTTGTAGATATAAGAAATATAAATTTCCTTAGTGCTTCATTAAAGTTATATGCATTTTATTGAATTAATGAATACATGTGAGGTAAGTGAATTTTTTTTGGAATGATGTAAATTATGAATTCCAAAGATAGAATTTGTAAGAATTGAACTTGGAGCTTAATTTGATAAATAATATTCATATATGTTAAAAACTTAGAGGTTTGTTTAGAAATTAAGGATACAAGTAATAATGTGTAAAACCTAAAGATTTGTTGAAACAATTAGAAGAATTTTGAGAAATTATTATTCAATTATTTCATCTTGTTGTAGATGAATTTTGAAATATAGTATTGCTTGTAACAATAAAAGATTTTTTTACCAAATCATTATCTATTGAAACCTTTTATAAGCTTATATTGTGTTAAGTATGATTAACCCATTTGAGTGATTATGAAAGGAGTAGAGTCTAGTACTAAAACTTAGGTGGAGTTAACATGTTTATCTTTTAATTGTACACTTGGTCATTATTTATTAAAAATATTTAATAATTAAGATTGAAGAAATAATTTCTTAGATAAATACTAGAATGTTATTGTTATGTCATAAAATAGATTTAAAGTAATAAAATAAAACATTCTTTGTTAGTGCATATCATTGTGTTAAAATTACAAATAATTTCTATAAACAAGCTCTCTTAACATTTATAGTTAGAATTTTTAACAAGTAGTTTATCAAATAGGATTTAAGTGCAGTTCTTAGAACCTATAAATTCATATACATCATTCTATTGTGTATCTTTTTACCTTTTCTGAACTTAAAAAGGTGGATGTCCTTATAAGCATGTTTAATCTTATAGATTTATTTTAATTTAATTTCTTATAAGAATTGCCAAAAACATATGTAAAGAGAGTGATAATGTTCAAAATCATTAATGCTATTAAACTAAACATAGATGGAGTGCATGATAACAAATTAGTATTGTTAAATTTGTATGTGACTATTAATCTTTTTCTTATAAAGTTTGATGATTTACTTTTGCTTATGCTTATTAATTAATAAATCTTTTTTATTTTTGATATAACATTTTGAAGGATTTATTATAACTTGTACCCTTGGTAATTTAAAGAAAAAGTATATATAAATAATATTATTGTTGTCATTCCTTGTTTGCTTGTTTTACTCTTATTTTATGTTTTGTTGCACAGTGAAAAAGGGGAGAGATATTTGTGAAATGCAAAACATTAATTATATCCCAAGTTTGTGGTATAATTATATAAATTTCATATATTGAGGGGAATCAAGAACATAGGAAGAGCATATGTATGCTTGCATGATTTATATCTTTTTATTATGCTATTTTGTCAATGGTTTTGTTATCATAAAAAATAAATATTATTATACCATTGGTTATAGAACCACTTTTTTCATAATAGCAAAATCGTTGTGATAGTCTCTATAGTACTTTTTTGGGTATATTTTATGTCATGCATGTCAAGCTCTTGTAGGATCAATTAATTAAAGAATTATTAAAAAAATGTTTCATGAAGCAATCCACAAGTGAAGCAATATAAAGCAATTATAGTGGCCATGCTTCGACTTCTTCTTCTTCCCCTTCCTCTTCTTCTTCTTCTTCTTCGTATTCTTCTACTTCGTCTTGTACTACTGCTACTTCTTCTTCTTCTTCTTCTTCTCCTTCTTCTTTTTCTTCTTCTTCATCTTCTTCTTCTTGTTCTTCTTCTCCTAAATCCTGTTCTTCTTCTGTTTCATCTTCTTCTTCATCATATTCTTCTTCATCTTCTTCCTTTTCTTCTTCTTCAACTTTTTCTTCTTCTTCTTCTTCTTCCTCTTCTTTTAGCACTCCTACTTCTTTTTCTTCTTCTTCTTCTTCTTCTTCTTCTTTCTTCTTCTCCTACTTCTACTTGTTCTTCTTTCTTCTTCTTCTCCTTCTTTTTCTTCTTCTTCTTTGTCTTCTTTTTTTACTTCTTCTTCTTCTTCTTCTTCTTCTTCTTCTTCCTCTTCCTCTTCTTCTTTTCTACTTGTTCTTCTTCTTCTTCATCATCGTCATCTTCTTCTTCCACTTCTTATTCTTATTCTTTCTTCTTCTTCTTCTTCTACTTTTTTCTTCTTCTTCTTCTTCTCCTTTTTTATCTTTTTCTTCTTATTTTTCTTCTACTTCTTCCTATTCATCTCCATTTTTTTCTTCGTCATCTTCGTCTTTTTCTTCTTCTTCTTCTCCTTCTTTTTCTTCTACTACCACTACTACAACTACTTTTCTTCTTCTTCTTCATTGATTACTTTTCTTCTTCTTCCTTACCTTTCTTCTTCTTCCATTTCTTCTTCTTCTTCTTCTTCTTCTTTATCTTTTCGTTCTTCTTCTTCTGCTTCTTCTTTAACGTTTTCTTCTTCTTCTTCTTCTTCTTCTTCTTCTTCTTCTTCTACATCTTCTACTTGTTCTTCTTCTTATACTACTTCTTGTTCCTCCTCTTCTTCATCTTCTTCTTCTTTTTCTTCTTCTTCTTCTTCTTCTTGTACTACTTCTTTGTCGACATTCTCTTCTTCTTCTTCTTCTACTTCATCTTCTTCTTCTTGTTCTTCTTCTTCTTCATCTTTCTCTTCTACTTCTTCTTTTTTTTCTTCCTCTTCTACTTCATCATAATTATCTTCTTCTTCTTCTTCTCCTCCTCCTTCTTCTTCTTCTTCTTTTTCTTTTTCTTGTTGTTGTTGTTGTTGTTGTTCTTCTTCTTCTTCTTCTTCTTCTTCTTTTTCTTGTTGTCCTTTTTTTCTTCATCTTAGTATTATTAGTATTATTTTTGTTATTCTTCTTCTTCTTCTTCTTTATCTTTTTCTTTTTTCTTGTTATTATTATTCTTCTTCTTTTTTTTCTTCCACTTCATCTTTTTCCTTCTTATTTTTCACCTACCGCTTCTGTTTGTTCTTCTTTTTCTTCTTCCTCTTCTTTTTCATAATCTTCTTCTTATTAATATTCTTCATCTTCATCTTCTTCTTCTTCTTCTTCTTCTTCTACATCTCCTTGTTCAACTTCTTCTTTTTCTTGATCTTGTTCTTCTTCTTCTTCTTTTATTACTACTACTACTTCTATTAACTTTTCTTCTTCTTCTCCTTCTTCTTCTTCTTTATTATATTCTACTTCTTCTTCTTCTTCTTCAGT